>JAAGVU020000123.1:3648727-3659041 GCA_011763525.2 Mormyrus iriodes | reverse complement strand
GGGAGCACCAGGACTCTAAAGACTTGGACCTTTGTCCTCTTGCAAAGATATCGGGAGCGCCACACACCCCTTTCCAGAGACCTCATGACCCCCCATGCTCTCCCAATCCGTTTGCTGACTTCATGGGAAGAGTCAACAGAGACATGAATGTTGCTGCCGAGGTAGGTGAAGCTCTCGACAAGTTCGACACTCTCCCCGCAGACAGACACAGTCCTGATGGCTGTACCTGGAGTGCTAATCCTGCCACCAACCCCCAAAATTTTTCCCTGCAAGTTGGAGGGCTGCTCGAAGGGCCGAATGCAGTTTAACGTCATAACCAGGACAAGTAGATTGCAGAGCATCGCGGATAACACTGCAAAGGTCGTTGGTTCAAATCCCAGGTAGCACACATTAATTGTAACCCTGCCCTACTCAAGTCACTCTGGACAAAAATCAGCCTAAATGTATATGTACAACAGCAGCTTTTGAACTGCTGCCCCATCCGCCCACAAGGAGGCACATGGACAGATATTTAAATTATTAGAAACTATTTGACCACAGCAAATGTCTCGGTGGCACAGATCCAATTCTAGGGCTTACCGGAATTAAACATTTCTACTCAGGCAAAAAAATAAAATCGGATTTCTAATTGTTTTTCTTATCCAGGCGGTGCAACACATCGCACAGACATCCTGAGGGAAAAAATATTTAAGAGAAACATGACATTAACAGAAGAAAGCTACCTTTGAAAATTACTTTGAGAGCACAGCTATAGAATCGCCTTGGTGGGTTTTCAGGCTGTCCTGACGCCATTTCGATAGTGTCCTTGATGCTAGAAACACTAGCGCAACCCCTAGGGCAGTAAAAGTCAACACAGGACAGGCGTTCACTGACCAGCTGCGAATTCTCCTCCCTGTAGTTGCCGGCGATGTCCTGGTTCTCCATGGCTCCACCAAGCAGCCCCGTGGCATAGATGCTCAGGGGGTGATCGGCCTCCTGGGCCCATTCAAAGAGCTTCTCCACCACGCCCTCCTGGAGTATGGGGGGGGCAGTTAGCGGGACACCACCAGCAAAGCTAAGTCATGCATGTATGCATCCATCCAGCCAGAAATTCCATCCCTCTATATATAAATTAATTTTTTAATAACCAGTAATCGAATTAGAAACACAGGATATCTAACCTATCGAAGTACCAAAGCCAGAAGAGAAACAAGGCAGACTGCAAAATCTCAGATGCTAAATGCAGAGTCACCAGTTGAAAGAAACCTTGATGGCACTAATAGTGATATCATTGTATAACCAAGTGCTTGTGAGTGATTGTGTGCGCGTAAAGACACCCCAAAATAAGAATCTGCATCAAAATGCAAAGAATATGAATTATAAGCAATGTTGTATTATTCATACAGTATCTGACTTGTGCTGAGTTCCACAGAGTTCAATATTTCCAGAATTCCCCAGCTTAACTTTCCATGGAAAGTTTCTGGAAATTCACTGGAAATTTTCCACCCCTTTGCAGCCTTACACATGATCTATTAGTTTGTTGAACAGTGACGCCATAAAGGGGGAGAAAGTTGGTGACAGGGGCCCTAAAGGAACATAACTGGATTGGTCTGGGTTGGGGGCACAAAATCTCTAGTGGCACCCCTGTTCTTGGACTCACAACCTGTGCACAATTCAGAGCCAGATTCAAACCCATGACCCCAAATGTGTGAAAAAACTACCAAACTGCGCGTGGAGCCTAAAACAGCCAAGGACAAAATCTTTTCTCATTTTGGTCATTTCACAGAAAGATCAGGCGGTATCTACCATCAAAAGAGTGCTATACCTTTTCCTGGAAGACCACTGCTGTTTCCAGTCCAGGCATGATGTTCTGCAGAAGGCGACAGGCGGCAGTGTTGAGGGAGACCTCTCTGCTGGTCATCACGTAAGTGTTCAGAAGCTGCAGGGGGTGCAGGACACAGATGTGTCATGACAGAACCACCACCGAATTTGACTCCTGGTCACCTGCCAGTTTGGTCTTACAGAGAACAAAAGAAAGACAAGGATCGGAAGAGGGGCCTGGAGCATAACATTACCGCGTTGGTGAAGTCGTCGTTCTTAAACAGGATTTTGAGTACATGTCCCAGCATGCACTCTGGGTCTGCCCTGCCTGAGGGAGCCAAAGCGGACAGAGAAACACTCCATTAATGATGACAACGATTTTTTAATGATGCTTTACTTGCCATTTGTACAAGCATAAACACAGGTACGCCAGAGATCTTTGGTCACATTACACCTTGCCCTCCTGTGAGAGGTAAGAAAGCCCCTACAGCAGTTTTTGGGGTTAAGTGCCTTTCTAAATGGCCCAAGAGTGACATGATTACTTTGCCAGTCATGGGATTAGAACCAGTAACCTTCTGGACAAAGGCACAGACTCCAAACTGGCAGAAGCACACACTACCACCAAGACAAATTATTACAGATAAATTATATTGACAAATGTGGTTGTATTATTATTTTTTTTAAAGACCCAGCTTATTTTTATTGTCCTTGGAATCAGCGCAAGGTTTCACCTGGATGACGGTCGTCAAACGGATCAGGGTCTGCCTTATGATACTCCTCAGTCTCTCGTTCAATCAGCTCTGAAATTCTATATATCAAGTAAAAGAGGAAAAAAATGGTAGGATAAAAATCAATGTTTCATAAGACTATTTGAAACACCCATCAATCCATCTATATTGCACATCCGCATATCCAGTATGGGGCTGTGGAGAGCCTGGAGCCAGTCACAGGAAGCCCAGGACATGAGTCAGGGGACACCTTGGCTGGGATGCCAGTGAAGCACAGGGCTCACACAGACACATAAGCACAGAGGGACATCTAGAAGGTACCAATTCATCTAAATCACATGTAAATATCAAAGTCTTTCGAGGTGTCAAGAAACTCTGTCTTTCTTTAGCCACCTCCTACCACACCCAACTGAGCTCCCCAGACTTGCTCAGTGGTTCATTTTTTCTTTTTTTATGCAACATGATGGTGATGAAATGTAAGAAATATGTGGAACAGCCTGGGGGCCATACAAGCTGACTGGAAACTGCAGGTTTATATTTAAGAAAGGATGAAACTCAAACCTACACCTACATCAGGAAGCAGTGGCTGCAATCTGACCACACCCCCACACATCAAGGCCACACCTATACAGAACCAGGCCACACACCCCATTTACAAGCCACGCCCACACATATCCAATCATGTTGCATACTGACTTGGTGAGGATGGACACCAGTTCGGGGGTACTGCCTTGCTGCTGCCGCTCCCACTGCTCCAGCAGGGAGGAGAGCTCTGCCTTGGAGTCCACACTTGTGGACAGGGAAGCCATGGTCCAGCCTGTGAAGAGAAACGAGGCAATAAGAGAGGGAGAGAGAGTTACACCTAAAGCCACTATTCACATCATCTGCAATTAATGAGAGTCATGGTTTAATGCTGCTGTAGGAAGCTTAAGTTCAGGCTGTGCCTTGAAGCGCCATGTACTCAAAACTCATGGCGCATGAAAGGACTCCAGATGGACATGCCTCATTGCCCTGAAATAACCAGAACTTCCTCCCCGGATAGAACACTCTTAATATCGCTTTCACCCATGCGTCTCCAAAAGTAGAAACACCTAACGGGCAACTTGATTTCCAACAGGCTTTAATTTTTGGAAATACATTTATATTAACATATGTTAAAATAACACCAGCAAGCAACAACAGTATTTCATTTATTTCCCTCTTTTAGAAGTACAACAGCTCACAGGACAAACACCTTGCAAAAGACTCGGAGCGCTGCGTTTTCCTCTTCATGCCACACCTGCTCACACTCAGCCTAATTACAGCCTTGGCCCTGGTGTCAAAAATGAACTATTAGCCTACAGGGAAGCAATTAATTCTTATGTTCAATCAGTTTAAACCGGATATCTGCCTTATTAAGAGGCGAAAGTGGACACACATTTTATCCAGTTCTGTAAATGTACTTGCATGCAAGAGGTATAACCTTGGTGAACTTTTAAGTGACACGTTTTCCCAAGAGTCAGAATGTACCAGGTACAACAAATACATCTTCATACATAATAATTAATAAAATCATTCCTTGCAAAACAAGTGTCACCACAAATAAAAGTTTATCACAAGAATTATAAGATTAAAATACTATATACACTACTAATAAATTATAACTACCAGCACACTTTTCGTAAAGGACAAGATAAATTCTCCCCTAATAGCCACACCCTCCCGGGTCCAATTCAAACTGAAAAATCATTAAGTTCAAGGTCAGGAATTATAGTATTATCAAATCTGATTTTTAAAGACTACCACATTATTAATAAACAATATTTTTTTATTAAGTAAGGTCCACAAATCCTTCACAAAAATGTCAAATTACGTCGCCTGAAAGATTCAAATTAAATCCAGTTACGAGCAGAAGTGAAAAAAATGCTAAACGTTTACAATTGGGAAGTGTATACTTCGAAATGTAGAAGGCACACACCCATCGACCTTATATTCGGTTTATGCAATTCAAGGTCGCGACTTAGTCATTAAAATAGCTTGCAGTTTGCAAATACATGATCCACAGATAAATCAGCAGCAATAATTATTGCAAGAAAAGGTGATTTTACAAGCAGACCGTTAATATGCCGATTCCTGACTGTAGCTCGATTGGACTATGAAGGGTTAACAAGCCTGTCAGTTCTGCAGGCACTCACATGTGCGGTTTGACAGAGATACGAAGGAAAAAGAAGCATTTAAAATAAGGGCAGCCGGTCGGTAAGTCGTTCTGTGTGAAAGTTGCACTGCTGTGCACGACGAAGTGGACGCGGGCTTGGAGATCCCTGGATGTCACGCTTGCTATAGAGGATCGCTGAGGAGCTTTTTACACGCCGGTAGCGCAGTTCAATCGCCTATGAGCAGAGGGCTCTCGGTATAGTACAGATCAAAAGTCAGTGGATCTGTTTAAAAAGATAAAAGGGTTTTGTGTGCAACTGCTGGATCTGTGCGAATTCTGCAATGTATGCCGATTTCTGAGTCGTATTTCAGGCGCTGATCTTTAATTCGTCTCACGTGTATGGAAATACTGAGGGTTCCTAGCTTGTCAGCTAGCGGCAAATCAACGATAGGTTTACAGTGTTCTGCTTTTGGTTGCCGACCACTTCTGATAATAGGACCGTGCACCGGTACTCATGAAATGTCAATATCCAGCTACAAGCGACCATATAGCAAATGACCAACCCATAGTTTATTGCAAACGTGAACTCTGCCATTCAAGTGAGGGGCTTCTTACCGAATCACTTTCATCCAAATGTCTTACCTCGTAATCCTTTCCGATTTTCTCCTCACAGTCTTTCAGCCGACGAATTTTTTTGAAGTACCACTGAGAAGTTGCTATATATATATATTGGTACCGCGGTTCGTTACTCCACCACCTTCGTAAAACCACAAGGTTCGGTTAACCCATGTACCTAGGTTTATTATGGCGACCACGTTGAATACATCACAACCGGCGACCACAGTCTATTTTTGATGACGTAAGCAATGGGTTTCTGGGTAATAGAGTTTTTAACTCTGTCTGAGTGCAGGGAAGTCCCCGGCCATTCTGCTATTTTACAGTAATTGCAGGAATATAAAACCAGCTATAACTGAAAAAATATGTTAAGCGAAGTATATGATCTATTTATATTTTTTTGTTTGTGTATTAGCCACAACCAAACTAAATGAGCCAATGCGCAGAATAACAAAGACATTGCCATAGCCCTCCTGGATTTTGTGCCATGAAAGTATTTGTGCTAGAAGCTGACTTCACTGAATTCACAAGTCAACAGATGAAGGCATCACTACCTAAGAGCACAGAACTGTGTTCAAAGAAGATATGGGTCATATATTCTGGTATATACAACCACACCAAGAGGTCATATCCAATTGTGAGTACCAGTGCACAGAGCACATCATATCTTTATGGTGTTCTATTAATTTTCCGTTGGTCTTGTAAGCAAAGGTGGACAGTAACGAAGTATATTTACTTGAGTTCTGTACTTAAGTATATTTTTTGAGTATCAGTACTATACTTGAGTATACTATTGTTAGCACACTAGACTATCATTTTTTTGGAGACTTGTGATTTTTAACTCCAGTACATTTGAAAGACAAATATCGTATTTTTGACTCCACTACATTTCTATAAAGGTTCTCATTACTTTGAAGTATTACTTTGAAGTCAGTGGACGCATTTTCTTTTCTAAAAGGCGATGGCCCATATTGCATGTGTCACAGAAGAAAAACCAATAACAGTAAAGTACTCCTATGTTGTCAGTCAAGTTGCTGTTGTGCAGTTATAAAGCTAGAGGTGTATAACTGGGTTGGTTATTTTATTTTTTATTTTCCAAGGGAGTTACATCTGCATGAATGTGCACACGCACGCACGCATGCACACACACACTGCCAGAGCTGTGTCAGAACATTTCAGTGCTGTTTTGTGTGGATGGATTGGGGGATCTCAAATAAAAAAATTTAAATGACAGTTTTCCTATTGTGGATTCAATTGTTTCTATAGGTATTGTAGCATTTTTATTCTACAGGTTCTACAAGCAGGTCAGTGCATACAGGAGGCTGTTTCAGAGTCATTAGGTTCTGTAAATACGTTGTGGTAACAATACAACAATGCATTGTGATTAAAAAGAAAATGTACTTTAGAATACTTAAATATTTTAAAATCAAATACTCTACTACTTGAACTCAATTAGAAATTTGACGGAACAACTTTAACTTGTATTGGAGTAATATTTGACAGGGAGTATCTATACTTTGACTCAAGTAATAGTGTACCACCTCTGCTTGTAAGTAGTAACTATTCTTGTTCGAGATTAAAGTACACTTCAATATGGAACAATATGAAGGTTCATATATGTAGGCACAATATTCACTGTCATCCGTTTAACACCGATTCGTCAATGAAATGTACTGAAAGTTTATCTCAATTTTTATGTAAAAAATATTTGTTAAAAAACACCTATGCTAAATACATCATTCAAACAGGTACAATAAGCAGTTCATGATTTTTTAGTGTTGACAGAGAACATGACAGTATCCAAAAATGATATGCATACAGAGAAATGTTAAATATTGTAAATATAAGATACGCCTACTTATCACACTAATAGATACTGTATCGTTCATGCAGTTTGAAGCCCTTACACTTCCGCAGCACCAACTCACAGTACTATGCGTAATTCAAGTTTACATGTCTTTTTAATTCTTGCGTAACAAAAAAAAAAAACATTTATTCAATACAAACAACCTTAGTTAATCTGTGTAAAAAATATGAACATCACAAGCAATTGTATAATTAACACTCCCTCTGGTGAAATTAAAAAAATACTGTCATGTTCAAAAAATAGTCTTGTTCGAATAAGGCTTAAACACCCAGCTATTTAACCAAACAGGAAGAAAATATAAATCTGTAATAGAAATATACATTTATATATCAAGTGCTTAATGACACTTCCATAAAATGTTTTATTTTTTGATTAGGAGTGAACATGTGCATCACACATAAATGCCCTTGAAATGCCTACTTAGTGGATGAACATTAACTGCCCACTTTGACGTCACCCATGGTACTCAATTTAAACTCAGAAGGACCTGTTGCAAAATAGTACTGTTCACTAAACAAGGACACAAAAATCTGTACTAGATAAGTCTAAGATCACGTGATGCATCCTGATCGTCATTTACATTAGTTTCCTTAATGGTGGTCTGGAGTAGAACTGCATTCAATAAAACATAGATATACTGTTTTGTTTGTATTAGAATGTTAAAACTGGTCAATTGAGCTAGCATAGTTTTTGAAATTATCCTTGGACATCGTTAAATAACTTGACATGTATATGGAAAAAACAATGTTTTACCTTTTCCATATCTGTAAATAGTCTCTAGTACATTCTACCGCAGATATTCATATGTCCTTAAATGTACTGCCCTTATGTAAATGAAGGTGCTACAGGAATTCGAATCTAAGAACATTTAAAATCTGTTCATGCATTTTTGTGTTTTACCTTGAAATTTAATTTTACACGGAAATATTTTGAAAGATTATGCAATTTGAAATTAATGTACTGCACATTGAAACAATGTACACAATTAATTACCTACAGGAAAATCAAAACCATCTACTCTGGACCTTTCCGGTACGGAGAACAAACATTTTTCATAGATATAGCAGCACCTGTCAACAATCTGTTTTGAATGTAAAGGTTTTGTATTAAACGTTGCTGAAGGGGATGAACGTATCTTTTTGACTTTTGGATGACTTAACCTTCAGACATTCCTGATTCTAAACATCCGAAACCTCAGATATAAAACACACAGCTCTTGTCTATAGCAAGAATAACCGCGTTGTCACAGCAGTGCTTTGTAACTTGCAGCATGAGACGCTTTGTCAAAGCGTACCCTATATCTTTTACGTTCAATGAGAACGCATTTTTTCACTTATACATACGGATTCGCTTAAAGCTGTTCCCTGGCAGAAAACATTGATCACTGCAAAGGGGGGTCAACGTCCTAGGGTTATGCAAGCGCTGAATATAAAGGGATTCCCTTTATGTTGAATGCTGAGGTTAGAGAAGGTTTCCAGCCATTCACTGAGGATGGTTTGTATGTAAAGCATGTAGTCAAATCACTCAAATATGTCGTGTGTTGTGCAAAAAGAGTCAGTTAATGTTTATCCCAGCGTTGTAGCGCGGTGTCACGGCAAGGGGTGCGTGGGGTTGTGCCGTCGCACCCTGGGCCTTTTGCCGTCCTGCTTCCACTTCAGACTGCGGAGTTTCTGCTGCCTGCGTTTCTCACGGTACCACATCTGTTCGCAGTACTCATCCGCGGTCATGCCCATGAGGTGCCAGTCCTTGTAGCTCTTGGTGATCTGATGTCCGTGCGAGACATGGATCCCGGCGCCGTTCCCCGGCGCATCCGCATCGACAGCGCCAGCCGCCGGTTCCCCGTGCCCCTCTGCGGCCGAAGCGCTGCCAACTGCGACTTGTCGCTGGGATACGACGCGCAGGTTGTAACGGGCCAGCATGCTGGTGAAGGAGTGCTCCTGGGCCAGGCAGGTGTACAGGCCCGAGTCTGCCGGCTCTAAGCGCTGGAGGAGGATGCCGCGCTTCATGTGTACGACGCGCTCCTCACTCTGCACAATCTGCAAGAAGGACCAAGTGAGGCTGAGGAATCTGTTTTGATTTTTGGTGTTAGTCCACATCTTTTCAACCCAAGCTTCAGTTCTGATTCTAATAATCACAGGGTTGCCAGCTTTGGTCAACTAGCTGGAGTGAGATTTTCAATTCGATACAAGTCTGCACACAGGTATTTACCTTGTAAATAGTCCGTAGGGTTTGCAATCTACCCCGACGCTTTTTAAATAGCTAATTTCAGGTTTAGAATGGAATAATACAGATTTGTTGTGAGATTTCTTGTATGAGCGTGAGTCTGAAAGTGTGATTGTCGCACCGTATGCGTGAGAGATGCCAACCCTGTAATCATCTTATTGCTTTTGATTGGCCGCCGTAGACATGTGGCCTAGTTAGTGGAATAAAACTATAACGTGGTTTGGCTGGAGAGACAACTGAAACCGTTGCTGAGAAGAGGTGTATACTTGGTTGGATTCAGTTCATGTTTTTATTTCCTCGAAGCAAATTAAAAAGAACTCTATTCGTTAAAACTGGACATTTTATTGAGCATAAATTTAAATTAACAACATACGTCACCTCAAAGTTATAAATTAATGTTTTTTTCCACTTTACTGCATTCTGTGGGATAATCCTTAGACTGATCAAAAAATAACCGTTAGTTTATTTATACTTTATGGGGAATATCAGGCCTACAGCCAACCATCTTCCATGGCTGCTTTTCCAGTACAGGGTTGTGGTGAGCCTGGAGATTATCCCAGAGAGCACTGGGCATGAGGAGGGCCATTCTGGGGTGCGTTTGCCAAACGACGGAAGTTAGCATTAACGATGCATCGTACTATGGCAGTTCAAACTAACCAACATCCGAAGTACGACTGTTACCCAAAACCGTCGTACCACATACATACAATGGTTCCAGCAATGATTGGTCTGACTCACGGCGAGTCGTGCACAAAAACTAACAAACTTTATGATATCAATCGTCTAACTTTCACATCCGGTCGCGTACAAAAACTCACGAACTGTGTAATATCATATAAATATATAATAATCACATATAGATATGTCATTAATTTATTTTGTCAGTCACGTAACACTAGTAATATGAAAAACTCAGAGATAGCAAAAGCGGCAAAATAATGAGACGC
>JAAGVU020000123.1:3616682-3641251 GCA_011763525.2 Mormyrus iriodes | reverse complement strand
CAGAAAATAGATGGATGGAGAGACATACAGAATTCCCAAAATGTGTTTTTATATATATACACACACACACACACACACACACATATATATATATATATACATACACACACACACACACACACACACACACACATATATATACATACACACACACACACATATACACACACACACACACATATATATACATATACATATATATATACACATATACATATATATACACACACACACACACACACACACACACACATATATATATACATATACACACACACATATATATACACATCTCGCTGAGATGATAATAAAGTTAACTTTGTCTTTGAAAACGGTGCTGGTGCTGTTGGCGATGGCGCTGGGGGTAACTGAAATAACATCACATCCCAGAGCCCTCCACAGAGGCCTTCGGGGTCAGGCTCATGGGCGTGACAGTGCACACAGGAGAGTAACACTTCTGTTATGTCGGAAAAAAAATGGAAACTCCTTTTGACATCCGTTTGTTTTTAAAGGGTCCATCTAGCTGAACAGTCATTTGTACTACTCACACAGGTACATCAAACATGTTTTACAAAAAGCAAAAAATATATGCTTACCTCATAAAAAACAACTTTTATGGGTAAAAATAAAATCAGTAGCCCTATTATTTTCAGTTGTACCCTACTGTATTCTATTAGTAGGGCATGAAACATTCAAATAACTGCTGAGAAGACTGCAGTTCTGCGATGCTGCTGTCATTTTATTCATTCAACAACTTCCTTCTTTAAATGCTTGAAAAACACATTTTCTAACCTAGCCACTGTACTGAAGAGTCACCGCTTACCTGGAAGTGGTGAAGACTCCGTAGACGACTGGGTTCTGAGCATCTTTTGTTTCTAGAACAAAGATGTCCTCTGAAAGCACACAAAAAAACAAGTTACAGTGAAACAAGGGCTTAATGCTCCCTGACAGAGTCAAAGATGAGAGGGAGGAGAGTACTAGTGTAACTGGCTGCAGGAGAAGGGGGAAGAAGAGCTCCTCAGCTCACATTTCCTAGCAGGATAGAAATGGTACATGAGAGCCAATATAAACAGCAGGCAGCTGAGTGGCGTGGTGGCCTGGCATACCCAGCTCATCGAAGTGTGTATCCAAACCCTCTGGCCCTGGCACCGAGCACACCAGCCTGGCCTTCAGGAAGGTGGTCCAGCGGTTTATCAGGCTTCTCTTCCCCCCGATATCATTCTGGGGTGGGGCAAAATTAAGGTAGATGTCACTTCAGTGATCCCTTGACATGTCTCACTGCGACTTCGCTCTCGAAAACAAACTCTCTCTCTATTGCACTTTCTGCCAGCAGACAGCTGGAAATTTCTTAATTAACGAGTCTCAGCTGGGTCCAATTCGCTAGAAAGGTGCGGTCTTGTTAGGGAGGGAGACAGCTGACCCCACAGTGCAGGATTAGGCAAGAACAGGAAAAGGCTCCACTCTTCTATTTAGTTCACTTCCCCCAATAATGATTTTGTTTGATTTTTGAGTCATGCATGATCCGAGTGAGAGGGCCCAACAAATTGTAAATGATACCTCTGGGCACAATTGCTTTGATTTGCTGTTTGGACACATTTTTGTTTTGCTTCCTTAAAGGGCCAGGACTCTGTTTCAAGACTGTTTTCTCAGATCCAGCTGATTCTAGTCTGTCCATCATACTTTATGACATCCTCTACTAAGTCAAAGCATTACAGAAAGAGCCATTTGGCTAGACTGCATTATGGTTATTCGCATAGCGAGTCACATTAAATGCATTAAGTACCCAGACAGGATGGCCTTATGTCATGTACCTTGCACACTCTGGCTACCCTGCTGTAGATGTGTCTATCCCATTGGTTTGACTCCACCGCTGTCTCCTTGAAGAAGAAGTAGATCTTGTCATCGTCTGGACTGTGTGTGTCTGGGATGGAGAAAGACCCCACAAACTCTGGCTCTGAGGAAACAAATAATGGACTAAATGTTACATAGAGACTTCACCATTAACAAGGAATGAAGGAAGGAAGGAAGAATGTTTTTTTCATTCGGCTCACAAATACAAAATAGGTCTCCAACACCAAGGCTCTCAGAAATGATGCTACAAACGTAAAACTACTGACTGAGGATCAGCCAGCACCCCTGGACAACTTGGGGTTAAGGACTTTGTTCAAGGGTCCAACATTGATATGATTATTCTGCTAACTGGGGGATTTGAACCCACAACCTAATGGATATGGGCAAAGATCCCAAACCTGCCGAGATGCGTACCACCCCATAATCATGAAAGCAGTAGGCCCTGTGGGCTTTCTGTATGTGTCTTTCATGTGGAGATCCTCACCATTAAGCCAATGGTCCTGGTCGGCCTCAGTGCGGATGTAGTGCTGGTTGCTGCCGTACACAGATGTACGAAAGATGGCGGCGTTGGTGCCCATGAAGTCTACAGATGTGCCGGAGTACAGGTTTCCATCTTCCATAAAAACACAAGCAGTTTCCATCACACACACACACACACACACACACACACACACTGCTGTTATTTCACAGGACTGGCAGAATAGCACATGTCATGTCCAGATGTGCTGCTATTTTTATAAATTAAAAATAAATAGTGCAGTGTCCTCCAATAAAAACAAGATACTTTAAAAGCATTATCTTAGCAAAATGCAACAATACACAAAACCAAATTCTCGTTAAAATCGTAACATTTTCACAGCTCTTTAATTTTTATTAAATAAGACCTGTTTCTTTTTAATTAATGTGATCTAAGCACTGAATACAGTTTACAGGGCCAATTAATTAATCCTGCTTATATTTTAGGTACTTCAAAGACATGCCACAAAATGATTGGTGGCTAGTGCCTTTATCCTCTGCAAAAACCTTTAATTATGCACTGGCAGCCCTTCAGGCAGTGAAAAGCAAGTGAAAAGAAATCATGCGGTTCCTTTCATTTCCAGAACAAACCACCAGACAGCCGACTCGCAGACTGGCCAGCAGGATTTCCCAGAATTCTCTTCTAATGACAGCAAAAGGCAGATGAATACGTGCAACATTGTGGCCACGGGTGGCTCTGCCGGCCACATCCCAGGTGTGCTCCTTTGTGACTTCCCAAATTGCGAATCAAACCGTGAGAACAAGAGACCAGCCCAGTAGAAGACAACTGACCTGCGGTCACAGAGCATGGCGACCCACTGAATTGAGGCCAAGGCTTACCAGAAAGTATGGCCGTGAAAGGTTCCTGCGGGCTGTATGGGCACTTCCCACGCCCAGATTCCACTGTGTGGTGCAGCAGTTGGAACAAGGGCTCCTGCCAAGGATGGAGGGAGTCTGAGCACCAATTGGAACCTTCATTGTGAGCTTGTTTACTGTCATCTCAATGGGTCGTGGAAGGTACCGGGTAGATTAGTGCTTAAGGAGTTGAACTTTCTGACTGAAAGGTGGTTCAGATATGCTGTTGGACCCTTGAGGGTTTCTAAAGTAGGAAAAATTCAGTAGAAATTGAAAGGTGCAGCATGTGTGTAGTTGCGTAACTCCCTTTAGATAAAGGAATGAACAACACCTAACATAAATCAGGTTGGATCCTACTGGACATGCTCAATGCTCCCCTGGTGGGCTTCTGGAATGTGTTTTTGAAGTTGCAAGACCAGCACATGGCACACTGAAGAACAGAGCCTAGTAGATACACAGGCACCTTGCTCACCTCGGAACTATGACCCAGGTCGATGTAGGCGCAGATTGGGTGGTACGCCCCGGTTCCGCAGGCGTACACGTGGGTTTTATTAAAGGTCTGCATGAGCCTGACGTGATTCACGCAGTCCATCTGCAAAACAGCATACCGTTCTTGTGCTGAGACGTCCTGCTCTGACCTGCTTGCACTGTGTTATTGAAACAGTAATCCATAGATTCAGACCACCTCCAATTAATATTAAACTGATCGCCACAACAGCGCTGTTATGTGACCAGCAACAAGCTGTGTATCTCTAGGCTGTGAATGTGAAAACGACAACAGAGGAATGCTGTTGTTTTCGTGCCTAAAATTGCCACTCGCACTTCCATGGTCTTTTTTTAATTATTAACAGAGATGGATGTCAGATGTGGGATGAAGAAGGACCCCCAAACCTTCACACTCTCTCTAGGGCGCTATAAATAACTGGAGTACTTCAGGACTCATTTCACTTAACCATAGAAAGAACGTGAGCGTGTTTTTTTTACAAGAGCCTTAGTTTCAACAGCCTGCTGACAGAAGGTTCTCAGTCACCCGGAAGGGTCCTTAGAGGTGTCTACCTCTCAGTTGTTATTAAAGGTAAGCTGCTGTGTCTTACCTCTGCACTCTTCCCAGCCAATGTACAATGTTCAACGTGTTCCCTCGGAGCAGGCCAGTAAATCTGAATGGGACAGAAACACATTGTTGGATTGGACGCTGGCGAATCATTTACAAATATGTTAATTCAACCTGGAATTCTTGTCGTTGGACTTGGATTTATAGAATTACCTTTAATGACTGAAAAAGAAAGTGAGGATGATTAATAGCAAGGTGTTACATACAACGGCACAGGTTTGATATTGGGGGCGTGTAACTTCATCATTTAAATACAAACGTTTATTTATTGGGGGGATGAATGAATCCAAATTAAATATTGGGGGGTACATGTCTCTCCCATTCCCCCTGGTCCCTGTGCCCCTGGTTACATATACAACTGTAAAAACATTCTGAAATCTTGTAGTGAATGAAACCAGTGATTGTCCAAAGCTGCACTTCAGCTTAACTTATTGTATTTAGTAAAATCACAGCTGAGGGTTTTAAGGAGTACATTTGTCATGTGCTTTTTGTGGCAGAACATGATCACACAGACTCATTGATTGGCATGTGTTAGCATAGCTAATGGGAGACCTTGGAATTAGCAGAAGGTAGCAGGCCCTGACCTCACGCGCTGGCTGCAGGAGATTGTCACAGCGTAGCAGGTAGACGTGGTCGTGACCCCCGACGAGAAGCCAGCCTCGGTCCTCATCCAGCAGCAGTGTCTGATAGCCGCCGTTCACCTTGTTGCCCCAGAACACCGCCGTGCTGTTGCTGGACTGCAAGTCTGGGAGATCGACAAATGCAGACACATTTAGAGATTTAATTCCAAGCCAAGTGTTATGTGGTCAGAATATTGCATCTCGTTTCTCGTGGCCTACTACAAACATGAAAAGAAGGTGCTCTGATAAGTTGCTGAGGGAGAAGTCTTCAGAGGGTGATATGAGCAAAAGGCCCTCAACAGGAACACAAGCAAAGCCCTTGGCTCCCTCCCCAGGGACCATCAGCTTAACTAGGCATGAAATGACCTACAACAATCATTGCAAATTAACCCCGCCTGACCCCCCCCATTCCCCGTCTTCGTTCCACAGCAATACCGTTCAGGTCTCTAAGGGACATGTCCTTGCAAGAAAAAGGGGCAATATGCAGAGGTCCTCCAAGGTCTGGAGTTTAGGAAAGTTGTGAAAACAAGGGGAGGAAAGAGCTCTGATTAGACGTTGAAGGCACTTGTGAACCACATCCACTCTGTTCTGTGTATATGTATTGTAAGGGGATTAAGTGGTTGTAGTTTATTTGAAAGATTCATAACGATTAACACGTTTTCCTTTGCTTAGCAACACCATTAAGAAATTAGATAAGACAGAAAAAAGGTTGGGGACAGTTATCTAAAAGTACACAAAATTTTTGATTCACAATAGTTATATTAAATTTTAGTTGTATAATGCTTGAAAAATTTTTGGGCAAGCTGCATAATCGATTGCAGATGGATTCCTAATGGTGGTTAAGTACAGTTATAAAAAATCTGAAATTCCAGAAATTCATTAAGAAATGCTTAAATGGCATCTTTATCTTTCAAGCACTGAAAATGAGCTTGGCCTTCAGCTCAACTATAAAAATTTAATAAGCACCCCAGAATTACACTGGAATAAATAACCCTCCAAAATGTCACCCAATCTCATATGACTTCCCCTCGTGCATGTAACATTTCGAAGAAAAATTCATTAAGTATGTTTGCCCGATTTTCAGCCGCTAAGTCCGTCACCTGATCTTCCCATTCTCCCAGATGCAAATCTTTCCTCGGCTCTCGAAAGCCAGCCGTCTGTCCATGCAAGACGATGCGATGATGCAGATTAATGGAAGTGAGAGCCAGGGGCCAGGTGTGAAAGCTCTCTGATAAAACATCCACTTCACTTTAAGCGATGTATGCGGGGCCCCCCAGACTGACGTTCGCATTCCTCAATGGCAAGCTGGAGAGCGTCTGAGAGCGTTTTTAAACCACTTCCAGAGAGCCGGGGGCCTGTCAGATGGACGTTGGAGCCAAGCACAGGACACGGAAAAAGAGAAATGAGCACACCAGTCCCCAGTGTGCCGTGAGAACATCACAGTGTTATGGAAAAAAGTAAACCTGGAGCACAGGATAATGTCACCCTGCACTTATTTTTCCCCGCAATTAAATTTATTGTTGTTGATATGTCTGGTCTCCCTCAGAATAGGCCCTGCAGCTAGTTTAATATTAATTGGAGGTGGTGTGAATCTATGGATTACTCTTTCAATAACACAGTGCGAGCAGGACAGTCAATCCAAAGGCTAGCAGTGATGATTTAATGCAAATAGAACCTCAGAGGGACCAGACTTGCTGAGCCCTTAACATACGGCTGGGAGTCACTGTAAGACACTTGGGCTAAGGAGTGTACAATCTATGAAGACTTTGTGTAGCCTATCCCCTCACAAAGGTACAACCCTGTCACATGATTTCCCATTTATAAAACTCATAATTCTCAGATCCAGCTCCTTTTACTCCAGTTTTTCCATCAGCCAAGGATTAGAACTACAAACACATTGAAATGCAGCCAAAAATACAATTAACCCGTAACCAAAGACATATATACTACATAAGTAGTCTTGACATAAAACCTTGACCATCTTAGAGTTGTTAAGGGCTATTGTTAAATGTATCTTAAGCATGCACTTAGTAAAACACACTAAATAAAATAACTGTATTATCAGTTTAAATTTTGAAGGGTTCTATTTGTTAAAGTCACTCCAGTAAGAGGTGCACTGTATGTTATTTGCATTCCAGTATTCTAGATATACTGAGAGTGAACAATGCTCCATATACAGTATTTTCTGAAATATATAAAAGATTTTTCCTGTGGTCTTTTGTACTTTACCCTTATAAGGGTTTCCAGGAATCTGGGTTTAAGCAGCAAGCTACCCTGTCTACCCTTGCTTGTCGTTCCAGCTGTTTGCCATCAAACCAAAGCTAACTGAATGTCGTCTTCAGTGGACCCCTGGCCTCAGTGCTGTGCAAAGACAAATAAGTAGATTATCGCCTTATCTTGTGAGAGTTTATAGAGTAAGTTAAGCCACATAAGTAATAACAATAGCATAATGTATATTGTTCATACCATTTCTGAATGTGGAAGCCAAATTTTGAGGGTCTTCCATAAGTAAGAATTCCTGAAAAATGACTCATTCTGCCTGATACAAGCTCACACCACTGTTCCATTCTTTTAGATAGGAGAAGGCTTAGAGATGGACTGTGTTGCCATATGTTGAGTACCGAAGGCAGGTAGCCTGACTCTATCACCAATAGACCAATACCTATTAGTCACTTTAGGGTCACTGTTGTGTGCTTTTGCCATCAAAGTAGTTACTTTCAATTTCCAGTCCCACAGCAAAGCTTTGTCTTTTTTCTTTAGTTTGAATAGCTAAAACTGCAGAAAAAATTAGGGTTAAGTGGATCCAGGGTGATAATAAAGGCTTGTGATTCATAAAAATAGCAATAGGATTTACACTCTGCTGTGACCCTGGTCACCATTTCCATCCCAAGATTCCTGCATCTGTAAGTAAGGAAAATAAATATATTAAAACTTCAAACAAAAGCTAACAAATCAGGCTCAGACCCTAAATCCATCCGCGCTAACTAACTCCAGAGTTTCTCTGTTTCTCTTCTCTCTTCTCCTATTCATTTAACCCATCGTTGCTGACCATAAATTCCATTCCATATAAGTAAACGTATATCATATATAACGTACATGAGGTCTCAGATCATATCAAATCCCTTAGACCATTAGAAATATTCCTCACACCTGTACAACATGCTTTCATGTGTGAATAATGGGGTGTGAGAATTTACAACATTCAGTTGCAGGGACTGGGGCAAAAGCAGTTAACTGGACTCGGGCAGAATTTAGGTGTCACACCTCCAAGATTCTAGGAATAATTGCTGATGGTGATTAAAAATGAAACATTTATGCATGCAGCCAAACAGCCCAATGACTGACCAAATAAATGGAGAAAGTTTGCATTGAGCCCATATTTGTCAGTATTTAGCTGCAGGGAACCTACAGCAGGCTTTTACTGCTAGTTCTCAGTGCAGTGAAGCTCCAGTGACTGCAAAAACAAACGCGGCATATCTAAATCGCTTTAAAACAAATACACACAGGTATTAAGTGAAATACAATGAAAGTTACATCAAGTCACTCATTACAAATGAACCAAAACAATTTTGTCAGATAAAAAAGGTTGGATTACAGTCAGATTAATAAAGATGATTAACTTTGTGGAAGAGGTCACATCTCATGCGGACTGCAGTGTGCTTTGACTCCTTGCTTGGACTCGTTTCTGCATCTGTCTTATTTTGAATAATCACTCACGGCCCTGGTAAGATGATCTGGTATCAGAACTGGGCTTCAGATATACCAAAGACAGACTTTGGTTCATTGACATAGCTTTTTTTTAACTTGATTACAAAAACTAGAAACTAGAAATTTTGTACATTTATACTTGACATGCAAACTCCAAAGCAATTAGCCAAAAGAACAAAATACACACTGTGAAAAGTATCAAGTTACCAGATATGAGCAGGAAATCTAGCCCCCTTTTCTTTTATACTATCGTATTACCTCATAAAGCCTTAAAAACTGGAAACACAAAACCCCAACATTCTGTCTGTCATGCTTATTGGAAATATAATTCATGGTTCTTATCCCAGTATAAGTAATTATTTGTAAATTATTATATACAGGACACAGTAAAGAACTGTATATTTCTAAAGTCAAAGTTGTGAATGGTCCAATTTCATAGCAACATGTTGCCTGACAATAAACTGGAAATCCTATTATTTCTGTTTTAATGCTATGAAAATGACATAAATGTTCATTTGTTCATGTCAAACAATTCAGGCATCACTTTTGGCAAAAATGTATGTGATATTTGTAGAGCTTAAAATCCAGCCATCCATGTTCCTTAACCACTTGTCCAATTCAGGGTCATGGGGGGGAACAGGCAGGATGGGGTGCCAACACATCATAGGGCACACTCACACATATGAACTCTTCGAAGAGGGACTGTTGGTGGGGGGGGGGGGGGGACAGGAGTACAGAAAACTCACAACGACACAGGGATATCATGCAAACTCCACACACTTGGAGCCATGCCAGGGACTTGAACTGTGGTCCTGGAGGTACAAGGCAAAAAGGCTAACCACTGTGCCAGCGTGGCACCCCAAGACTTAAAAGCATAGCTTAAAATCATTTATCATAATCATTATAAGCCATCTACAATAGCTGCAGATCATTTCATTATAGAGACAAATCACCGGACAACAAAAAGTTTAGCACGGATGGAAGGAGAATCCAGAAGCGAAGTGTATGTACGAGGTACAAGCAAATCTGAAGAATACCATCACAGCCAATGCAAATTTTTATAAACACCATACAGCTAAGTTTAGATTTAACACGGCAGTCCTGCTGGAATTATGAAAGTGGGGCAGTGTGGTACATGGGAGTACACCAGGATTATCTGGAGAGACCTTTTTAGACAGAATAACTTGATAATGATGTCCAGCTTGGCTAATTCCCCAGTGCTTAGCATTCAAATATTCACAAAAAAAGGCAGGTTTGCTGCAGACTCGGGGCACCGTGCTGATTCTGTACAGAAAGACAACAACAGCCTGAAAGCATCTTCAGGTTTGAATAAATCCAATTAATGTGGCCTGTTTACCAAGAAAGATCCTTCTGAAGCATTTCGTAATGACTGATTTTTAGTTTGCCAGTTTGCTTTGTCACCAGCATGAATCTACCCTCTGTTCTCAGAGTCTATTTTTCCTTCTCTTTTATTTTGTAGCAGAACACTGAATTCTCTCATGGTTCTTCAAGTCTCCCGCTGTCCAGACTGGCTTGGTAATGTAGCGAGTGTCTCTAAGGTACGTGCTGTTTATGTACTCCAAGGTTCCTGATTAATAATACCGTGGCAGGAAGGATAACGATAAACAACTATTAAAAAAAAGAACATTGGGATCAGCTCCAGCGGGGCCGGTAGGCTACCGAAGGGAAGACTTTGCGAAGCGAAGTTCGAATTCGTGTCTCAAATACAGTTTTGAAAAGGCATGCAGAAGGCAGGAAGTCCTCTTTTAAAGAGAGCAAGCAAAATACTAAAAGACAGCTGCTCTCTTTTTGGGAATAAGGTGCTAAATGGTGGATCTCTATGCCTTACTGACGATGTGTCAAGGGACTGAGACTCTTTCCCTTTTATCCTATCCTGGCTCTTTTCACTTCCTCTTAAAGAAGCTTTCCTCCTTTGAAGCCGAAGAAGGTTCACTCATAACCCCCCTCCACCTCCCCCCATTCCGCTTTTCTCCCCACCACCTCCTGAAATTCCCCAGCGGTTTTGAAGGACATAGCGAGGGTCAAATGTTTATTGGTGAGGGGAAGACAAGTGGGGCGAGAGAACCGAAGGATGGCAATTTGCACGGTCTTTCTGAACGCTGCAATGCCAGTATAATGCTGTAAGAATGGTCGAATCTGTGGGGTTAGGCCGTGCATTACATAAAAAAAACTCTGAGCAATGTTTTTTCACTGTGCAGCTATGCAACTGGCTTTTAAAAGAGGAGACATACCAGCTGAAGAATAGTTCATTCACACCGTTGTCAACTGCGATTGCTCTGAGCTGCGAAACTGCAGCGTATGTTGACAACGGGTTTCTTAATCGGATTTCCCAAAGTTGCTTAGATGACTTATATATTATATTTTAATTTAGAGTTCTCCTGTTTCTTGTCTTTTCTGAAAAAAGACAAAGAATGCTGCAAAATGTTAATTACCCAGGGAAGGCTTTCAAGCAACCCCGGGTTAGGTTACCATTTAGATTTTGTTAAAATAATTATTTTGATTTTTGAATACATTCAGAAGACATGCAGTTACAGGCACTTTCAGTTTTATTATTTGCAGTTTTTCCCTACACTTCTTGCATCATCTTTAAATAAAAATACGGATGGATGATAGCCCTATGAACTTAGTTATAGACAGGCATCTGGCCAGGACACCTGTTTCCCAGCTTCCAAGTTATGGGAGTCTCTTAAGAGCTGTGGCATTCCTGAGAGTTCAGGGAAACATGCAATTGGTGGGGCCAAGGAGAAAGTCTTGATTTTCCTCACAGGGGACATCTTCTAAAAGGAGTGATGCCCCAGAGCACCCAGTCAGTCCTGGCTCCAGAGTAACTCGCCCCAGCCAAAGCATAGAACAACTGGTTCTGATCTCAACTTGCTTGTTTTAAAACTTTGTAATAGATCAAAAGCATTGTATGTGGCTTTCAAGAAAAGGGTACACCACCAAACAGCTGCACGTTTATCAGCAAATTATATTAGAGTGAATTTTGTGAGCTTTGATGTCTTCCTTACATTACTTTATTACGTTTCTTATCTTAAGGTCCAGTTATACAAATGTAACGTTGACTGAGATGCCTCAGATAAAAGGAATGTTCTGGGTTAAACGCGGGCTGAATGTTGTTATTCAGTAAATTATTAGACAGTGGTCAGTATTGGCCAATAAATTGAACTGATTTTTTTTCTGGAATGAGAATGAGCTCATTCCTGTCCACCATTTCTCCTTGCTGTCACTCATGTAAGGAGAGCACTGGCCAGGCAAAGATTGCATTGTGTCCTTTCCAGATAGCTGTCCACAGTCAAGCCTTTTTTTCAGATATCGTAAAACGGGCCCAGTCCATCACAGCTGACAGGTTACAGCATCTATAGCACCTTTCATCATTGATATAAATCCTTCCAACAGCAAACATCTATGAAGTGCCATCTATGCAAAAGAAATATACCTCTTAGTCCACAAAAGCTAAAAAGGCAACATATCCTGATTATCTGTTATACTTAAAGTAAGGTGCTTTTCTTGGAAGACGTCCTAATGATTTCACAGAAAGAAAACTCTCACCATTGCTGTTCTTGCATATAGCCGGTTACAGCATGTTGGTTCAGATTAGCACAGCAGTGGATTGAGATTTTGAGTCAGTTTTCATTCTTGGAGAATGCAAAGGTTGTTTTCTTACAAGAAAGAAAATACATTTGTCTTAATGATGCAAACGTGTGTGTGCATGTGGGTGTGTATGTAGGACTACGTGTGTGTGTTAGTCTGTGCATGTTTGTGCATGTGTGTGTATATGTAGTTGTCAAATAGTCTTGGTCCATTCGGATCCGTCCTTGAACAGGGAGTCATGTTTATCACATTTTAACCTAGTTCTTTATTTTTCTGTTTGCTTCCTGCTTCTTCTGTAAAGTTTCCTGTCAAAGTGTAACTGTTCGGCTGTGTCCCAGGAGACACAAAGGAGGCACTGGTGGTTCCTATCAGATTGGAATGAGCCTGATTTCTACTCAGTGCAGATTCTAAATAGATTTGCACATGTGTTGTGTGAGACTACATTCAATGAACTGAAACGGCTGTATTGCCGAGAGCCCAAGATAAATACTAATGTGGTACACACAGTATAAAATGGAACAGGAATCAGATTTTAAGGTATTAACGCAATGTCTTGTTCTCGAAAGCCAGTTGTCCATACATCTATTCATCTTTTAACCAGTTATCGTAGTCATGGTTCCCTGAAGCCTATTCCAGGGTTTGTAGGGGTATACCCCAGACAAACATGCACTCCAGGCAATTTAGAAACACCAGTTAGCCTAGTGCTTGTCTTTGGACTGCAGAAGGAAATCTGAGTCCCTTGCATGAAACTCACATCACACAGAGAGAGCACACACACACACACACACACACACATCACACACATAAAGCAGAGGCAGGTTTCGGACCCTCAGCCCTGGAGGTACAAGACATCAGTGCTACCCACAGAGCCACCACACCAAAGAACCAATTATCGTTCATTAAGTCCACCATGAGGCATTGAAAATGTATTTTTAAAGGTACGCTACTGAATTCTCAGTTGTGCTACATACTGCTGTGAATATTCATTTATTAATGGAGCTAACTAGCACAATATATTTAAAGATATATTTACATGCTCCTTTACTTTTTTCTCTGAGCATATCACCTGACACACACTTATTCACAAAGCATTCACATGTCTGTTGTCACTGAAGGTAAGGAAGGTCCAATTCCTATGTTTGTAGCCTACTTAATTCTTTTTGCTTTGAATGTCAATTTGAGCTCCAAGTGAGGGGCATACAGGAGTATGGGACAGGTTAACACACTCCATATCTTTAGTGGGATGGATCCTCACATCTTATCTTATCCTATAAGGCTTAAAAGAGTGATTTAAGCCTTTCAGCATGGGGTGGGACATAAAAAGTTTTGTGGCCTGGTACTACCTGGACGAGGCTGCTTCATTTACAAGCCATTAAAAAAATTGATCATTTCTACATTAAAGTAAATGTGGCCCTTTACATTTTGTACAGACAATCAGCCCAGACTTTTTGTTATTTCCTGCATATACCAATAAACATTTTGCTGGTACATTTTGATCTTTGTACTAACGCAAATTTTGTTTACCTTGTTAAAACAGTCAAACTTATCAACAGCTGTGAGGAGCATGGAGACCGGGTCGTTAATTGCTCGAACGCCAAAGGCATTTTAGGAAAACACGGGGAGCGGTGTTTTTTTAACTGGTGAACAACGTTTGTTAGTTGTTTTATTGAGTAATAAAACATGGTGGATGAGCGAGTGGGTGTCTCAAAATCTAAAAATAGATTAGTCTTTAGGAACCTAACAGAAATGTTAAACCAACCACCTTACTTCCCGCTGGTATGGGCAAAAGCCAAACACCCAGGAATGTTTATGAGTGCAACAGGCCCTCTTTAACCTTCCTTAGAGCTTCGTCTTGATGTCAGCTGTAATGTCTATGGGGTTGCCAGATTGGGGAGACATTCCTTTAATATGGAATGTTTTCCAAAGAGAAGGGTTGCCAGATCGGGGTGACTTTTGTTATTTACGGAGGCTCTTCCAAGGAGGAGAAGATGTTGCCAGTTTGGGGAAATCCCCCCTTAACACAGAAGCTCTTCCAATGAGCTGTCACTTGCCTTGCTTAATGGGACTGTGTTCTTCGTGGACATTAAATCTGGACATCAGTGTTTCAGCTGAGGATCCAACACTTTTATTTCAGGGCAAATCATTTTTAAGCAATGCTGATAATTAGTACTATCTGGATAGTTTAAGACAGCAAATAAGTTGGAATTTAATGAATTTAGATGACTATAAATATTACAGGCTGAATGTGACCAACCTCATCCACAGGCTATATTGAGTGGTACATTCTGACACTGAAAAAACTGAATAAATGCACTATAATAATAAAGCCAAGTGAATTATCCTAGCAGCATGCAGCTCTGACGTCCAGTGTTTCATCACCAACCTCTAATTGGTGACATTCTTTCCACCAGACCTGGGTTCTGTTTCTCATCCACGCTCATTAGCACTCACCGAAATCCAGCAAGCCAGGCAGGTCATACCCCGCACTCATCCGCTGCACCTCGTTACCACGGACACCGAGGAGTCACATGGTCGGAGGTCACCATGTGACATGATTTCAAGGCCCTGTGTCTGCTAAATGCATGGATGCCGTGGAGATATTTACAAACGTACAGAGTACACCATGACCCCCCCTTCCCCCCACAGCTGAGACAAATGATGTAACAATCCTAGCAGATCTAAGTTCATAAGTGCGACTTGGATTTCACTGGAAGCCAAACATTTATAAACACTGATGTCAGGGCCCCGTGTGGCTGGCACCTGTCACTGCAGCTGGCCAGATGACAGTTGGGCGTATAAAGTTCAGTTTAACTTCATTCCCTATCGTGAAGGTATTGTCTGCTACAAGCCTGCTTACCTTGGTCCTGATTCACATTTCAGTCATAATTCATCATAACAAACCACACAAAATTCCATTTGTGCGACCCAGAAAGCAAATGTTACCCATAGGGTGTGAGCAATGTCTGTCTATCCGCAGGGTTCTGACTCTTGAGGTTAAAACAGCAACAACACAGGAAGTCGACCCAATTCAAAGACAATACAACCATTTGTGCCAATTATCCATTGCGTCTCAGTGACTCTGTGAACCTAGCAGCGACAGCCCCAGAGGGACCCACGACGACAAGACACTAATTATGTGTCACTGCAAATGAATTTCATAGGGACATCGGTGTTTTTAAAGCCAGCCATCACTGTCAACGGTGCTGACTGGAAGCCAAAATCCCATAGCATTTGGAGAAATGTAATAATAATGATCAGCTTTAGCTCTGTGTTTGTTAGCGTTTCTGCCAGGTACATTGCCTAATTCACATAGTCTAAAAATATGCAGTCAGGTGAGCCGGTGATGTTAAATTGCAATGGACTGTTATCCCACCCATGGTGTGCTTCCTGGAATAGGCCCCAGGGTCATCACGACCCTGTTATAGATTATCAGTTGTGGAAGACGGATGGATTTAAAATATATATGAGAGCCTGAGGGAAGTATGTAGGAGAAATGAAAGAGAAGAGACATAGGAAAGACAGGAGGCAGCCATCTCCAGGGAGCACAGACCTTCTAGCTGGGATAGAAGTTCTTTTATTCAAAGAAATAGTTCATACTCTTCACAAATTTCAGATGGGGTCTCTTGAATTCTGAAAGCCATCAAAATTTAAGAAATTCCTCTGAAATCCTGAAAACCCTGAACTCTTCCCAAAGAAAAAAGTTCACTCCTCAGCACCCTATCAGATTATTACCTTTTGTCAAAGGTGATATCCCAGATTCCCTACATTTTTGCAATAAATATGTATCTGTGATCATCCTGAACACCACGGGACGTTGGACATAAAAATGTGGCTCCTCTTCCTTTTCCAGACTTTCCAACCAGAAATAGGTTTGTACTATGCTCATGAGGTCATTAGCTCTGACAGGAAGTTGGTGGCAGAGGACTCTTGGGACGAACCCAAGGCCTAAATGGTCTGGGGTATGCTAAGACTACTGAAAAATACATCCCTGCGGGTAACGCTCTGTGGATGGACCCATTGCTTTGTTATATTGACCGTCACATGCTTTTGAGTTAGTAACCACATACTGTGCTAAATATAGACACAGTTACTGATGGATTCTTCTTGTGACGCCACCAGTGGGTCTATAGACATTTACGTGCACCGTGCTGTATAGACCAATTCTTTTTACAGATGACAATGGCCGTGTGGTTTCCTGTGTTTTTGTGCCTCACAGCTGTCGTCTGTTGTCTGGCAGCAGCACACTTGGATCTTATGGGGTACCATCAAACATCCCCTGGGCTTTGTGAAGGGAAAGAACAACTGCAAAGTGTCTTGTTTGATCTGCCATTGCGATTGTAGAAAGGGCTTTGAATTGTGTTGAGGGTTTCTATGGTGAGACAATGTTGAAAAAGCAACCTACAGTAATTTCAGACATTATGTCACTGGCATAAAAACACGACATTATAAATCATTAATCCAGCCTTGAACCACTCCACTCTTTTAGGATAGCATCTGCTTGAATGGTTTTCCGTGACTTTATGTTACATATTATTACCTAAAATGCCTATAATTTGCCTTAGAATGAAAATTTAAATGCAGTACTTTGATTCAGGATTATTCTTCTCTGAGTAGTGTTAAGAGTTTCATGTCTCTGAGGTCTGCCTCTGTGTAGCATATTTTACTTTTGAATAGCTAAATCTGGAAACAAATTCCACTCAAAAGCATTTCCAGCTAATACTGCGAAGTGAATCTGCTATTAACTTTATGAGTTTTAAAGCCACTGCGTCTATCTAGTTCCATATGTCGGGAGCATGGGAGGAAGACACAGACCTGCGCAGGAGAGCTGCAGCCGGGGGACACTCTCAGGCCGGACAGCAGAGCAGAAAGGCAGCACCAGTAGGAGTGGAACCAGCAGACTGGACCCCTCGGGACATGGCGTCTGGGTCCTCTTGCTAGCACTCCTCCACAGTCCCACAATCCTCATGTCTTCCTCAAGTTTGTGAGCCTCTTCTATGTCACATCACCTCCTAGCCAGCAGCAGCGGCATCAGATAGCAATCTAAGGGAAAAAGAGAAGCCCAGGTTCGTTATGCAATGAGGAACATGGGAACACTGTTCAGTAGCTCTTATTTGTCCATCGGACTGGAGAAAATGGACAGAATAAATGAACAAATCTCAGTCAAAGTTTCTGATAAGTAAATACAAGGAGATACAAAGCGATTTACTCATTGGCCACTCCTTAATCACTCCTTAATCTTGAAGCTTAGAGTACTTTTTTGGAACTTGGTCAGGATTTGACATGCTGCATAATGGATAGCTGTTCACACTCCATCTGAGAGGTTGCATTCCTCATGATAATGGGGTTGCTGGGTGTTTTTTGTCTGCTAAAATAGCTGAGGAGGCTGTGGATCATTTTCGAGAACAACGACACAGGAGTGCTGACATGCATCTTGTGTTTTAAGCTACAGCCAAAGTGCATGCATCCTCCCGGCTTCAAGCAATCTCGGGCCACTTCACCCAAGACATACTCCTCAAAGTATGCCATGTTCGGGTCAACGGATCACAGTCAGGACTGTTTCAGCTGAAAGCTGCAGCAGCACGCAATACCCTGTGGGACATGGAGCTGAAAAATATAGGCTTTTTTCTGCCCTGGAAGGAAACCTGATATTGCCAGTAAACCAGTGTACAGTGTCTGCAAAACACACTAATAAAGTGAAATATTCACGTGACTAATCACATTGTTTGTAAGCATGTTGTTTTTTTCCCACAGAGGTCAAATAATGTAGACAATTGTGTATCTTCAAATATTTCACCACCATTTTTCTTTTATGTGAAATAACGAATAAGAATTGTTTGGTTTTTTTTAAAAAAAACATCAGCTAGTTTGCCTTGAAAAACTTTACTGTCCCAAAAGTCTGGTGTTTTCAATCCTTGACCAATTCATCCAGTGTTACTTTCAGACTTCACCTAAGAGATCACAAAGCTTTTTTGTTTGTGAAGATATCTATCCATATGAAGTGTTAGTTGAATTGTGTAGCAGTGGTCAGACGTAAATGAAATATCTGCAGAAATAATAAATTATCCATCCCGTTCCCAACTTATCCAGCACATGGCTCAACTCAAACACCAAGGACAGGATTTACACCCAGGAACCGTCAGGCGGCAGTGCTACTCCTGGACCTCCATATGAAAAAACTGTTGGAAACTCTTAACTAAACTCTCACATGTAATTAATTTAAATTTCTGTAACAAAAATTTATGAAAATAATTTTTAATGAAAAAATATATCTTAATCGCTTCCTGAGCAATATTTGGACTCCGTCATCATTGGGCCTAGATTTCAGCCTGGAACTTACGCTGGGACATCAGTCAGGTTATTAATTTAATTGAAGTTACAGAAACAGAAGAGGAAAACCGTCTATGAAATTTATGATGTCTGTTAAATAACATCAAACAGTCAATCTTCTTGTAAAGGCAACTTAGTGTATTAAGAACACATGTGCAGGTCATGCATCATATACTTATTATGTTACAATTTCTCCCCAATAACATGTTGAAGTGATATTTCTTTTCCAAGATGCATTTTTTTCCATGCAATTGATCAAATTCAATATCAAATTCAGCAGGAAAAAAGTCAACTTACAATGAGCAAGTTATTATTTTGTTCTGCTGTATGACAACTTTGTATCAAATAGTGCATGGTTTTAATCATTGCTGAGGGTTTTAGAAGGCCTTCCTGACATGTGACAGAGGTTTTAAAAAGTTATCACTTGGCAGCAAAAATAGACTCTTCAGGAGAACTATTATATGAAAGTTCAATGTACCATTGAATAGTAATGTTTCTTTTTAGGTTACAGCCCTGCCTTATCAGTGTTGTCCAATGGAAAATGTGGGAACGTGTGGGTTTCTGGGAAAGAAATGGGAAAATGGTCTGGTGGTAAGAGGAAGCACTCGATATGAAGTCACTTCCAGATGGTAGGATTGTTAAGACGGACAGGAAAAGAAGAAGGTGGTGGTTCCAGGAAATAAGTAGCCTCGCTCAGCTTACCCGTGTTATTTACGTGAGAAGCAAAAATATCCTGACCACCAAACCTTGAGTTAATAAAAACCACGTTTTTTTCATATCGGCTAATGAACGTTTTATCTGACAGAATGGTTTGTTTTGTTCTGGAAAACATTTGAATATATCCCTGGAAGACATGTGTTTTCTCTTTGATCCAGCAAAACGCAAAAAAAAAAGTCATAGCAAAATATCTCTGTGACCAGAAACTTTAACACGCCCTTTTACTCATGCGGTTACATCTACTGTCCAGCTTTATGGTTTTGTTACTTATTTCAAGTTACTTTCTGATAGTCCTCAGCTCCATCAGATTATACTCACAGAGACCCTGAAAAGTCCTCAGAAGTGCTCAGTTCACTAAGACTAACTCTGTACTGTTACACAAAAGTACATTTTCAGAGCACCAGTAATTGAGAACTAGGCCAGGAAAAATCAAATTAAAAAAAACAATCAATAGTATTTAACATTCCTGGAACTACATGAACATAAACATAAACTTGACTAAAAATTCATGTCTTTTTAATCTAAATAAGGTTTTCAGGCCAACAATTTGTTTCCATTTGCCTGCTTTCAATTAACATTTTAGAGGAGTGAACAGCATTCTTTAACAATTTGAATCACTCGTGTGATTTAATTAAGTTAGGGATGACAACTGGGGACCTGTTAGCCGCCCCCCACCCCCCCGGCTCGCCCCTCCTGAACCATGAACTGAGATCGGAGGCCACTTTGTATAACGGAACTCTGCAGAGAAGCATTGGTTGAATGCTTCAGTTTTGTTTGTGTCCTCCTTAAAATGTGAAATGAACTGCCACACAGAGAGCAAAGAACATTGAGCCTAGCCAGGCAAGAAACAGCAGGACAAGGGCATGGGAGTGTTTGCCCAACTTGGCCAACTCCTGGACAGTTCGGGAAGGGCCCCATTTCGTGTCAGCAGCATTCACTACTTTTTGAAGATGGCTTCTGGAACACAGAAGGGGGTCAGAGGTGTCAGAGCGTCCACCTTGCCTGCCTAGATGCTGATAGAGGCTTGATGTACCCTTGCCACATCTGTAGAGGTGCCTTCTGTGAAGCCTTGGGCACCATCTCTTCATACCACAATTAGCTGTTCAAACATGCAGCTGAAAATAATACTAGAGGTCTGTAAGTGATAGAAACACAGACACTCAACACATTTGTCCTATGCCTTATTTTTTTCACTGTAAAACCTCCCCATAAAATCCCTTTGAAGGCTGTGAAAATGGTCAGTTTGATTCACACCATATAACCATTTAATTGGATTTGTCAGAGCAGACCATTCTGGAATTACATGTAGGCCAGCAATGTTTCACTAAAATATAGACAAAGACCTACGTTGCCAGCTTACCATCCTTCAGAAATTACATGAAAATAAGCATCAGGCAGACTCCAGTTTGGAATATAGTTCATTATGACTTTATCTCCTTTGATTTAAAGGCAATGAAATGGAGTACAAAATTGGCCATCTGGCTGCCTGGGGTCTAATACGGCACTGTCCCGTACATGGATTGACAATTCCCCTTGACATTTTTACAGCATGAGGGTTGAATGCTAGTTCACAGGCCGATAAGGAAAGAAGACCACAAGACAACAAAACGGACCCCTCTTTGGTTCCTCTTCCTGTTACAAGCAGTGTCACCACTCCCTGTCTCTCAGTGTCTCCGGTCTGGCTTGGATTTCTGCTTTGAAGTGACAAGGCCACTGTCTAAGCCACATCTCAGTTGAACAGGGCTGGCAGAAACTCTGTCTCTTGCTGACTCCACTCCTGACCTCACTGGCAGCAGGCGACACTGCCCGCCTTCAACCCTACGCCCAGCGGAAAGGAACATGTGCACACTCACAGCACCCAGCCAACCCACACATACCAGGCAACTTCACAGATTCCTCCACAGGTCCAGATACCAACATCTGCCTGCAGAGACTTTGGGGCTGGGGATAAGTGTCGGGAGGGTGTAGGAGAAAATCTCAAGATTTATAGCCCTCCGCCTCCAAATACATGGCCTGCTTACGCTCCGCTGCCTCAAAAAGGCCTACCACTTGCCATTAGCATGAAATTGGATAGCTGGGTGTTTTAAGTCCCGTTTGAAGGGGTTTGTTACAACTTTATCTTTGTCTGTGATGGATAAGGACAGGGAAACAAACAAAAGCCATTGTCAAAGGAAAAGAACCCTAGTTATGTTGAACAGCGAAAAGAGCCGAGGCCGTCATCCAGCCTTAAAAATCACAATCAATTTTTTCGTAGCTATTCCAGCTATTTTCACAAGCTTCTGTTGGCTTTACGATATTTTGAACCTTTTCTGTTGGCTCTCCTGCTCTCCTGTGCCCTATTGTTCCCAGTTAAAAGCACTGTGCTCTCCTGGAAAGGAATACACACTTATAAATTCAGGTTAATTTCATTCCTGGCCCCTAGCACCGACTCAGGCAAATTAGAAACGGCTATCATGCTTTTCAGGCCAAACTTTGCAAAACACTAAGAAAACAAACCGCATCTTCCACAGATTTATTAGTATTTATTTTAACCCGTTCATGCTGTGATTAAAATGACAGCTTTATTTACATCTGGCGCCAGTTCGTCTTCATTAATGCGCCGATGTAGATAGACGTCACATATCATGACATCATTAAGCTTGTATAAATCAGAGCGGATTTACAGAAAAACGAAGGCGGCAGCATGCCTGTGTATCATGGGACTCATCCTCATCCAAACCACCAGAGGTAAAGACATATGTATATGTTTGCCATTGATAAATGAGAGACAAGCCAAACCGGTCTGCATCGCTATGCATCCGCTCTAATGGGAACCAAAACACTGGCCTCCTGCTCTGTTTATTATGCATTCGCAAGTACTTATCATGGGATGCTTCACTTGTGTTTTTATCCTAATGACAAAAAGTGATGTAATAATTAAAATATCACTAATACTACTGTGACACAAACAAGGTCGATTAAACAAATGAACTCTATATTGATAATGAAAAGCCAAAATTATTTTCATACACACTGTAGAGCGTGCGAGCATCCACATACCCCAAAGCCCCACCCCCTGATTGCCAGGGAGAGCAGAATGATTGGCAGCTGCATTCCATGCACAATGAAAGCTACCATACAAAGAGCAGGTCAGAAACCTATCCATCCATCCATCCATCCATCCATTTTCTGTACCCTCTTGTTCTATGCAGGGTTGCGGAGGAAAAACTGCATGTGGAAACTGAAAGGAGAATGTTCTGCACATCCAAACTGATCCTCTTCTGCAGGCATTTGTCAGGTGGGGATCACAATAAATGAGATTTATGCTGATGGACTCGAGACGCTTATTCATCACCCATTTTTTATGCGAATTAGGCTTTTGGCTACAAATTTTAAATGCGGACAGACAGCAAAACAAAACCTTAGCTTAGACCTGTGAATGCCAGGTCCTTTTAGTGAAATACGTCTGAGGGATATAGCATTTGTTTTTGCGTTACAGCAACAAAATACATTGTAATCAGGGTGAGATGTTTGCATCTATGAAACTTGTCAAAATTTATTATACATTTCAGGCAGACAATCAATTTATATTAGCATAAAACTATGTGAATTTGTACTGTGAATGTGAATTTCCACTTTTGACAACACAAATGTATTAATATAACTTATAGTGTGACTGAGAGCCTGTATCCCAAAGATCTCTTTCCTCACTGACCTATAATGTAGCACAATGTGCTTTCATTTTGCCTTGGTGTCCATGAGGATTCCAAAATAGTGACCTAACCGTAATCTCCTTTCCCAAACACAATTCTTCCCTAACCTGTTTACACTGGTGTTGCACCCCTAAAAGAAGAACCCAACATGGACAGCTGATTGTACACCGTACATAACAGACCCAAGGACCTGAATTTTCAAGCAGGACATTTACGGCAACCCATTTGGAATTCCAGGGAATTCAATCCTGAATGGTGTGGGGTACCACCCCAAAGACCTCATGTGAAAGAGGGGCTTACTCCCAGCCACGTAGCCCCTATCCCTAGAAGCTCACTATTGTACAATCCCACACATGATACTGAGGATAATTTTCCTGGACCATCTGGGAATCATAAGACAACGGCTTATGGCTGTATGGACCCATGGCTACATCATTTATCAAATACATGTACTCAGTTAGGTTACATTCCTTTGCCCGGTGTACGTCAAAGGGCCAAATACTGCATTTATATAGTTAAAAAGTCATTATCACTCATTCAAAATGATGAAAGGAGAGGCGAACTGTTTGAACACCAAGCCGATTAAATAAATTACTGAAGAGGAAGATCTTCTTCTATGCCATCGATGCCATGCCATCATTTACAATTTTGGCGCTATTTATTTTACATGTAAGGTGGCACAGCTGCAACAGATTAAACAAATGTAAAAAAATTATTATGTGTGTCGTCCCTGGGATGGCATGCCGATCACATGTGACGGCGTTAAAAATGATGATGATTATTGTTGTTTTGCTATTAGTTATTATATTGCTGTTAACAACATGAACAGGAAATGAACAGGAAAGTTCTCAACAGCAGATGGACAATATATTGAATTTTTGTCTACTTCCTTGGAATAGGTAACCATAATGCCGTATTCCTGTTCCGGGCAAACAATACACAGCAGCCTGACCTCGCAAACCCCGTCCTCTGACTTCCTCACCCCCTCTCCAACGTACAGGAAGGAGTTTCTAGCCTCACTGGGGATGGCAAACTGTGGGCCGGCGCTCAGCCCTGGCCATGTCTCGCAATGTCTTCCTGTGTGAACGCAGCACAAGGAGCAAGCAGAGAGAAACTTGGCTCTCTCCCTGATTCGGGACTGCCGGTATTACGCCGGGGCAGCCCGTTTGTGAAGGCGGCGAGTCCAGATTCATGGTTGGTTTGGCTTCTGTTTAGTCTCCACACTCATTGTTGAAAATGGCAACAGCTGGACTACAGCCCCTCTCTGAAATGAACACACGTTCTTTTCGTGGTTTTGGATGCACTAAAGTAAACAAGAAATGCATTAAAAACACTGGCACAAGCTACATGGAAAAGATCCGCAAAACGTCCTTTATGACTTCTTTGTATTTTATTTCCTGCTTTCATATATGTTGATATTCTACTATAAACAACATACACATGTTCTCATACATTATTCACTGAAACCAAATAGCTTTCATATATGATTACACTATGTAACAAATTTTTATTTTTATTTTGTTCCTGGGTACAAAGTGTGTTTTCCTAACCCGTTATGCC
>JAAGVU020000123.1:3583578-3616582 GCA_011763525.2 Mormyrus iriodes | reverse complement strand
ATCCAGGTCACAAAAGCAAAGTTTAAAGGGAATAATGGCCATTTTCTATACTTTTACAACATAAGCAATTAAGAAATGACATGTATTGTCCAGGAACAAAATTTGTGTTACATAGTGTTGTATGAGACAATGCAATGGGCGAATAATGTTTCACTGCTTAATGACATCATGAAACACGATACCTATCATTTCTGCATGACATTAGTGTTGGCAGTGATTAATATAAACATGCACAACAATCTACCATTACCTGGATTACAGGACACCCAGGTGTGCATGACAACAGATGGACCTATTTCCATTTCGCATACACCGGCATTAAAGTCCAGCTTTAACAGTAAGCAAACATATATAGTGAAAATATATTGTAACCTTACGAACTCTTTGGAGAATTGTATTGTTTCCATTCTAAGCTATATGTTATATCCTATAGGAAAACTATCATTCATATCTCTGAAACCCCCTTAGTTAAATGAACAGAATTTGATTAAATATGTTGTCTCCTGAAGGTTTCTATAACTCAATTCCATAAGGCCTATACAATGTAACATGGAACACATTCTCCTAATTGCCAGTCAGACTCGTCACAGATCCAGATACATCTATGAAGTTGAGATTTTGCTGTGAGCAGCTGAATTCTTTGTATTCACTCAGCATGTAATAGCCACTTTATTAGTTACACCTGCTTGTTAACGCAAACAGCCTGCTCCTCCTAACAGAGAATCATGTGGCTGCAACTGAATACATAAAGCAAACAGACAGAGACAAGAGGTTCAGTTACTGTTTGGCTGAGACACCTGCTCTAAGTGATTCTGAATGTACTGTGAATGTTGTCAGACATGGCGGTTCCAGCATCTTAGAAACAGCCACTCTGCTGCATTTTCACACACTACAGTGCTCAGTCCATGGCATTTCTGTGGCTGAAAACACCTTGTTAATGAGAGAGGTCAGAGAATGGCGAGACTCGTTAAAGCTAACAGGAAGGACACAAGTGCAAAAATAACAGCTCAGTATAATTATGTGTGCAGAATGGCTGCTGTGAACACACAACTCATTAACACCTGAACTGGTTTTGGAAGCAAAAGTGGGTCCTATCTGGTACTAGTTATGAGTAGCTAATAAAGAGGTCACCTAGTGTAAATATTACGGGTACCAGAGTTGCCATATAATAGGGTTTTAGCAGTACAGTATTTTGCATGTGAACCAAAAAAACAAACCACGCTTGGTATCAAGAAGTGCGTCTAATATTTTAGCAAAACCTGCTTTTAACAAATCTCTCCTAGCTGAAGCATTCCTCTACAACAACAGAACCCTGACGAGGAGGCAAGGGATTAGCCTTCAATTAAGCAAAGCCCTTTCAGTGAGATCATCTATTCTGACTTTGTACCTCTAGCCATACACAAGGACCACTTCAACCTAAGGCAAGGATCAACTGAAATTAGGGAGTGAAAATTATCCCAGGCTAATTTGGGCAGAGCAAGCATTTGCCATTACCACGACTCAACAGATATCAAAGGAGGTGAGGGACAGATTCATAATAGGAAGAGATTTTCCTGCCAAAATTGAAAGCTCTTAACTGGTACCTCCATCAGTGAGGCAATTTTCTACTAAGGTACAATAAATTAATTTCATCAGTCCTCGGATTTAGATAGATAACTTGTCCACAAGGTTCATTTTGAGTAGTTCTTTATGGCTAGAGGTAATTTCAGCCATAGTGAGGAATGTAAAATAATGAGGCCATAATTATTGGGCATAGTAGATTTATGCACATTCATTTTGTGAAATCCATAATGTCAAACAATTGCTATAATTAGCAGGGTACTCTAGGGAAGAAAAAAATGTAAAAAAAAAAAAAACAAAGGTTCTCCTTGAACCATAGGATTCATCTCCAGCTATACGTCCCCCAAGGCATATCTTGCTGTAGTCACACTTCTGCGTTTATCTGGGTTTCCCATGGCCCTGAAGAAATTCCATTGCCTGTGTTTATATACATGGGGAGAGAAGAGGAAATGTTTGTTGTACGGAAAGACAACAGGCAGCCCAGAAGCATTCGTGAAGATGGCCATCTGCCCTCACCCCCCTAAGGAAATATAGGTGCATCCGTCACTTGGTGATGACCCGGCTGTAACGAGTGTCATGGCTGATTAGGGGACCTTCAGAAACAGCAGGGAGTCAGGTATGCAGCCCCTGTGGCACGAGCGGAAACGCCATGGCGACACGGTGACGTGGGACAGAGGGAGACGAGCCTTCTGTCTGGCGCCTTATCAATGGTGCGGTCATGGCTACCGTCCGCGCGGCTATCTCTGACGGCGCCCCACTCCCTTGTTTATCACAGCCCCCGCGGCGGGACGCCACACACCAACCAGAGCCCGGGTTAAGGAGGAAGCCTCGCATGTCTGAAAGGGCTGCACTGTTTGCCGGTGTCAGTACATCTGGAGCAGCTGTTTGCACTTGGCTGTGCGTGTTGGACCTGGGGAGAGCTCCGCCTTGCTGACATCGCCACCTGGAGTCAAGGCTGTAGTTTGTTTGTCTTCCTTAGCTGGTAAATTAAACAAACTCTACAGCTAATTGAGCTGCCTTGCAGGTAGATGTAATGGATGAGGTCAGGCTAGACCCACAGCACAAGCACCTTATGGCATCATAATCAGACATGACCATGAAGACTAGGGGCGGATTAACTTCTCTGGGGGCCCAAAGGCTGATATGGCTAGCCCGCCCTGAAAAAAAGCTATTGGAGTCACTTTTTAGAGCCAAAAGAAAAATAAGAAAGAATTTTAAAAAATGCAACGCTGATAATCTGCCACCCGGGCTGTGTGTGTATGTATGTGGGGGGGCTTCTGACCATAAAATTAGCCAACGCTGTGCAAGCAAACTGATCGGTCAGGTCTGTTTCATTTTCCCCATTTTTCCCGTTTTGCTGGCCAGGGCCCCTGATTTTGCCCGGGCTCTAGGCTGTAGCCTACGATCGCTTGTGAAGAACAACAGTCAGCAGAATGTTCAAAAATCTCATTCTACTCTTACCAAAATGTACTCATCCAAACTAGAAAAAGCCCTGGCCCTGCTTCTCACACAGATACCTTTGTAATCTTAGCGGTAGCCTAGCCGAAAGATATCGTCAAGTGAGAAAATAGGGGTGTGTTATTAGAAGTCACTAGAAGTCACGTCCATATACCTGCTGTGCCTCCCTGACGCAAGCAACAGATCCTGGACCAGCCTGCACTCGCTATGGGAAGGAAACACATGACTTGGCAAGGCTGGGTGACTGCTGATGGCAGAAAGATAACAGGCTATTAATTAGGGCAATGGAGGAAAAAATACAATGGGTTATTCAATTTTTATTTGCGTAAGAGGCTTCCTTGGCTGAAGGATTATGGGGAATTGAAGGAGACAGAATGTTAGCCATATGTAAGACAGAGTAATGAAAGGAACTAAAACTATCTTTCAGCAAAAGAAACCGGGATTTTAATACTGGTCAAATATATGTACAGTGCGCTCCACAATTATTGGCACCCATTGTAAAGATTTGTAAAGACTATTAGAAAAAAAGCAGCTTCATATCACCCTGAAAAAATCAGAAAAATCAAAACTTGTATGGAAATACATTTATTCAAAGAAAAACAAATCCTTCATCAAGAAATAATTATTTTCAACAAAAACACATGTGCCACAATTATTGGCACCCTTGGAAATTATTGTGAACACAATGCAACTGAAGCCAACTGTTTCCCATGTAAATTGTACATCTTTGAGTTGATAGGAGTGTGTAAGAACTCAAGCTGTAATCCATAACTTCCTGATTGACGGACAAATATATGAGGTGACAGAGAGGCCAAATTCCCTTAGTCATCCATCAACATGGGAAAGATAAGAGACCACACAAACCAAATGAGGGAGAAGAGTGTTGACTTCATAAGTCAGGGAATGGTTATAAAAAAATTGCTACTCACCTGAAAATGCCCATTTTTTCTAAAATGCCCAAAAATGAATAAAGCGTCATCAACAGGAACTGTTACAAACCTGCCTGGCAGAGGAGCCAAGTTTATTCTGCCTCCATGTACAGTGTGGAGGATCATAAGAGAGGCAAACAATCCCCAAGGATCACTGCTGGTGAATTAATAAAATCACAGTAAAATCTTGGGGTTACTACATCTCCAAATCCACCATGAGATGGTATCTCCATGCCAACAGATTATTTGGAGGATATGCCAGAAAAAAAGCCTTTTCTGTCAGTTATACATAAACGTACGTGCCTGGAGTTTGCAAAACGTTATTACAGCTTTGCCTGGAACCATGTTCTATAGCTGGATGAAACAAAAATGGAACTTTTTGGCAATAAACATTCAAGATTTGGTGTAAAAAGAAGGATGGCTATAATGAAAAGAACCTTATCCCAACTGTCAAATATGGTGGAGGTTCTGTGATGTTGTAGGGCTGTTTTTTCTCCAAAGGCCTCGGAAACATTGTTAGGGTACATGGCATTAAGGATTCTATGAAACACCAGGACATTTTAAATCAAAACCTGCCTGCCTCCACCAGGAAAGAAAAACTGGGCCCTTACTGGATCTTCCAGTAGGACAATGATCCAAAGCACATGTCCAAATCAACACAAAAATGGTTAGCTGACCACAGAATCAAGCTTCTGCCATGGGCCACTCAGTCCCCTGATCTGAACCCCAATGAAAACCTGTGGGCTGAGCTGAAGAGGAGAGTGCAAAATATCATTGTATATCCAGAATTGTTTTAAAGTTTCACAACATAAAAAACACAAATGTTACCAGGGGTTGGCAGATTGATTTATCTGTCAATAGCCAGTGATATCATTAATGTACAAGTGTCTGTTTGTTTAATAAGCTATCTGAGCATTTACTTCTCTTCTGTGTGGAAACCCATGTTGAAAAAAAAAACATTGTTTGGGAGGGCAGGAGTGGTGTTGCCAGGGAACCTGATTTCACACTTGGGCAACATGGTGCTGTTGATGGAACGGTGCATAATCGGAGCCCTTAGGCCAGTTAGACACACCCAGCGTTGGAGGACAATGGGACTAGGATAAAATACACTCACAAATTCGACATCTGTCTGGTGGAACGTGTGTGTTCTTTGACCATTCCTGCATGAAAAAATGTTTCATCAGCTTTTAAAAACCATTTTGATTTTGCATGATTTGGGGAAAAATGTAGAAATTACACTCTATAGTCAAATAATTTGTTTAATATCATTGTCAGTTGTCTCTTTGGGTGTCTCTGTTTTCACAAATGGCTTTAGGAAATTACTTTGTATTTCTGTGGTAAAAAAAATATTTAAAAGCTATTCGTTATGAAGGCTGCCCACCTCGGGAATGTGTACGCACAAAGTTTAAAATGCAGTCTGTCATGGCTTGATATCCATGAGGGGGACAGTGGTGACATTCAGTTTGGGTGGTCTGTCTTCCCGTCTCTTTCTCTCGTCCCACACACACAGGAAACAGCAGGAGAGGAGGGACAGAAAAAAAATCTTAAACACAAGCAGACCAATAATTACAATACCCTATTCACGAAGCCGGCGCTGCCCATTGTCTGCTAGCTAATGTTATTCCGCCTTCCTGTGTGTTTACTGGCTGAATTCCCTTAACAGAACAGCACAGCATGCACACATATACACACACACACACACACACACACACACACACACACACACACTGAACCCTGCACAACACTGATATCCGCACACCCATCCGGGAAAAAAAAAGGTGGATTCCTGGGCGCATAGCAGATTACCTTGATATAACACATTGTGTCTGGTATACAAGCTCAATTATAAAGTCAGCACCTGTCAAGAAAAAAGCCTTTCATGTTACACTTATCCCCAGGCAATAAAACAAGCAGGGACACCTGCTAAACTTCAGGGTAAGAGGCTTATCTAAGTTCTCGTATGGATGGGCTTATGTTACCCCAAACGTTTGTCTTAAGCTTTACACGCAATTTGACATCTACAGTATCAGATCGTGGGACAAATTTCCCTCCATTAACAAGATTTCTCATACTAATCAACTCAGTCACTTCCTTTGGGTCCCTGAACCTCAAAATGTGGATGGAGGTTTCTACTGAAATATCCAAAATCACAAAAGAGGCAGTCCTAACATTTTTATAGATTATAAAATTGTGTATAGTTTTAAGCCCATGTTTATTCACTTTTAATAAAGTCCCCCACAAACAATATAAAATAAATGCCAAAATCCAGGGAAAAAAAAAAACTTGGATTACTTTAAGACAGGCACACAGTGAAATATTCAGATTAAATAGACACATAATTGTTTCAGTACAGCCAAAAGAGGTAATAATTTTAAATTTGGAACATCTCACGGTTGCACATTGAAACACTGAGACTTAACTACTACACCACCTGCTGGTGAGGTCTCGTCCCACAGAGAACCCACCGTGGGCCTGCCACACCGGGGTGAGGTCTCCCCCCACAGAGATCTGTCCGTGGGCTTGCCACACCGGGGTGAGGTCTTCCCCCACAGAGAACCCACCATAGGCCTGCCTCACCAGAGTGAGGATAAGCAGGTCACTCACTAAGCAGCAGAAACCTTGGGAAGGGGGTCAGTGCGACAGGAGGCCACAATCTGAGCCTGAGTCCAGGGAAAAAAGGGGAGGGGGAGAGAATCAGGAGTGCCTGGCGATGGCAGGAGGGTCCTGACAGGGCTTCGGGTCTCAGTCTGAGGCCTGCCAGTCCCTCTTGGTAAACGTAAATGATTAACAATAATAAACCAGGGCAGCTGGAGAAAACACTGCCCAGCTCTCGCTCATTGCACTAGGGGCCATTTGACACACGCATGGCCATTTACTAAACAGGAAGCATCCACACGTGGCAGAAAATCTCTCTCTCTCTCTTGTTCTTTCTCACTCTCTTGCTCTCTCTCAAAACTGCTTAGGCAAAATCTTTGTAGGGGAAATATGGAGGAATCATTCATTATGCAAGGATAGCTCTGGACGTGCACTCTGCCCCCCTAAAAGTGCTTAAGCGAGAGCATGATCCTGCCTCTCTACAGCTTCAGAGGGTCGTACGCCAGGACTAAATAAATACAGACCTTTTACATAAATAACACAAACTGAGGACCTCATATCCATAAATCTGAGCTTTGCAAGCATGTAGTCATGATGGTCCCAGGAAGTGAATACATTTTCACACATATATTACCCAATATTAAATTTAAATCCACATGGAAGTAATTCTTTTTATAAGTGTGTAAGACAGTTTCTACAACAGCACTATTTAAAAATCTATTGTTGTATGACATTTAAGTCATTTGTTATCTTAGTAATAAAGTACAAATATTTGTATGAGCAAAAATATATGAGATTATAATTAAAAGAGGATGATTTTACCCATATATTTTACCCTTCTTACTTTTACTACCTTCATTTTACTGCTCAGTTGACACATGGGGGTTTTGAAGTCTTAAACAATTAACAAAATAACTACGCCTGTATTAATAAAATAGGTAAACAATAAGACAAGAGTACATCGCCAGCAGTGTTAGTTCTCAAGCCATACTGTATTACTGTTATGTGTTACTGCGCTTCCCTTATCCATAAAATAAGAAAAAAAAAGACCCCAACTGATTTTATCGTCACTTTATCGCAGGGTAGCCATACACTATATAAATCTAGAAAGATATAGCAATGCTGCTCTCCGAAACAGCCTTACAGCTGCACAGCTGGGTGCAGCTTTTATTTATAACGCCTGCTGTAATGGATCCTCTTCCAGTGATTCATCGGGTGTCTGCACATCACGCTGGTCGCAGTCAGTTAGCTCCGCGCCCCTCCGGTCGCCCAACACACAGCTGATAAGCGAAAGGGGAACTGCGACACGATAAAGACGGAGCCTCTGGTTCAAGCGGGGCAGCTGGTCAAATTCAGATGTATGTTTAACTCTTACGCGATCCTTCCCCGAAAGAAGCTGCTTTCAGGACGCGACGTCTCAGGGTCATGAAGTAAATAGAGTTACAACAGAGGCACAGAGCTGACCGGCTTAACTGATGACCCAAAGGACTGTTATAATAACCGCTACTTCAACCATCCATTCATTCCATCCTGTTTTCCAGAACCACTCATCCAGGAAAGTTTGTTCCCAAACTTCTGTTTCTGCACCCTAGGAATTCCACGCTGTAATTATGAAAATAGGCAACACCACCAAAAAGCATGCCAGTTCATCATTATAAGGACCAAACTCTACATGACACCCCAGGAGACAATTGCTGGAATCGTCCATACATTTCTGCCCAAGAGGAGGAGCACGTCAGCCTGCGTTTGTCTCGTCAAGAGACTGAGGACCGCGACATCCCTTACAGACCGGAGTAAACGCTAATGGTGACAGAATGGCTCATTATTCATCTTCACGAATAATCCATCACTTCTGTTTTCTTTTCCCCTTATCTTATTGGCAAAATAATATGATGGAGCACATAATATAATTGAATTCAGAAAAGGCAAACATAAAATGTGGATTCTTTTTTTTCGTTTTGTGTGGCAAGGTCTGGAGGGAACAAATAAGATTTCCAAGTTTCCTGAATTGATTGCTGATTTTAAAGCCATAATTATACACCCGAACAGCTTGGACCTAAGGAACTGCGCACTTACAGTCACCGGCGGAAACAACAGAAAAGACGCGCACAGTCTGTGCAGAGGAATAAACTACATAACAGGAAAAGCGAAACAATACACAGGATTTTAGTCATACTACAGCACAGCCGGTCCCAGCCAACATCTCCCTGTATGGAGGAATCTCAACTGACACTCTTGCACAAATGTATGTTTTTAACGTTTGCGCAATATGACGACTGTGTTTATGTATTAAAACGTACACGGCCAGTATCCCTCTTATAAAGATTTTCAAAAGCGTTTAAAAATTCATATATATATATATACAACTAAGAGTGTTTGTCTTCTTGGACCACCAAAATTGTGGTTCGTGAAACCTGATGGTTTATGATAGGTGAAACAAACAAGTGTTTACATTTTTCATACTGTGGACCACAGCCGGTTGCCTTTAGCATTGATCTTATATCTTGTCATGCTCTAATTGAAATGTTAACTTTTTTAGTAGAATTACTGGTTTTCTATTACTCTTTTTGTGTATTTATGTTGTTAGTATAAAGTACAAAAGAAAGGTAATCCATCACGAAAAATATGCATAACCATTTCAGCTATACATGCCTTCAGTACCAATCTGGCTGATTTACTGTTAAGTATAAAGTTTTGATTATTAAGTGTTGATAATAAGTAGGCTTAAATGATTTAATAGTGTTGTATTGTTATATGATAGCGTACTGGCTTGAAAGTCAATGACTGAACAAATAATATTGCCATTGCGAAACACGCATCTTTTTGGAGAGCCAATTACACTGATGACAACGCGTAATTATATCAATCACAGCATTAGAACTTACCAGCCTCAGGTTTTGTTTCTGAGCCCCTCGAAAGTGAACTCCACGCCAAACAGGTACGATACACAGACCCTAACACTTCGCAGGAGACTGAGTAAGTCATAAATGTCCTACATCCCATCCCATCTCTGTATAATAAACAAACTGAAAGCCACACCTCCCGGGTTGTACTCCTTCACGCATGGTTAGGTAACTCATTCAGCCTCGGCATCCCGCTACAGCTCTGCAAGTGCCATACCTGTCTCCATTCTCACTAAGATAAACATTTTTTTTTCGACAGGGAAAACTACAACTATTCATTCAGTCATTTAGTATTAATTCATTTTCTCTTCAATGGACACATAAAACAAGAAATGTAACTCATTGTCTTATTTTTATTTGAAGTGGTAGGAGAAACAACCGATTAATCAATTAATGTTAGTATGCGTATTCGAACAAGAAGTATCTTTACAAATGATCACGCCTCGGAGCACTCACAGCGACTCACGTTAATTTCTTTAATCGCAAACTAAGGATTGTGGGGAAAATCCGAGGTATCCAGGGCAAACCCAAACCAACAAAGTGTTGTCACACTTTGCAGATGTCATTTAATCAAAATCAAAATTAAAACAGTTTGCCGTATGATTAGAGCAGGGCGATTTTTGACCCTTAAGTGGACTCTGCCTCTAAGGAAATACGGACCCCCCCCCGCCACCGCCCATGATATTTGCCGAGCGGAGGGGTCCCCCACGGTTAAGCTTTCCTGGAGGAAGTAGGTCACGAGAATACGGGATAGATCCCTGAATGATTTTAGAATAATTATTTTTAAGGCGGACTGAGACAGGGGTGTGTGGGGGGGAGGATGGCTATAGCTCCCTTAAACATGGTGTAGAACCGCCTATGGACTGGAGTATGTACCGGTTGATGCTAGAGCGCATTTAAGCTAATAAAGGGTGAACAAGTGAATCTTACTGATAACTGGCAGCTAGATACATCTGTGAATTTATTCTTACATGTAGAGAGCTCCGGCGGAATGCGCGCACTTCAGGCACATCCTGGCATTGACGCAGAAACTTGAAAATGCATAAAAATCCCCCTGGAACACACTGGTCTGGAAAACATTTCAGGAATTTTCACAACAGCCGATATTTTTAAAACCATTGATATTACTGGATCATTAGTCTTCTGGAAAAGCGTATGAAACACGTTAAATAGAAATTCGACGGTTTCACGTCCGGACACAGGAGTTCAATATCATATAATAATATTATAAAATAAAAAACAAAATATTCCAAATAGGCTAGTGAGGGCATAGTTCATCTGGCAGTATAAAGAACAGTTGGGCAGCAATAGTAGTTTATGTGGATTTACTCACTACTGTGCGTGAGTGCGTTTGCGTCGTATACAGAGACTGATGAGGTCTGAAATGCTTATATTTCAAGCAGTGCCAAGCAATCCATTACGTGACATAGTATGAGGGGGCGCCGATATAGCCAGCCAATTCCATTTTGCCTTGGTAGTGAAGCTTACTTAAGGTGTCACATGGGCTTTGACCGGTAGGTCTACAGATTACAAGGTTTACGACCAAGTCATTGTGTAGGTCAACATTCAATAGTACGCATAGTAGTATTTGCAATAAAAACAAATGATCGATATTCATTATAATATAAATACTTTTATTATAAATGCACTACACACATTAATTTTGTAAATGAAAATATATAAATTATATAAATTATATATCATTGTATAAATGTTCATTTATTAAAAATTAGAGACACAGTAGTATAGTCATAACATGCACATATAGACTTAGTGAATTTTTTACAAAATACAACAGCTGGTTGGATACTTGGAGGTATAAACCTTGTTTTCAATGCCAAAAACGTAGTAGTTGTAATCCTTTCCATTGTAAGCATAGAAAGCGTGAGTAAGGGGCACAAGTTCAAGGCTTTGACGCTGTAAAAATATGCAGACAGTTAATTAAATAAAAATCTGATTGAAGCGACAAGTGAATGTGATTTTCCTAAAATGACCCAAGCCGCAATCTCACTTTAGTCTAATCAGAAAAGGACATCTGACACCTAGTGGCAAGAAAATGCAATGGCAGATACGATTTTTCGCCTGTTGCGTGACAAAGCACAATTAAGTTTCAGGTTATAAATGACTTAGTGGAGATGTTACATATCCATGTGGGAACAGCTTTAATGTGATAATAGGTCATCACCACCATATTTGAAAATTTCCCCTAATGGAATCAAAACTCACTGAATGCTAGCATGCTAAGAACTGACAGCGGACTGGAAGAACACAAAAACACACACAGGTCTGTGGTGTTCCCAGCCCAGACGAATGGACTCACCTGTTGGAGTATGCGGCTGACAGAAGTGAATTTGTTGAGGTGTCCTTCGGTTATCCTCCTGGATTCACTGCAGATGTCCTGGTCAGGGAAGCCCACAATGGGGTAGACCTATGGGAGAACGCTGCTTATAACACGCATCAGCATTACCACAGATCAAGGTTCAGTGTGTCACACCCTGCCCATACCAAAACGCTTTCGTCCACAAAGAATGGGTCCCCCGACACCTTCTCAAATTTCTTCACAGGGAACTCTGGGATGCGATCTGGGATGAACTCTGACACATGGTTCTTCCTGGAGTAATGATGAGAATGAGGAGCATGGATGACTCGCACCTGTAGTGTTCCCACAGTCTGGTGCGGTCAAAAGCCTGCATCCCTCTTAAGTTCATTCTTAAACATCAGATAACTGCTCTGCCAAGCTGTCATTGACTAAAACACCGGGCTGTGTAAACATTTACACATACCTGCTGATGCTTTTGTGTGAACCCTAAAAAGTAATTCAATCCAATTGAATCTGGACGTTAAAATCCATATTCCTGAACCATCAGACAATTCTCAATGTTCCTTTACCATGAGATGGTCAGAAGAATGTAGTGCATTAGGTATTTGCGTCCATGACATGAGGGACACTCTCGATGCCCCTTTGCACGACACATGCTGCATCTGAAAATGAGACACAATGAAAGGACATTTAGCAGACAAACAACAAACCAGCACACATTATGAATATCTATCTAGCCCTGATGAAACAGGAAAATTGATGAAAACACTGTTTACAACTTCCTTCATACCTTTTCCTTCCTGACCCGTGACAGGAAGAGCATGGCTTGTTCCGGGATCGTCCACTGCCATAACAAAATCCACACCGTGTCTTGAAGATTTAAGGAAAAAGATGGAGAACCTCACTGATGTCACATGTTTCTAAGGGCAGCAGAATAGCACATTATGTTAAGGTGTGTGTCAAGTGCGTTTGATTTTATTCACAGGGCTGCAATTAAATCCTAGATTCTGACCTAAAAACAGATATATTTTTACTTATCTGTAATATTGAGGTAAGGAGCGTGCACTGCCGCACCCACCACATGACGAACCACCTCAGGAATGAGAACCTGAGCGCAGCCATGTGGCAGGTGATACCTCAGCACCACACTAGTTCAGATGGAATGGAACAGTGTGAGGTTTTTTCTGGTGGCTGGAGTGCCAATCCTGCCATCAACCCTTAAATTTTCCCCTGTAAGTTGTAAGAGCTGCAGGGCTGGATATTGTATTATAACGTCATACCCAGGATGAAGCAATTGCAGGTTAAGAGTCTTGCTCAAGGGCCTAACAGAGTGGAGTCACTGCCGAAATTCACAGGATTCAAACCAGCAGATTCCCGGTACAGATCCTTAGCCTCGGAGCCACCACACAGCTCAAATATTATACTTGAATAAATAAAGGTGCCATATAAAAGTGGCATATATGTATATAGACAGACAGATTTTATTGTTCCCAGGAGGAAATTCATTAATGCAAACTCAGTGACCATAAAAACAACAGAAAACAAAGACCTGGGGAGGTGCTGTAGCAGACAGTCACTCAGGGCAGCACCATCACACTTTTTCTTAAAATAATGAGTACATAAATTTATATACAGATCAGGCCCGGTTATAGACTGTATCAAATGGGGGGGCAATAAGAGATGTTGGTGGGTCGCACCTTTGGCTTTACTGGGGCATGCGGAGCATTTTGTGGGGCATTGCCCCCTGTGCCCCTGCCTTGAACCGGCCCTGATACAGATGCTTCCCGGGTTATGATGGGGTTACGTTCCGAAAAACCTATGGTAAGGCACAAATATCCTAAGGCAAAAATGCATTTTAATACAGTACACCTAACCTAACAGACATTATAACCTAGCCTAGCCTACCTTAAACATGCTTATAACACTTACATTAGCCTAAAGTTAGGCAAAATCATTAGCACAAAATCCATTTTATAATACAGTGTTGAATATCTCAAGTAATTTATTGAATAATCATACCGATCATAAAGTTGAAATATTACAACACAGACCATTGCAACCCAGGAAGCATCTATGTGTATATATGACAATTGAGACTTTATCAATCCCTGTAGGGAAATTATCTTTATGCCTCTCCCAACTTGCTCTCTGTAGGTGAGAGCAACCTGGCTGCAAAGGGCAGCCACCCATAGCAGTACCCAGGGAGCTGGGGGCTAAGGGCCTTGCTCAAGGACCTACAGATGTACTGAGGGCAGGCTGGAACCAGTAACCTTCCGATCACAGGTACGGAGGCTTAGCCCACTGAGCCACACGCTGTCCCCATGTGTATGCACACACATTATAGTAAGAATATATACTGTATATACTGCATAAACATGCATGTCCAATCAAGATAAGCAGTAGAGGAAAGGAAGAAAAAAGTAGGAAGCTGTAACTCACACTTCTTCTGCCATGACAGTGACTGCATCGCACCTTACCTCGTCCGTGACACCGGTGACACACCTACGGGCACACAAAGGTCACAGACGCACATGCTCGAAAAGCGGACAACCGTATGCCTTGTACATTTTAAATACGTGATATAAGGACATAAACCACACACAATAATGCCGATTCAGTTTTTTCTTGACTTTTCTTTGTGTGTGCCACACAACAGACCTTCCTATAATGCACTTCCCAGCTAATAAATATTCTTACAAATTCTGTGCTCAGAAACATTTTCCTTTCCCAATGTGCTAAACAAGGAGGTTTTGCTCATTGTCATCGTGAATCAAAAAAAAGAGATTTTGTAAGAAATGCACTAGCAACAAGGAAATGGGCCACACAGGAATGGAGATGGGATTTCCCTGTTCAGGGTTCATAGGGACTGCACAGGGTCAGGGTCAATGCAATTCAATGGGGAACAAAAAAACAGAATTCCGTTGTAGCAAGAATGAGGAACTGAATCTGGGCGTGTGAGTCTGGGAGGAGGAGTCAGGTAGGCAAACAAGATCCAGTCAAGAAAAAACAGAACATATCAATTTATGCCACTGATCATGAATAAGGCACAGGTGGAGTGAACTGATGCCAACAACCACTCAGCTGACTCTCCTTCCTGAGGTGGCCACACCCCCTTACTTCTCATATCCATCTGTTAAACAGGCAAAGCCAGAGAGAAGAATCTTCTTTGGTGAACTTTTCAGTCGCACCCCAAACTTTGCCCTTGCAAGAACACCCACCTTAACAAAAGACGAATGTGGCACCCTCACTTTCTGGGTGTGGTCAGTGAAGCGGGGTGGGACCTCTGCCATCACATCCCAGGGTGGGGGGCATGTGCCATACTGAGGGCCGTCTACAAACTGACCTGGAAGAACCACAAGAAGGTCACCATTTTATCTCCAGTGCCTCCAATCATTTCTTGCTGTTCATGATGCATTTGTGGCACCACAAGTCATGCTGACAACTTGCAAATGCTTTTTGCATGAGCAATAAAGAGGAAATCGGGCCATTGTTTTGTTAATGAGGGACATACCAGTGAAAGGTTCGAACTCCCAGGAACCAGATCTGGATTCTGTAAATGTCTCCAACCGGTACTGTACACAAACAATACACAAGCACAAGATATTCCAACTGACATCTGATGACTGAGTAAACAAGACCAGAAAACAACAGTGTAGAGAATACAAGGAATCTACATATAAGACAGTTTACCAGCTTCAGCAATACTTGTTCGGAGGGTGGGCAGGGATTATGTTCTAGTCTGACAGTCAGTTCCGTGTCACTTACACGATACACTGTGAGAGGCTTCAGGTCCTTGAAGACCAGGTCCCTGGCTGGCTTCCTGCTGTAAGTCCACTTTCTGCCCACAAACTGTAACAGTGCTTCTCTCGCCATGTCCTCCGACACTGTCGGCACCCTATCAGAAGCAGAAAATGCCACAAATCGTCCAGCAGCATGCTCTGATACAAAACCAGTGCCTTTCTGACAACTACACCTGGCTTTTCATTTTTTTTCTTTCATAAACATGTCACAACTATAGTCTTCGGTTTTTATTTAGTTTTGGGATTTGTCAAGTTACAAGTAGTAATTAGAAATTGCATAGCAGAGACTGCCAGAGGGGATTCCCCTATGAATACAGAAATGCCGCTGGGTGTGTTTATGATTAAATGACTTGAGACAGTCTGATTCCATCCACTCAGTTCATTTGATTGTTTAACATGAGCGATTGTGTCATTTGGCGTTTGGTCGATCACCTGACTTCGGGGACCACTACGCTCCGGTCGTTTTCTGGTTTAGGGACACGGTCTGCAGGAGGAGGGCACACCTTGTCTGTGCACCCTGCAGGACAAAGTGAAGATGACATTGGCAGGAGAGCCAGGAAGAAGGTGGTAGCCTCAATGGATTCACAAGGCAGAACAGATCTTTTTAGAACCTTGAAAATATGGTAGTATTCTGAAGATTACTTCAATTTCTTATGGCATAAGGATTTAAAAAATAACCCCACACTAATATTACATCAAATAATTATTTTTCGTATTGCTTTGACTATACAAAATAACTCAATAGCAGTTAACCAAAAGGAGACTGATAACTGAACTGCCCTCATGTGTATTTCTACTCTTGATTTTGGATTTGGCCACAATGGCTAAAATCAACAAATAGTTCAGTCTCTCTGTGAAATCAGAGTCAGCAAATAGCACATGCAGTGGATTGGCTGTCGATACCAACCTCCATCACTTGGTACCTCCTCGTACCCGCTGACATTATCTAACCAGCCAGGTGGGGGTGCAGTTGGCCCCTCCTCTGGCACATCTGGATCAAATTCACCTGTGCAAAGCAATAAAGAACGAAATCAAACCAAACGTCCATAAATGACTCTTTGGACATTTTATATTACTAATTCTGACACAGTGTAAAAAGAGTGCAAGGCTGTTTCTTAAAGGTTCTGGGGTGAATATGTTGCATAGCAGTTAAGAACATGGATTTTTACCCCACAGTTGAAGGTTACATTTTCAGGAGCTGTGCTGTTTTGGTAACTGGGAATGCTCCTGTAAAATGACCAGTAAACTTTCTGTGTGATAAAATGCATGCCCTCAGATAATCTTCCCTTTATACATAGTTGCTTTATATGGAAAGGTGTCCTTTCTATCAAAGTTTTCTAGTCCTTGGTTTCCAGTAGTTCCTTCATGAGGAAAGTACACCACACTCTAGATAATCCTGATATTGTCCCTGTCGATTCCAACTGTGGTAAAAGAGGAGCACCATGCTAACTTCGAGTAAAGGAAAACTCAAAATAAGATCTCTTCTTTGTCCAGCCTATTTCGCCTCGACAAAACTAAGCTCAATTTAACATCAATATGATATTTTGACCATTTTCTCATGCATCTTAAATTCAGTCCCTGAGAAATAGTCTTCCTCTTGTCTCAGCCTGATCCTAATTTTAAATCGTAAAACGCTCTTTTTCCCGCTCACCGCACTGAATTCAGAATTTAGTAATCTTCAAAAAATGAAGACAATTTATTTCTGATGAGTCTAAGAAAAGACTGTACGGGTACATTATATTAATTTAATATATATGGTGTTTAATTAATCAGTTCCCTGAACTCTGACCTCATTCTAGCAATGTACAGAGAAAATTGCAGTGAGGCCCCTTTCTTCCTTTATAGGACAAATCGAAAACAGACATGCATTGGGCGGGCCTGAAATGTTTATGCAGAAATGCATCACTCTGATGTTTACCAGAAAACTGCAGTTCAAGAAATTCATATTACGAGTACTGCTGCAAGTTACATCTCAGAGGAGGTCTCGCCATTTAGCCCTGCAGGAACATTTTTGGGAAACGCTAATTGCACTAGCAACACATTCAACTTTTATGAAAAGCATTTCCCCTTTCTTGCATTCTTCCTTGGACATTTTTGAGTTTCGTACAAGTTTCATAGACTTCTAGCGGTTCATTTGACTTAGCACACAGATGTTGCAAATGCAAACTAAGCGGGGATTCCTCCTAATTTGGTCTGGCGGGCATGTGTTGTTTATTTTATGAATAACCCCATTCAAAGCCCAAGCGGTGATATTAAACATCACAGTATTATTCATCATAAACTGTATACCACACGCTCAGAGGTGGGTCTGGCACACGTAGCCTATTCTATTTTAAAAGCTAAAAGATTAACAAAAGAATTATTAAATGATATCTGTTTGAATTTCTTACGTGAGAATGTGAGCTTCGGAAGGCAGTGAACGTTCAGCCTAAATATGAATTAATTGATGTACATATTCATAATATCCAACAGAATGCAAAAAATTCGAAGGTTTCTTTGCTGTAGTTCTGTTCGCTTTGCCATTGCATGTGTTATAAAATGGGTTACTCCGTGCTATTAATAGAACGACTTTAAACAGCTATAAACAATGTTTACTATATTCGACATGTTATAAACATTTTCAATTTTAGTTCGATTGTGTGAAGAGCTGCTTTAATCCAATGTATGTTCAAGTTAACGTCTAATTGTTGATAATATGTGTTTCAAAAGGAAACCTTCCACCGTGTAGATATATTGTATAATATTGATATTTTGGGTGCTGCGCCCAGTGAACCTAAAAATAACCAAACTACATGATAAAAATGCGAAATGAAATAAAAGTATAAGATGCGAAAAATCTCACAGATACTGCACTATCCACAATGGAGGATAAAAGCATTTCTACACTGCACTTGTCGTTTCGGCTGCTTAGATCGTGTTAATAAGATGCTTTTTCAATTGCTATTTTTGATGATCCGTCTGACTTGTTGAACATGCTGCCGTAATATTGTCCACTTCAGAAAGATGAGTGTTACTTGTGGGCGTTTCCTTATCTTCCAAAAAACGATCGACTGTCGTGTATGAAGGAAGGCGTACAGGTTTGACTTTAATACAAGTTCCTAACAAGCATGAAAGTATGCATGTCTCTTTGCATCAGTGTCTACTTCCAAAAACATTTGCAACTCACCGAAGTCTTCGGAGTGGTCGTCCATGGGTCGATGTGAAAATAACAGTAGCCAATAAATTTCGTCCCCAGTCTGTTTTTGCGTAAACAGCTACGCAAAGCCCGGCAGAAACATTCCCTCTCTTAACTCGGCTCCCCTCGAAATGTCAGTAGGTTAGACAATAGGTCAAACCCAGCCACACCCGTCCAGGAGACCTACAGCCTAACCCAATGCTGCCGTATTCGGGGCAGCATGTAATCTAAAGAAAACCCATGGCCATTTATAATGAATAAGTGAAGTTCATCATTAGGCAGAAATAGATACGAAAAATAAAGTTTAAATATGACCACTGTGCAAAGAAGGGTATTTTAATAGAGGTGCTGAACATCCAATTGAAAAACAAAGAGTACGATACAATATACTGCTACCAGGTTTTCATTATATGTGATTAATATACAGCAGTAACAGAAAGGTGGTTGGCCAAGGGCCAAGGTCTTAGATATCTTAAGTCAAAACACTTCTTTCTGCCAACCTAATAATTACTCCTATTGAGTCCCATAAATAGCCTGTTGCTTTGTTTGTTTTTACTAAAATAATTAGACCTTTGTATAGCCACAATACAAAAGAGGAAATGAGCAGTGAATGTACATTGTGAGGCTCAGCTACTTAAGTTTTTTCTTTTGTGATTTTTTTTCCATTCCTGAAGAATACTGCATTATGTATGATATTTCCCCAAAAATACCAATAAAAACCAACAGATTTATGACAGAATAAAAAATAACCTTTTATATCTGGATTTAAAAATAAAAAATAGGAAATATGGAAAAATAACATCATGTTTGAAAAAATCACGTTTTAAAAAAATATATCAGAGTAATGGCACAGAAGATAGCATTGTAACCTCACACCGCTGGGGTTGAGGGTTCAATTCCCAGCCTGTCTTTGAGTGTGGAGTTCACAGATAGGTCTGGGGAAAAAACTGAGACCACTCAATATTTTTTTTAATTCTGGTTCTGCTGGCAGAAGGCTACACTGAGCAGGCCGCTTCCAGGCTCAAAGTTTCTGAGACAACAGTACACAAGAAGAAGGTGAAGCAGGAGACACTGAGAGCGACAAGAAACCAGCCAGGTAAAGGGCAGAAGCAACTTTCCAATGGCAGAGATGGCTTGATGATCAACTTATCCAACAGTTTCTCATGAATCACACGATGACATGATGTGATCTTCAAAAAGAATGGGAAACAGTAAGCGGTGTGAAGTGCACTGCTAGGACAGTTTGTATCAGGCTTCTAGAAGCAGGACTGAAGATTCATAAAGCAAGGAAGCAGCCCATCATTAATGAGAGGCAGGGAAGAGCCGGGCTGGAGTTGGAAAAAATGAGTATTTTACGCAGGTGCATTCCCATAAATTGAGAAAAACTGAAAATTTTGCATTGGTCTTAATTTTTTTTCCCCCAAGAGCTGTATTTGTGTGTTTTTGTTTTCTCCAGATACTCTGATATTCTTCTACAGTCAAAAACTTCTATCTTGGCCTTAGTGGGTAATTGCATGTGTGACTGTGACCATGACCCTGTACTGGATACCACTGAACATTACCTACATTCCATCAATCAAGTGTCAGGTCAACATGAACATGAATTAAGAATGAACTTAAAATAGGCTGTCACCAATAGCAAGCAAAAACAAAAATGGAAAAAAAAAACACAAAAATCCTACTACTCTAATGCATTTAACGTTAGGAATGTATTATGTGTTATGTGCATGGTCAATCTGTCACATATCGGTGTGATCAAAATATTCTGTACTATGCAAAAGTCTTAGGCATTCAAAGAAAATAAGCTTTAAATGATCTTCATGTTGGTGTGAAACTACAGTATGATGTCTGTTAAAATGTGTTAGCTTAACCATTTAAAACCCTCTCCTAAGTCTCCCCAATACTTGCAGCAACCAACCAATTAAATACATTACCGTGTATTTTTTGACTCGGCCTCATATGGCTAATCAACACCTCACTTTATCTAATTAAGGTAATTGATTATTGGAATGGAACACATGGAATGGCTGGAGTACCCCTGAGGAGAGGCTTGGGAACTGAAGCACTGTTAATCTAGCCATCCAACAAGATAACAGTAACATTTTGGAGAACAGAAGAATTATTATTTTATTTTTTTTTGTTACTGTTGATTTATGTATGTTATAGTGCTAAACTGTGTTTTTTCTAAGCAGATATACACATACGCTCAGACAAATAGCCTTAAAAAAGTTCTTTGCCTAAGACTTTTGCTCAGAACTATACATTTACATCATAATACTGCAAACCACTGAGACTTCATCATGAGATCAGGTCGACTTAAACCACACAGAGTCACGTTTCTTAAAATGATTACAGCTGGCAGCACCTGTACAGCATTAGATCTTTTCTTCACAAAATAGAACAACAGACACATTTCACTGGATAGTCATCAGTGTGGACCTTGTGCTCTACCCCATATACAAAGTAGATGTAGGTCTTTTCCTTCCAGCAGTAGTGCACCCGGGTGATGGGGATTAGCTCAATGGTCTGCTTCTAAATGCAAAAGAAAGATGTAGGAATGTGAAGGTCTTATGCATGTGCATGCAAGCTCAGAATCTGAAAATTATTTCTACTAAAATATTATGTACTATAATCCAAAGACCTGGTAGACAAGAAACCACAGTGATGGATTTTTCATGGCTGTAGTGATTTTTTTTTTTAAATGACGATGCTTTATAGATACTTTATTTATTGATCCCCGTGGGCAAATTGTCTTTATGCCTCTCCCAACTAGCTCTCTGTAGATGAGAGAAAGCTGGCCGCAAAGGGCAGCCACCCATAGCAGCACCCAGGGAGCAGGGGGTTAAGGGCCTTGCTCAAGGCCAGGCTTGAACTGACGACCTTCCAATCACAGGTACTCGCCATTTGTACAAGCATGAAATCAGGTACATAGGAATCCTTTCATTTTCGCAAATCCCATCTTGCTTTCCTTTGACACATTTACATGTCGCTGCTGTCCAATGAAAAACACAAAAATCTATTTGTGTGTATTGTCATTTGTATGAAGAGTGTGAAAAAATTAATTTTCTCAGAAAATACTTCACATAACAAACCTAAAACTATGTCATGAGACACAGCACCACAAATAAAAACACATCATTACATTGCCTTCAGTGGACGATTTAATGTTTTAAATGCACTTACGGGGATTGTTTTCAGCAAACGCGTACTTACGGGAACTCGGTAGGTTATCGACAGCTAGTTTAAATGTGTGAACATAATAGGTGCCCTAATATATAGTACATTTACCATCACACAAAGCTCTTCTAATAAGACAGATAGATGACTTTTTAAAACATCTTTTGTCTGGTCAATTACACATCACACTCCATCAATAGACAGAGGAGACTCATCAAAAAATGGACATGTTTTTCATCGGATAGGAACAACATAGCCAGTGGGGTTAAGGGCCCAATAGTGAACCGAGTACTTTGCCAACCATCATTGGTGGAAAGCATATCAGTGATTTGGGAAGCAGTCTACACCGAGAAATGGTTTTTACCTGTTGGAGGATACGGCTGGTGGAGCTGAACTGGGCCTGATGTAGCCTTACAGCTTCATTTGCTGCCCTGTTGATGTCATTGTCAGGAAACCCAAAAACAGGGTACACCTTGAAGATACAACATGGAAGTAGCCATCAGTGGTTCACAGGAAAAACCACGTCTACCACAACAACTCAATACCACCAATCAACGGGTGCCCCTGCGCCCATAGCTTACCCCCCCGTTGTGCAGACACTGACTTAGACATTCACATTTTATCAGGCTAGGAGTTCAGACCAATGGATTAATTAGATTTCTGTTGCTCTAAGATAGAAGCTATAGACGTTTGTCTCACCAGAGGCTGAATGTCACTGAACACCATGTCCCCTGTTACTTGGCTGAGCTTTTCTGTCGGGAAGCCAGATTGCTTGTTTGCCACACTCTCGTATACGTTGTTTTTCCTGAATAATGTTACGAGGGAAAGTACCAGCATTGTTAACAAGTCATTCGTATACAACAGATACAATATTAGAAGAGAATATCACAAAGAAACACATTCACTTAGCAGTACAGTAGAGACACGCTACCCACACGATCTACTGTTGTCTTTTTTTACAGAGCTTAGTGAAGGTGTGTATCTACACAGCCAGAGCACAGCCACTGCATGTTTGACCAAAACTGAGTTAAGACCAAAATCGGGTCACTGAGGCTCTGATTTATTATGTGACAAAATATCTCAGTTCCGTTCTGCTCAGATTTTCAGGTAACAGAATGTGAAAATTACAGAAACAACAAAATCCACATTTAAACCAAAGCAAAACAGCCTTTTTCTCTGTGTAGTTTTTGTCTTTGCCTTTGTAGGGAAGAATACAGCATATTGTATTATATTTTTTATTATGCGCTTTTAAAACATTTTCTTCATTGCTGTCAAGGGCAAAATGAGTCCCCAGTGCCAATCACCGTTTAGAAAGGAGACATAACCTTAATAGTAAAAATATTTAACAAAGTTTCGCAAAGACTATTTAACTTTGTAGACTGTTATGTTTACTGCTACGGGAATCTATAAAATGATTGTTTTCCCTTTTATTTAAAAAGTGCAAACAGCCATCACGCTGCCTCTCTACATGCCATATATGCTGAGAATATGCAGAGGACATAATCAAGCCATCTATACCATTTCACTGTTAGCTCAAGGAAAGTGATGAGCTTTCCTTTTCCATTGCAGGTCTGGCACATCCGTGAGCCGGTTCCAGAACAGGTAGTGCAACTGCAATGAATGAATGCATGAATGAACGAACGAATGAACAAAAAGAAACCACAGGGTTTTTTAAGGAATCTACGCATCCGATATTCCTTCTGAACAAGAGTAAAGGAGGCACAGTCTCACCTGACCCGGCCAACACCAGAGCACCAAGAGCACAGCTGCACAGAGTCCACTCTTCCCGAGCCACCGCAAGATGAGCATTGTACCTGAAATCATATAACCAAGGATTTCAGGCTAACGATAAAAAAAACAACTAAGTAAAAACTAAATACAGCAAGTTTTACTTACATATCCTGATGTCGTACATGTCGTACAAGCTATTTTACCCAGAGCCAAGCAGGATTCACAGCCCTACACGATTTAAAAAACAACATAAAAACACAATAATGACTGGCACGCTTTGTCAATACAAAAACTCAAACCATAAAATCAAAGTTCAAAATGACCTAATTTTAAGAAGACAAACAAGCAAAAATACTCCTGGTAATGCAGGTCATGGTGCTGGATTCAGCTGATTTTTACAAGCAGTACAGATCATTACTGTCCTGTACTCTGCAACCTCAACTCAGTCATGTGACAATCATCATGTTGTCCTTTTTTAAAACTGGATATATGTCCAATTGCGCCATTAACCAGTAACTTCCTCGCCCATTATTGAAAATCAGCAGCATTTCAAACAGCATTGCTTAATTCTTTCTCAAACCAATAAGACCCACAGTAAACTAAGCAAACAATTCTGCCTTATTCATGATTTGAAAACTGCAATGTGCAAACAGGCACACAGGACTTCATAGGTCCCACAATTTTCTTAGCTATTTCTTAGCATGACCTTGTATTTTAAATTAGCCCGTTCATATGTCATCGATTTTTATTAAATATTTCATAAAAGAAACGAACAAATAAATCAACAGGCTTCCTTACTTTTACAGTGGATGTGAAGGGGACACGGAGAACTTGTGATCCATCCTCGAAAAGAGCCGGAAATGAAACGGCAACATTCCAGGGGCCTGGTGCGTTTCCCATACCCCCATCCACAATCCCACCTGATAAGAGAGAAGGTGGAGAAAATGAAGTGATCAGAAAGGGACAACGAAGGGCCAAATTCTCACTGAGTTGCTTTGAAGTATTGGCATCATCTTTGAATTTGAACTCTTAGCGCTGCTTTTAGATATTAATTAAACATAACTGATACCGGACTTTACTTGACCTAATGTACAATAAAATAAGAGAAATTGGGGTAAAAAAAATTAACCTTATTGATCCCTGGGGGAAATCCTTTAGCAGGGGAAATTAAAAAAAAAACACAAATATGATTAATACTCTTTTTTCTCCTTTTCTACTAAAATATGAAAATTGATACTAAAAATGGTACTTCACCATTGTACGGCTCAGTGGTCCATTCCGTAGATCTGGTCTCGGTAAAGGTCACCAGCCGGTACTGAAAGCCAGATATCACATACTCTGTTAGCATACTTGTAATCCGTCTGCCGTCACATTTCATTGTGACATTAATTTCCCTAAAAGTCCCGTCAGGCAAATATAATCAGCATCATGCAACATGAGACATTACAATACACTACATCTTGCTTTTATTATCAGGTTCATTGTCTCTGTTTTCTGTAATATTAGCACGCCCGGGGGGGTGGGCAGCTAATCAACCTTGGACCCCCCAGGTTTTTGTTTCTTCCTACTCAGGAAGAGTTCTTGGTCCCTCTCCTCCACTGTCTTCTGGCTTTCTTTCTTTCCCTTTTCCTGATTCCACTGTTTTATACACCATTCTGTATTAATGATGTAATAAATGGCTGCCACACACTCTCGTCAAGCACCTTGGGCTGACTGTTGTAAAAGGCGCTATTAAAAAATGAATTGAATTTTTTTGAATTACTCTAAACACACAAAACCAGTTGCATTATTAAACTGATTCACTCAAGAGTAATAAAGCTGATGGCCTACACAATTTTTTTAACCTTATTAATTGTTATAAGAATTATCTTCATCATGTCCAATTCTTTTTGTCTTATACAGGTCATTTTATATTTTCCTTGACGTGCGTTTCAGAGGAACAATTTACCACACAGTTCAGTAGTATAACTGAGAGATGTGATCATGATTTTGCATGATACTGAAGGCAAAGATGCAGGCAGATTAAAATTTTTAGTACAGAATGGCCAAATGCAATAAACATAAAACACAACAACAGCGTTCAATCTGACAGAGTATTTTTTCCCTAAAATATTTTTATTATATTTCAGAGTAACAATAACAAAAAAGACATTAACATAAACCAGATGCCACCCGAAACACACACACACACACACACACACACACACATATACGTTCATTAACAACTAAAAATAAAATGAGTACATAAGAACAATAGTCTCATCTTTCAGAAGAAATCCTACACTGATCCAGAGTAAAATTCCGTCGCTGTGTTATTACAGTCAGGATTAGACAAAATTTCACATATGAATTAAATGGTAAAAGTTATGCAGAGTTCACAAGAATGCAGAGGTCCACCTATAGTTATACCTCATGAAACATATCCCTTAGGTCAACAAGTTTGTATTCCTCAAATAATTTACTAAGGGGCCCCAAATTCTCTCACATTGCATCTGTATATTTTAAATCATATATGTAATTTTCTCTAACGGTATGTTTGTACATAACTCCTGTATCCAGTTGTTAAACCCTGGTTTGCTTGACTTTTTCCAAGAAAGAGACACAGCCCTTTTTGCAAGTAATGACATAGGTTAATAGGAATGACTCTTCTCTGATCGATATTATGGTTATCAGGGTATACTCCTAACAGAAGGAGCTAAGGGTCAAGTGGCAATCGCACAGGCAGTGTGCCTTCCAAAATCTGTTTTACCTCCTCCCAAAATTCCATTACTTTACTAGATGTCCACACAGAGTGGAAAAAAAGTACCTGACAGAGTGTTTTGATTTAGTTTTAGTCTTAGTCTTTTGACAAAAATGCCAATTATTTTAGTCGTCTGATCTTTTTTTAGTTTTAGTCAAGGAAAATTAAAGGTTATTTAGTTGACTAAATCTACAGTACGTGCAGTCAATGAAACAAACAGGTTTAGTATAATGCATAGTGTAATACATAATTTTCACATTTGAAAATTTCCCTTAATTTTCTGTGTTCTCACACACACACGCACGCAGACAGAGACACATGCACACACACATACAGATTAGTCTAGCTCTTTCCGCTCTACATTCATGAAGGAAACACATGTAAAGCTGTTATTATGGCATTAGTGAAAACCAACTGGGATGTGCTTATTTCTACACATACCTGAGTTCATGACAGTGAACTTTTCAAACACATTAAAAGAAATCAAGTACTTGTTTCTATTCATTTCATTGAGCTTCAAGTTTGTGGTATTCTTCCGTGTTATTGCCACTTCCCACAGTTTGCACTGAGTCTTGTTTTCTTTCGCATCAAATGTGAAATTTATCCATATGTCAATACATGTTTTCCTACACCATCCTACTGTGGCACAGACTAGGCTTGGGCGGTATCTAATATTTCATATTGTCATACTGTTCAGAGATTATATGGGCCATCACAATGTCGCCCAAGCCTAGAACAGACATTAAACACTTTAGAGACTGAACTGCATGGTTTATGTGCTTGGAACTGTTTAAATCAACATTATCCAATTATGCACAACTATATTAAACACTTACCAAGGCTAGGTTGACACTAACCTTTTCATTTATAAACGCAAAAATCTTCTTCAAATTTAGCCTTCCGTCCACACTACTGGGGATCTTTGTCTCTCAGAAGTGGAAAAGAATTTCAACGCTGACCGAGTAATTAATCTTTCAGCAAGCCTTATGGAGTTCATAATGCACCAAAAGTATTAATCAAAATTTTGAAAACCGCAAGCAAATTATTAAGTGTCAGAATGAAAAAATGCATTGCAAAGATTAAAGAAATGGAATAAAATATTTTTTCTTCTTCTATTTTTTGTTCTGATTCTGGTATATTTTTGCTTCTGGAATGGTTTCTTTGATTAATACCTTTGGCACAAAATGAACTCCAAAAGGCTTGCTGTTATAAAAAATATATATTACTTACCCTATAGGTATTAAGGGGATGCATATCCATTACAGACATTTGCTTAGCAGGCTTACTACTGTAGCAGCACTTGCTGGATACAAACTCCAGAAAAGCCTCCTTTGCCAGTTCTTCACCAATAGACGGAATCCTGAAAATAAAATAAGCCAAGAGTTAGCCAGAAGATGTCGATGGCAACATTTAGATACAACTTGCTCTCATCTTGCTCTCCATAGAACACACATACAGGTGAGAGCAAGCTTAGAGGTCACAGATCAGCCAATGTGCAGTGCCTCTGGAGCTGGAGGTTAAGGGCCTTGTTCAGGGGCCCAACAGTGGCATCAGGCTACAGACCCTGGGATTCTAAGTAGCTATTAAAAGATACCACATTCTGCAAGAGCAGGATATCTTGCATCCAACTGGTGTCATGCCACATTAAAGACCAATTCATACTTCATTTTTCCACATGCTCTCGATTGTGGATGAGAGGATTTGATGTAAATTTCGTCATCAGGAGATTTTGCAGACGACTGCGATCAGTGTGCATGTAGCCCAGAATTTTATGTCTAGCGAAAACTTTGCATATCAATGCGCATCGACCATGCATGTGCAAGATAACTGATTAGGTATTTCCAGTAGGTGGCAGTGTGAACTTTCACAGATCAGTGGTCAACAATGAAAGAGTAGAGGAAGTGTAGATGTTGTTGTAGTAGTTAGGGGAGGGTTGGAGGTATCTGCGTATCTAACATCTATCTTTTCATATTGTCCAGACATTACAGTATTTTAAAAGGTAGCACTATTTTGGCATTTTGAAATCTTGGCAATACAATTTACCAAGTGGGTGGGGGAGGGGGGTTGTTAGTGCTGAGCTCCCAGCTAATTTTGTCATAAGGATTTCAAAGTACTGTGGTATGCCTTATTACGAAATAACACCCAACCTTTGCCTAATAACTTTAAAATTGTCCATTAAAGTTTACCCATTTCACAATACTGCTTGTGTTTGCTGCAATACATCTGCCCACTCTTGGTTTGGTGAAATATCACTGCTGTATGTATGCATTGACTGCAACCATCCGCAGCTAAATGTAGTATGAACACAATCTGCCCTGTGGATGACCGTCCCCAGTCTGAAAGCATACAAAAGCATACGCAGAAATGTGAAGTATGAACTAGGCTTGAAATTTGAAACTACAAGGCCACTACAATAAATGTAGAAATGATATTTGTGGTGATTTAAAGTAAACTAAAGAGGAAATAAATCAGAAATGCAGTCATAACTCTTCTTGAGGGGTAACTTTACAGTCTCCTTACTGCCAGGATCTGTTCTGGCCTTCTGGAGAAGGTGCCTGAGGAAAATCCTGGGTGGGAGGTGGCACACCTGAGAGTTGGTAAAGAGAGTATTTAAGTTACAAATGAAACTACCCCTGAGGTAGATGAACCAGTGCTAGTAATGAACAAGGACCAGGAACTCACAACCCCCGTCGGCTCCAATCCCCTCATATCCTGGTACAACATCTATCATCTCCGGAGGTGGTGCTGATGCCTGAGGCTGATTTGGGGCGCCTGCTTTATGATAAGAATTATCTGGGATCATATCTCTTGTGGCAACATCTTGGTCACTATGGAGACATAAAAAAAGATACTGTAGGGGTGCACAACATCACATCGCCATATAATCGCATCAAATAAGAAATGTAATTTAATCAAGTTCTGTATCCCAGATTTTGTCAGATCACTGTGCGGACCTCTCCGCAGATGTCCACAGCCAATTAGGCTAATTCATATTTATTCGCTTCCGAACAGGACGGTAACGAAATGGTTGATTAAATTAACTTGTAGAATAATGTGTAACCTTTTGTAAAAGTGTGCAGTTTGTAACCAGAACATTTCTATTTCGCAAAATGTATTTCGCGAGGCCACGTGACAGACGAGACACGAACTTTTTCCCGCACAAGGACTCGCAAATGAAAAGATTTGTACACAGTACACAAATACGCACAAAATCAAAGCAGCAACATTGTGAAAACCTTTAATTAGTGATCGCCGTCCAAAGGTAGTAGAGTTTTTACATTTCGTAAAACTGAAAGCAGCCAAAAGTGTGGCTGGGTCTGCTTACGAAAAAGAATTTTAAATTAAAAAAACATTAAAAACTACTTGCAACAAAACGATCAACAATAACAACGCCGTGCTGCATCGCGATTTGTAAACATTTGCACGCAGTCTGGCACAGCATTTCTGCCAAGGCAGATAAGCTACCAACCGCGAAAGCGAAACTTGACGCCGCACGGGAAGTAGGCCTAAAGTTGTTTTAAAAACACATTTTCACGATTTTAAATGTACGAATAATATTTGCGAAATCACCTTAGCAAATGGAGCTTGTCCATCCTGACAGCGTGAAAACGCTTCAAAATTGCTACTGCGTCAGTCACTTCTGTGAGGTTTCTTCGGAAAACGAAAGTTTTCCTCCTGTAAAGAAATGATGTCACTGACGCGGGGATTACAATTATTATGAAAAAACTCTGAAAGGGCGGTGTTACACAAAAATCTGTGACCATCGAATTATGTGACCCTAGACGCGCTGTCATTCTATGTGTACTTTTATTACACCTGTAAAGTATTTCAAAACAATGTTACATTTTTTGTTTCTCTCACATCAGCAGTTTGGTGGTGTTTATATTACTGATGTACAGTGCACTGACCACTTATATCATATTAGTATGCAGAGAAACTGTTATCAGAGGAGCCAATGACATTTTCAAATCAGACCTCAGCAGTGAACCAGTACCGAAGAGAGGAGGCCATGACACTGCTGAATGAGTCTGGTACTTTTGCTTAATTCAGTGCTCTATGATAATATAATACATTTTGTAAATGAATAACACAATGAGGCAGTTATTCATTAGTCATATTGTTTTCAATGATGACTAGATGACCTCAGTGAGCTGTGCCACCATTGTGGGGAGAAGAAGACAGTGGTGGACCAAGGAAAGGCAGTGGGGAAGAAACAGAGAAAACCACTATCAACTTCTTGGATAAAAAAAAGCTATTTTTAAATCCATCACTGTGGTATGATCATTCTGATGCTCCTCTATATAGCATATCCTTCTCTTTACCTACATAGGTCTGTCCCAAGCCTGGATTAGTAGATAAATACAGAAGGTTAACGGTGCTCCCTCCGTGGGGGTCCCTACCTTGAGGAGGAGGGGGCCGGTCTCTGAGTCCGTCCAATGCCCGCAGTTTGGGCAGAGTGCGAATGAGGATGAGCGGGGTCTGTGGGGTTCCGAGGGGGCCATGGGTGGTCCCCTCCAAGGGTCCAGGGTCCTCCCCCGGCAATTCTTTGCCCTCCGGGGGCTGTTCTGGCAGCTGTGGAAGAGCCCCGAGGTTCGGGACACCCCCAACCTCCAGGCGAGGGTCCATGTGCTGGCTTGAGAGTTTGTGGCGGTGACTCCTGTCTCCCTGCCAGGAGAGATAGCCGCAGTCCAGGAAGGGGTGCAGCAGCTGGTCGCCGCCGAATCCAGTGGAGTCTCCACCGCGGCCCAGCCGAGCCCGTTGGCGGAGGGCTCCGAAGAGTCGAGCCCGCTGGCGGAGGGCTCCGTCGAGCCGCCTTGACAGTTGCTGCTGGAACCCGCAGCCTCCGCGCCCTGCCCAGGGGCACCTGCCGCCACCGAGTCCCCTGAGGCCGTCCGGGCCGCCGCCAAGTCCCTCGAGGCCGTCCGGTCCGCCGCCGAGTCTCCCGAGGCTGTCCGGGCCCCGATCTCCTCTCCAGCTGGGGGGAGCTAGACCAGGAGGGCGGCCCCCACGAGGAGTTAGAGTGGGACCCCTGGGACCAGCGGCCCACGTTTTTGGCTCCCATGGTCCCTGGGGGTTCCAAATGGCGAGGCCCTGGGCGATCCAGCCGAGCCTTCAGCTGGTGTTTGGTTTCCCGCAGGGGAAAGCGAGGGCATGCGTGGTGCCGTACTATCCCAGGCTTGGCCTCTGTGTCGCTCCCTTCGTCTCCCCCCCCAGTCCATGTCCTCCGGTCACCTCAGCTCCCCGCACTGCTCCCAACTGGCCCCTTCCTTCTCAGCACCTGCGCCTGCCTTCCCGGCAAGCGCCGTTTTTTCCTCAGCCTCCTGGTTTCCCTCCTCCTGTCTGGCTCCTGCCCTTAGCTCGTGGCCTGCTTATTCAGGGCCAGTACCATACTCCTACCTTTGTTCCCCGCATTTCGCTTCCCGGCCCCAAACCTTGTGTCCCAGGTCCTGTCCCTCGGTGTTCCACAGCCCCTGCCTTTGCTCCCTGTGTCCCTCCTCAGGTGCCTGCCTTCGTTCCCCGTGCTCCCATCTGGGCCCCTCCGGTCCCTGGTTTGGTTCCCAGGGTTCCCCCTCAGGCCCCTAATGTCTTCCTCCTGGTCCCTTGCCCCTGCTCCCTCTGTTAGTGCTCCTGTCCCTATCTTTCGTCGTTTCTCCCCTGTTAGACTGTCTCGCCCTGTCCATTGGTCTCTCCACTCCCCGCTGATGGTCCCCTCCTCTGTTTTCGGTATTCGTACCCCATATTGTCCTTGGTCCTTTTTCGTCTAGTCCATTGTCTTGGGTCGTGTTTCTGTGGTTCCCACTGGTGTTGGTCCCTGTCCTAGTGTCCTCTTTTGGTCCCATTGTTCCCTCAGGTCTTCCGTCCAGCGTCTGCCGTCCTGCCCTGGTCTGGCATCCCTGTCCTCGCCCCGTGTCCGGACCCCATGTGCCCGTCGTGTCCTTGGCTCCCCGGGCTTCCCCTTGGTTCGGATCACGCATCCGGAGTGTGCGCCTTTTGGGGGGGGGGGGTCCTGTCACGTCCAGCCCCGTCCTACCAGTTTATGCCTTGTTTCCCACAGGCGTGGCTTAATCAGCCACGCATGTAGCTCATGATCGTTATCTTGTGTTCCTGCCATATTGTTAACCAGTCACACTCGTTCATTCCCTTATATTCCTGTGTATAAGAGTTCCCCAGTTCTGTGCTTCCTTGTCGGGTCATTGATGTTGTGTTATGTCGGTAACTGTTCCTTTCGCCTGTGTTAATAAAGTCCCCGCACGGGGTGATCCTAAGCCAGCATTCCTTGGATTGTTCATTCCTCGCCTGTGTCATGCCTCGCCGCCGATCCTGCGCTCATGACACTATGTTTCAAATCATTTATTAAATTTAATAGAAGCATTTTTAACACAATAACAGAGAAGTAAGCCTTATGTTTAAGATGTAGCACAGACCATGACAAAAAGGTTTCATGACCAAACAGAGCTGAGACATTACTGTACATTTACCATGGCTGAGGGGTCACGATATTTGATAGCAGCCATCAGATCTCGTGACCTCAGGAAAACTAGGGAAAAATCAGGGACTCTTCAGTCAAAAACACTTCAGGTGCATTATCATAAATAGAAATTATAATCCTGGAAAG
>JAAGVU020000123.1:3542366-3564701 GCA_011763525.2 Mormyrus iriodes | reverse complement strand
CAGGTGTATTGGATGGTTGCTGGAAATAAGGGGGTGATTTTAGCAGAGGTTTTGAAATGACTAAGCTAACACACTTTAACAGGCATAATAGCATAGTTTTACACCAACATAAAGATCATTTAAACATCTTCTTCTTTGGTTGCCTAAGACTTTTGCACAGTACTGTAGATATTTGATGTCAATGGCCAAAACTAACCAAAAGAGGGCCTGATGTTAAGACCAGGAGGATATTTTCCATTATTTCTGTGCTTTTCAGCCTGATGGTGATGCTATCAATGTAATGTGAGATTGTAGCAAACAGAAAGTAATTTTTCAATGCATAAGCACATTCCTCACTTTTATAAATATTAAAGCGGATAAATAAAGAAATCCAAAAGCCATTAGAACCGCTAAACATTGCAGCGCGACACACTAAATCCTCGCTGGTAACACACCAACTGAATCACACGTCTAACGTGACAGATGAGATGCAAGCAATTTCAGCTGAATAAGTCAAAGTGTCCATCCAGAAGTAAAATGCTGCAAAGTTGCAGAAAGGAATATAGCTACATAGTTTTACTGTACTGCAGCAGGGCGGATTGTGCATGATTGTATGTGAGTTTGGGGGTTTTGGGGTGGCTCTGCACGTTAGGGTGCTGAATCAGCCCCTTTAGCTGGCTTGATGTCACCATCAGGCCCTTGAGTAAGACCCCGAACCTCAGCGGCTCGAGGAACTGGCTGACTATGGTATGTCACAAATATGTCTACTTTTATGTTGCACTATAGCAAAAAGATCACAGTGCCAAAGTTAACAGTTCAATATTCCTTGCTTAATATAATAAGATTTTAGTATATCTCACCCAATCAATCAATATTAATACATATAGCGCTACTTTAACCACAGGGTTTACAAAGTGCTTTACAGACATTTTAAAACAAGAAAAAGATACCACCAGAAATGTGGGACTTCAACCACCCACGTTGCCTGTAGGGGACTCTAGCCCTCACCTCATTGGGGCCTCTAGCCCTTACCACATCGGGAACTCACGGGGAATCTAAATTCACATGCTTTGCAGGATTTAAGATTTTAAGGATTTTGCCGATACTCAAAAACGGAAGTGGCTGCAAGGTCACAGAAAGACCTATTACTGTAAGAATTATGGTTTGGAGTCACTGGGGTGAGAGAGGAAAAAAGGGAAACATTTCTTTTAAAAAGTGAAGAATAGGGAGCGAGAAGCAGACAGATAAAGAGGCCTCTGCCACTGCCAAACTCCTTCTGCAACATATTCAGGAAAACGCTACCCTTGGGCTGTGTGAAGACACATTATAGCTGATAATGCCTGTTTCTAGGATTGACAGAATAAGCCTTTTAGCTGTAGAACGTATCCTGGAGAAAAGAGACCCCCTCATATCTTGGAAACCTACAATTATTACAAATTGGAAGAAATTTGCATGACTGTGTATAAGCAGAGTCCCCTGAAAGTGTGAATGCCAAATGCTCCATTTTCCACATTTATGCTCATTTCGCCACATCTTTTAGTTCGTATAGTCACATGTCCAGGGAGTCAAAGGACTATAAAAGGCCATTCAGTGTTTCTGTGAATTTTGTGATATGCGAGAAAATCAAACATGGAAGTCTTCAGACAGCTGAACCACATGACCCCCCCCCCCCCCAGTTAACTCCACCCAAACACAGGGAATAGGGTCAGCTGTTTGAATACTGTGGCAAACAATCCAGTCTGATCCGTGTCAACCTTGCCCAAAATACGTTGGCCGTTTATCAGCAATATATAATTTCTTGTAAAATTGAGGAGAAATTGATGAAAACGTCCTCAAGAAACTAAATGTTGCCAAAGGGTCTATAAAAATGGCAGAGGATACTAAATGGACAGAATTAAATTTATAGGACAGCAGGATGTAAGGAGACAAAAAAGTTCGATTAAAATTAACAGAAAAAAACAGAGAAAAGATCCTTTTCAGGCAACAATCCTGTTCCTGCCCCCCCCCCATCAAACATCCACCTTATATGATCCTTAATAGGCTAATAATAAATGTTGCCTGTTGTAAACAGTGTGGGCTGGAATGAAAACATTCTGGCACGGGGTGCCGCCAGGAACAGGAGTGAGAACCACTGGCCAAAACTATCACACCTCCTTCAATCCACCCAGCTGGCCCTTTAAACCAGTGTTTTCCAACTTGGTCTTTGGGGGGGAGGAAGCAAATATGTGGATCGTCTGGAAGCACCGAGGACCAGGCTGAGAAACATCGCTCTAAATATTCCTAATCAGCATTAATACTACAAAAGCTGGGTGGGTGACATCAAATAGATTACCTGGGTTTGTGATCACTGACCACGGCACGATCACTGAAACCTGAAAAGTGGTTTTCCCTCCTGCTGTTCATAAAAATTATTTCTAGACCTCTGGGGCTCAATAACAACTGCATATTATCTAAGTAGAGAGATCTGCACATCACCATAATGAATCGCGGGAATTGTTTTCCTTGTATAAGATCAAGGTAGATTATTGTGTAGGAAAAAACAAGGAGCCCACGAACAATGTTCAAATACCTATGGGTCTCTTGAAGCTCATGTTCATGGCTTCCCGATAAGGAAGACACTATACAAAATGTAGATACACAGCAGCATAACAATGTAGAAACTGCTCCACAGAGGAAAAACATAACATACTTTGAACTGTAATGACTAAACTTAAGTACTTGATTTTTTTAAAAAGCATCGATTGAAATTTGCCTTCTCCATTATCCGGCAGTATGTCGGAAGGAAGACCATGGTGGACGAGTGTCCAAAAAAAAAGGGAAAAGCCTCAGTTGTGTGAGACAACTTTACATTAAATTACATTAATGAGTGCAATGCAACTACTTCTTAAAAGAAGACATCCAGGTTTGATGGACTCGCTCAATAATGTGAGGTTAGCCATATTTCACTATAAGCTATTGTGCCCTTTAGCCTCTTGGAATAGCCTAGCCTTTCTTTGTCATCTCTTTGACTTAAATTGTTTAGCTTAATGTACTTTCTATGATTCCTGTATCCAACAATAGTGCCATTAAAACAAAGGCTAGCCCCATCTCTTACGCAATACATTTCTGACAGTTGTATATTATTTAATTTTGTTAACATATCTTGTCTGTTGAGGGTGGCACAGGGGATAGCTGCTCTGTCTGCATAGAGTTTTATTATCACTGTTGGTTTATTCATCCCCATGGGGAAACTCAATTTATGCCTCCTTCACCTTTCTCTCTGTAGGTGAGAGCAAGCTGGTCACAAAGGGCAGCCACCCATAGCAGCGCCCAGGGAGCTGGGGGGTTAAGGGCCTTGCTCAAGGGCCCACAGACGTGCCGAGGCCAGGCTCCTACCCACTGAGACACACGCTGCCCTGCAAACTGTGTGTATAGTTTACATGGTCTCCCATGTATGCAAGGGTTTACACCAGACCTTCCAGATTCTGCCCACAGTCCAAAAACATACAACTTGGAACTGGAGTCCGCGACCCCAAATGGGAAAAGCGGTACAGAAGATGGATGGATTGTGTGTACAGCGGATGTTGAGAGCATAAGCTCTAAGCTCGTTTTTTTTTTTTTTTCGTTTTATGGAGAGTAGATGAAAGCTTATTGGTCAGTATGCTTCGATGACGTGTTTCCGGAGCTCTCCCAGACGCCGTGCTTCACTGGGAGTAGATGGAAGAATCTTGTGCGCTTTGTCTATATGGAGAATAGATGAAAGCTTATTGGTCAGTATGCTTTGATGACGTGTTTCCGGAGCTCTCCTGGACACCATGCTCCACTGGGAGTCTATGAGAGCTTTATCCATAGCTTTTGCTTAGGCAGCGTTGGTTGTACAGAAAGAAGTACAGTCACATATTTTAGACCCACCAGGAAGCCACGCTTCTATGCATGGTGATTGAGAGACATCTCAACAAGACAGGATAAGAACATTAATGCTACCAACAACATTAATGCAAAAATTAATTAATAATTTGTCCATAGAGAAATCTGGAAAACCACAGAGTATGCGAGTTGCCATGAACTCAAAACGCTGAACCAATATCTCGTTGCAGTTGAAATAACATACATATTCAAGTAGCTATCATCAAGATTTTGCACAAATAGTGTAATGGCTCAAACCACAAAAAAACAACTTTAAAAAAAAAACAAAACTCTCTCAGATGATGGCTATGCGTTAGGGACAGCAGCAATGCTGTTGCTGCACATATGTGCAATAGTACCAATGGAACCTCGTTGCTCAGGAGTGACTGCACAAGACCTCTTGCTCATTTTGCCTTCTTTAATATTTTGGCATCCTAGTGACACTCCCCTCTTGTAGTAGAAGACCCAAAGTTTACCAAAGCAATGCCTTCTGTAATTTCACATTCATTGTAGATAGACCATATTTTCGTTCAATATCATTTCAGCTTTTAGTGTACAAAAAGCTAACAAAAATCAATCAACTGGTGGCATTAATCATCCGAGTAGGCAGAGCGTGGTATTTTAAGTTTTTTTCATGGACAGAAGCAAATTCAACGCATAAGAGTATTCCTCCAGATTCTTGATGGGTAATGTACTCCACACGGGTTTCTGACACACACAGAAACCTATGCTCAGTGGTCACCATAAAGAATTGGGTGTGACATTGTCCACTGGCCTGCTTTGTTTCCTCAACATATGGAAAATATCCTGTTATCAGCAGGCCTGTCTACATGTGTAGCTAGAAATATTGGCTAGTGTTTTGCTCTTGGTGTTGGTTGTCCATGTGTCTTCTGACTTGCTGATCCATCATGGCACGGGTCAGTCATTTTGATCCCCTTTCACCCACCTGCTTGGCACCCTCTTTATGAAGTGGGCATGAGACATCAATTTTGCTAATTAATGTGATAATTTTGGCAGGCTGCTAAGAATTGTTTGTCCAGCTTCTCGTAAAAAGCAAAAAAAAGAAAAAAAAAAACAGAACGGAGACAGAAAAACGGATCCACATCTATGCAATTTCCCAGGAAATTAATACCTCATTGTCATGTCCAGCCCCGCCCTACCGGTCTTTTCCCCGATGTTTCCCGCAGGCGGGGCTGCTGTTTAGCCGCGCCTGTTAATTGTCATAGTTACCTCGTGTTTTCGCCCTTTGTTAATCAACCACGGGTGCCCCTCGTTTACCCCTCCATGTTTCTTTGTATAAAAGCTCCCCAGTCCTGTGCTCCCTTGTTAGTCATTGTAGTAGTGTAGTTTGTTGCAGTTGTTTGCGGTGTTCTGTTTTGTGTCGCTCTCACCGAGCGACACAAGAATAAAGTGCCCACGACGGGGTTATCTTTGTGCCACATCTACCTGTCCTGGGGGGTATTCCACGCAGCAGGATTTCTTGCTTAGCTGGTTAACTTGACAAATTTAAGGTAGTCTGAGCTAAACGTAAGGGAACAAAGATAAAGTTCATTTAGTTCAGACTACCTTAAATTCAACAAGTTATCCGGATAAGCAAGAAATCCTGCTTCATGGAATAGCCCCCTGGACCATCTTTCATACCTGCATCATGCCTCGCCGTTCAGCCCGCGGGCATGACACTCATCTGGACACATTTGTCATTGATCCATTTTGTGACAGTATGACAAACTAGTCCCCTTTACATCCTTAATGCTTGTAAACCTATATTAATCAATAACTACAGACAGTATGTGACTGCATTCATTGCTGCTAATTGTGGAGTAACTTGCGAGCGTGAAGGGCTGATTACTCTCACACAGGAACATCCTGCAGCTAAGGAAACGCCATCCATTAAATCGTTGTGTTCATTGTTCACTCAGGTTCAACTTTTTAATCTAATACTCAGATTTGGCTGAAGATAAAACATGCAGCATAAAATATGCATAAAATCAGGAGGGAAGAAATTAAATATCACTTAGAAACACTTAACACCTGAATTGTTTCAACTATAATATAAACCAAAAGCACTTTAAACCATTCATGTATCCAATGCACAGTATTTTTCCTTTGTCCAGCAAATAATAAACAATTGATTTATTTTTCTTTCATTTAAATGAATAAAAGCTACGAATAAATGAGAACAGAAAACAAAACACAAGAACTTGAAAGCCTCCCTTTAGTTTACCAAACACCATTCTGTCAGAAAAAACCACCGTGGGCATGACTTGATGGTTACCGTGGATACGCATAGTCACTTTAAAACTCAGCATATCCGCATCTGAAACGGGGCCACAGCTAGTAACGTAAATGCCAGTCTTCACTTCTGTCACACGACCTGCAAAAGACACAAAGGAAAAAACATGAGCGATTCATAGCACTGACAATAACAATGATGTGCTCAGCTTTTACAGCTGCTCAGAAGATAGCAAAACCAGAGCCCATGGCGCTGCTTCCATAGTAACAATTCTGTATGCGAGTCATAAATGCATTCACTTTGGCTTAGCACCATGCATGTAAAGTACACACTTTTCACTATTATTTTCCTCTCTGCTTTATAAGAGCTTCTTAATGAGAACATGTGCAGCAGTGAGCCTAACTACGCTATACACACAGCTCTCAACGTGATCCCAGAAAACTGACCTACATTTTAAGTTAGAACTAAAATTCTCAAAAGGCAATGACTGATGTTCCCGGATAACAGGGAAGTGGCCTTTAACATAACCAATCACGTGTGGTCATGGCACATTATCCTGATAAAGTATAAGCATAAACATTTAAATAAAGTATAAATACATTCTGAAATGCAGCTTCATTTCTAAATCAATCCAGGGATCCGAAAGGAATCTTGCCTCACATATAGTTATACTTTAGCATGGATAAGAACCTATTTAGAGCTTGTAAAAATGGTCAACCTGTAGCCAAAAGTAATGCTGGGTAATATAGGCTCTAATTAAAACAATCATTTTCAATGCAGAGCTGCAAAATGAGTCAGCAGGCAGTATCTATCATGTGTTTCTCAGGATAAACGCATTGCAAGTAGGGTGACCAGATATTCCATGTCAGGGAGGGCACTTTCAGCTACTTCAGGTTTTTCAAATTATAACTGAAAGGCTCCTGTGTTTGGATAAATAGTTTATTTCTTCTTGCACTTTTACTGGTTTATTTCCTTGATTTAAAGACTCATCCAGCTGTTTCACATTAACATTAATGGCATGATTACAGGACACTGACCAATCAGCACAGCAAGAACTCAGTGCTTAAATGAAATCCAGGTCCATTTATTTTGAAACGGTAGCATGCAAATCCTGTCCTAGCTCAAAGTGCCCTCCCCGACATGGATAATCCGGTCACCATCATTGTCTTGTATGATGATCATTATCGTTATTATTATAAATAGCAATAACAATGCAGACAAACCAGTGGCATCCTTTGACTTACTTTGACTTACTGAATATCCATGTGAACATGCATATCAAATTTAAGTTAATTTTAAGATTATAAAAAAATAAATGTGATGCACTGTCACACAGTGAGTCATACTTAGGGCTGGGCATTGTTCAAAATTTTTCGATACCAGTACCAGAACAATATCTTGATTTCAATACCGGTTCCGGAACAGTACTTTTTTTTTCGATATCAATGCGTTTTTAAATAAATTTCAACAACAAAAAAAATACATGAAACATTTCAGGAAATCTCTTTCATACAAACAAGTTGTTTTGTTAGTTATTGGTTAGTTACTGGGTGGATCGATCGTGCTCATAACGGGACACAGTTTCTTATTTATATTTTCTTATAAGACCCATGACATGTTTATAATTCATAAATAAATTTGGCCAGTAGATCAATCTTTTATTTTCAACAGAATAAAAGATGGTGTCACATTATCCCGCCAATAAGAGCTGGCAAGTTTCTCCGCCAGCACTAGCAATATATGGACACGCAAGCAAAAAGGTTTTCAGTCTTATTGAGGTACAAAAACAATTCCATCTGCTCTGTCTCTTTCTCAACACCTGCAGGTGTTTGTGGTCAAGCAATCAGCAAATTTATGTCTGTAAGTGATTCCACAGTAGCGTGTTCGAGGAACTGCAATCGGATCGTGTAACGTTACGTTAGACAGCCAATCACCAGCGACTTTAGATGAAGTACACTGCATGCTTATTAGCTCACACACGCTGAGATTACCTGCCTTGATAATTCATTTTGGTCAGTACCACAAAAGAACCAAAGTTCGGTACCTAGCCCTAGTCATACTGTAGTCTCCTGGGGCGTGTTCCACGAAACAGGATTTCTGAGTTAGCCGGGTTAACTTAAGCTAGAAATCAAGATTGTGAAATAGGGATGCTCCTTACATAAACTCTTATTGAATGATTCTACCTTAAAATAACCCAGCTAAGTGAGAAATCCTGCTCTTTGGAACACCCCCCAGGACTGGGGTTTGAAATCTCCCCATGTTAAATATATAATTAGCTGAACTGACTCCTTTAAACGACCCCCAGTGAGCCAGTGGTGTCCCATGCCGAGTGCTGTACAAGTGTATGGATGATAGATGCATGGAACCTATCTATGCATAACTAAACTAAATCATGGGTCACACACACACAGGAAAATGTCAATGACAACATCAAGGAGGCCATCACATGCTGATCATGTCAGATCCAATCTGCAAAACCAACTGGGCTTTAACAACACATTTTATAAGAAGAAGAGCAAACTCAAACAGATCACAAGCCTTTAGGGTGCAGCACTACAATTACTCAACATGACCAATGCAATTTCCCACAATCAGTCTGCAGGATAGGTCATTTGTCACATGCAAGGCCTCATGCTGGACCCTAGTTTTGGACGATCATTGCACTACACGACCATGCAAAAGAACAGGTGAGGTCAGAAAAGTCCATGGAATCAGTAGATTGCGAGCCGTTATGGAATGATAGCAAAACGTATCGACCGAACATCCCAAAGTCAATTACGGCACCGACGAGTCCTTTACCTCTGCCAAGCTGCGATGAAATCATTCTCTTTAAAAATAACACTTTCAATAAACAGGAATAAATGTGTATGGCCACCCTCCATCGACTCTGACAATAGCTTATAATACCAATAAATAACGTTATGCGCTGTTAAAAGAATTAGCAGTGATCTGCAGGAGTAAGCAAACGTTAACTCTTAGCAAGCACTGCTCCTGAAATGATTACTGTTAATCTCCAGAAGCCAATGAGCGTTATATCCATTTATCACATGTATCCCTTCATTGGATAATTCGTAATAGGGCTGTACATTTCCAGGTAGTGTAACGTGTCACCAGGGACTCTTTATATGTACACCTTCAACCTTGACTTTGAGGGCTTCTCTCACTCATCGGCCATATCTGGGGAAAAACACGGTTCATAAAAGCTACTCATATATACAGAGTTGAAACTCACGGAAGAAAATGTTCAAATCCTGGGAACTCTTGGCTGTGCGCAAACTCGGTACCATTTTGTTGCACCTTATTTGCACTATTTATTAATTTTTTTTTAATTTGTTGTGAATAGTATATTGCCAAATCAAAATGAATGTACAGATCTTAGTGTAAGATTTTTCATGGTCGATGTTCCCTGCTATTCATTATTATTGTTGTTGTTGTTGTTATATAGACAAGCACCAGAAGGTACCGCCTCAACAAAACACCCATAGATTAAATGAAATTGAAAAGAGCCCTTTATCTACAGACTATAAATATACTTTCAGAAAATTATCCCTGGTCTGGACACCGATACGTTTCCCTTGCTGGGAGTATTTCTGCAGGTTGGAAAATGTGTTGCCGTCTCCTGAAAGCAGTGCATTATCTCAGGGGCCGTATTATTTTTGAGTATGTCGTTCCATTATCAGGGTAAATAATATACCCTGGATATACAGATAGGCCAGGCTTTTTTTCTTCCATGTATTTCACGAATTTAATGTCTACCATTTCCTTGAGTCTTAGCAAGCAACAAATGGAACACACATTCACGCAATAAGGGAAATTCAAAGTAAATGCTCCACCTAAAATGTCATGGCACCGAAGCCTTGCTGGGAAATATGAAAACATGGAGATTCTGCTACTCATTTTCGACTTGGTCTCATTCAAGCACAGCTTAGTGTTATTCACAAACAGAAGCACAAACATACTAATGCTGTGCCCTGGGGGGTAGGAACCGGGGGGAGGGGTGGGGGGAACGTATCCCCCCAATATTTATACTTATAAAATATTACTTCATTCATCATCACAATAATAAGTTAAATACAATGGTATGTTTGTGTCCCCACCCCCCAATCTCAAACTCTCTCTCTAGGTTTGGCCCAAATATCCCTCAAATACTTGTGCCAAGTGTAGTTAGTGAGTTTTTTACTTATGGTTCACTGAAAAATCCCACCCACCAAACAAAAGCAATATTACTGTGAATTCATATTCATCTGTGACCCTTAACTATTCTTTAGCAAAAATCACAGCTAAAATGATATGAGTATTTATGAAACATAAAAACAGTTAGGCATACCCAAAATACACTGCAGCATTACTAAAGACCACTATTGTTGTTTTAGTTGTAATGGGTTTTTATCGTTTTGTTATGGAGCAATCCACCTATGAATCATCCGTAATATTACAAATGCTAGCTGTTAATGTACATAGAGTGCCCCACGGACAGTGAAGCCATAGCCACTCATTGCATAGAGCTGGTCACTGCAGTCTTCAAATGCTTTAGATGAGAAGTTCCTAAGATATGCTAAAGAATTTTAATTACAAGTAGGACTGTCACTATCGATTATATCAATCACTGAGCAATCTACCGACTCATGATTCATTATAGAGTAATAGTTTACATTAATCGTATATCATTTTATATTATTTATATTATGTTATGCGTTGCAATTGGTTTACGCGGTGTCACACGTACTGGAATTTTAGGCACTCCTATTCACTTTAAGTTGTATGTTTTCGGACAGTGGAGGGAAACCGGAGGATTTGCCAAAAAGCCTAAAATGCTAAATCCACACTCGACAGCGCTACCTGCCGTGCCACTAGGCTGGCACGATGTGTGATGTTAATATCGACATGGCATTTCAGGCACATGCAGTTATATCATAAGGACCATGACAGTCTGCTGGGTTCATACCATCAATAATCTGAACTAAAATGTTTTCACCGAGTCAGATGAAACATACCTTAGCAAGTTTTGCATTTTTAATGATGGTTCATTTTCAACATTATCTAGTACATGCTTTAAAAATAAAGTCTAAAGTTTACTGGCACCGCTTTCGCACAACCTCTGCATGCGCTGCCTGAGACGGTCATGATCATTCTCAACCTTGGCGCGTGCGAGAAATTAAACAAAAACTAGTGAAAAGGCGAAAAGTGAATAAGACCTGGTTGCTTTATGGAAATATTTAGCATTACATACAGATAATATTGAGGACTAAGTTTCGCTGGCATTGCTTTGCGTCTGCTGGCACGACTCACAGCACCACAAACATATTTGACAGAATCTGTTAGCAGATAAAACAAAATGTGGCTATATAGTTCATTTTAAACTCATAAATATTGCAAAAACTTGATATATTGCAATGAGAACTTTTTCCAATATCGTTCAGCCAAAACACAATGTGTTCACAAAAAAGAAGTAACTCAAAGGAATTCAAATGATGCTGTCGCTTTATTTGGACCCTCATCCTTTACGCATCATCTTCCTTCCATCATATTGCCAAGTAATCAAGAAGTAAAATTTCAATAAACACTTTTTAATAATCAGGAAATCAAGTTTAACTGGGTAATTGTGAGAGCTCAAATTACAAGGGAAGGAAAAACCGCAATAAAGTGTGGGGTTATACAAAAACAATCAACAACAACTTGGTGTAATGTGGCCAGACGCGAAAATAATCAATGTACGTACGTTTCTATAAGCTTAACTTGGGGACACACTTGCTGGTTACTTGCATTACCGCTAACTTGCAACCCAACAAAGTGAGCAGATTCAATTTACAACATCAAGCCCTTTTTTGCATACAAGTTTTACACCCTTACACTTATAAACATGTGAAGTGATGGAACAAATAAAGGATTTGATTTAACCAGAAAACTGCAAAATTGTGAAACTTTTTTATTATATATTTTATTCAGTACTGGTGGTCTGGCTGGGCTCAGTCTATATTATGCCCCACCACCTCCCCCCAGCCCCACTGGGCAAATTATACTGGGAAATACCAGTGATGACACTGCTTTTTCAAAATACGCCAGGGTTCCATGTGTGGAGGTTGCATGCTCTCCCCATATCATCATGGGGTTTCCTCCGGTTTCCCCCCACAGTCCAAAAACATGCTGAGGCTAATTGGAGCTGGCAAACTGCCCACAGGAGTGCAGGTGTGACTGAATGGTGTGTGAGTGTGCCCCGCCATGGGTTGGCGCCCCATCCTGGGTCGCTCCAGTATCGATAGTATAACAGTCTCACCTCCCAGTCCAGGCCTAAGCCGGTTATCATAACCCTCCAGGAGGCTGCGAGGATTTCCGTGAAGAGGGTGATGTTTTTAAATGCATCGGTCGTGCTGTCATCTGCTTTGGAGCTGCATGTGCACATAACAGAATGGAAAAAACGTAAATGTGCACATCTCTGAGACAAAGGCAAAGAATCTTACCTTCCACCACATACAGTTACATCATGCTATGAGCTATATATAAAGCCTCAGAAGAACTGGAAGAACATACAAGACTCAGTATGTACCATGTGACAGCCGGCTCCTCCCGCAGGAACACAGTACATCGCCCGGCTCAATGTATACCATGTGATCCAGTTCTTTTGGTCTACTATCCTGTTAAAATGCACCCTTTTATCTCAAAGTGAGTAGTGCGTTGTGGTCCCAACACAACCACACAAACACAATCACATACAGACAATTCTTATCACCAGACATAAAACACTGACTATATTCAGAATAAAATGATTGTTGGTGCCAAATATTCCAGAATCTCAAACAGCCTTCAACCTGAATTTTTCATGTACTACACAGTACACAGAGAATGGGGAGATGAATAAAGTATCTAGTAAACTGCAATTCTGCGTTCATAAATATCTTGTTACCGAGAGAGGTCAGAGGAGAGTGGCCAGTCTTATTAAAGCCAACAGGAAGGCCACAAGTGCAAAAGTAATGGCTAAGAACAATGGTGGTGTTCATAATGGTTTCTGAACACACGACTCGTCAACCCATTACTCCATTCTGGAGGCAAAAGGTGGTCCTATATGTCTACCTAACAAGGAGGCAACTGAGCATGTAGTCTGTAAAATGTATGTTCTTCTTAAAAGAGATTCACTTTCTTTTGAGACTTCCAGATAAGGTCATCCACAATCTTCCATCATCAGAACTATAGTACTATAGTAACCTCAGCTATGTTTTGTTGTATGAATTCTTTTTAATTAAGATTTATACTCCCTCAATTCTACTTAATGTGTCACCAGGGAGCTGTTCCACAAAGCAAGATTTCTCAGTTAGCTGGGTTAATTTAAGCTAGAAGCCAAGAGTTTATCTAAGGAGCATTCCTACTGGACAGTCATCACCGCTAAACTTAAGCCAGCTAACTGAGAAATCTTGCTTTGTGGAACACCACCTGGAATACTGCAATATTGTATGAATAAAACACCATGTTAAAACACTAAAAATATTAAGTTTTAATTAGTAGTTCAAGGGTTGCCTTGATTAATCCTGGAGAGATATCAACAACATGAATAATTACCATTTAACAGTAATTATTAAAAACAAAACAAAACATAACTTCCCCTTTATAAATCTTTCCATTAAAGGGTGCTGTTGAAATTATGCAGACAGTAACTACAGTTTCAGTTAGTAATTTAAAATGCTTTAAAATGAAAAGTGCTGACAATCTAACTAGAGTCTGTTTATGTGACCACAGATAAATGTTTTCATTGGATTAAAAGTGAATTAATTGATACATGAGGATATACTGTAGTTCTTCGTTGCTCATCTACACCTAGAGTCCACTGGCTTCACTGTGCACACTCTGCGTTTGCCTCGTCCTTTAATGCCTGTACATTAACAAGGCGCAAACTCATTATTGTGAATCGTGGGGGACGATGAGCGCGTACTGGGTCTGACACCTTTCATGGGCGTCGTCACGACCGCCCACTGCCTGGGATACCTATAATACATTAATTAACATAAGAGATAAAGAAGAAAGCCGTAATGGCATTTACCCCATCTGCTAAAGCACCGTCAAACTAAACCAGACTAATAAACAGTGAGCACTGTTCACCCGCTCCCTCATGGCTGAGAGCCAGACCTACAAAATGAGAAAAAACAAAACAAATAAATTGAAAGCTATACATGATTAAGTTCTTCACAAATAAAACTTTGCTCATTTGTCTGCTTGTTTGTTTGTACATAGCAGCCTATATTTTTTCCGGTAACCACGACGTGGCGGATTATAATAACTTTAGTGGATCTTGTTTTCCACAATCTACGCCTCTAAATAATAAAAAAAGATATTAATACTGATTCACAAGTAGCTGTTGTAACCTCGCATCTGTTGCGTGAGATGGGGGGGATCCTTAATGTGTTAATAGACTCTTCATCAAAATAAGCAGAATGAGATGTTTTGCACGAACCTTACCCGAAATGGGGGACTTGCTACCGTGCACTGTTCTTCAGGATGAAAAATGGAGCAAAGTTGAGCCGGAAAAACATCAACTAGCCGCGAAGTAGCGTGCAGTGACGTCGGAGCCGAGGTGCCGGGAGCGCGCAGGCGTAACGTGCACGAGCCCGCGTCAGTGCCAGACAGCCAGAAATCTCTGTTACTCTGGCCTTCCGCATCTTCTCACATTCAGCCCCCTAATCTATCATTGCAGGCAACACAAGAGACAGAAGTAGGAAAGGAAACACGCGACGCATGAGCACCGGGTCCTAAAGCTAGCTATTTTTATCAATGTCGGTTGTATTTTTTTAATTATTATTTTTTACTACTTAAAGTAGCATTGGGGAATGGCATTATATTTATTCTTCTTACAAAAAAGTTTTTTTTTTTTGTAGTTAGGAGGTCTTGTTATAGACAATGATCCTACAATATATGCAAATATACGTATTATGAATAAAGCTCCCGGTAGAATTAAGACTCAATGATATAAATACAAAAACTAAAACTATTTTACGTATCAATCATTTATGAAGTGTAATTGAGAAGGTTTATAATTCAAACTTTGCGTTAGCAGACGACAGGAAAGTAAATGCCCTTGAATTTATGTCACTGAAGGCGATCTTGGACATACAAGAGATTAAATGAGCCAGAATGAGCCAGGTGATCCATCACCGACTTTACCACCATAAACTTAATTAGCGCCACGATTTCTAGGAAATGTTTTCAGGAGAGCTTGCAAATGAAATTGATCGTTATAAAAACGTTAGTAACAGATGTGGGCATGTTCTGACAGCGCAAAAAGTTTTCGTATAAATGTTATAGAGGAACGATTTATGCAGAAAATATGTTCTGTAGATTGTCCACTGAACCATGTGTACCCGTGTTGCTATATTAAATTAAACGTTTATCATTGCTTAATTAAAAGGTACAAAACACAGCATTTAAAAACTAAATCAAATTGCATTTTTCTGGCACATTTATATTTAAATCCCTGTCCGTATTGTCAATTTAACATAATTCAAGATTAGTCAAGATTATTCATTATTACACTAATAAGTTACAAATCACTCTCAGGGCCAAAACTAAGTAGCATTAATAGATCTTTAAATGCATAGAGCCAGAGTACCCAGAGGAATCCCCATAACAACATGGGGAGAACATGCAAACTCTACACATATGGAACCATGGTGGAGAAACACAGATCCTAAAGGTGTGCCACAGCAGTGCTAAGCACTGTACCACTATGCCAGCCACCTAGTTTGATTGTACAATTAAAAATTGAGTAATCTTAAGTAAGAAAGTCAAATGAGAGTTAAATGGTAGAAGGACTGTTTCACACCTGCCTCTGATTAAGTAATCAGGAGATTTCACCTGCTAATCGGAGCCCAACCTTATTCAAGTAGAGCAGTGAGTGGCCTCATCAGCTTCGCTCTTGGAGTAGTGAGCTTGGTGTGGGGTCTTCTGGGCTTTGTTATGGAAGTGTGGGTTTCTTTTCCTGTCAGCAGCTAGCAGGTACTGGCTTGGTGGATTGGGGTAGCTTGGGGTTCATGGTCCTTGACTGGCATTTTCCCTTAGGCTTCTGGTTAGTTTGTTTGTGACATGATCCCAGGAGGTCACCATTCCACAGCTGGTGTGCTGTGATGCTGGTATCCTGTCTCTGGGGGTATTTGTTCTGGGTTTTGTGTTCTTGCCCCTTTAGGCCCATGGTTTGGGTCCTCCAGTCATCTGCATTTGTCTGCCTTCTGCTTCTACTCATACTGGGGGCTGGCCATCCAGTCAGTGGTCCAAGTCTTCCTGGTTCCCCATTTCCAGCAGTGACTGGGCTGTTCGACTCAAGGGGCAGAAAACATGACATGTTTGATGGGCAGTCTGGAGTGAGGTGTTCTGTCATAGATCTGGTGTTTATAAGGGCAAATGTTTTTAATAAGTGCTGAGTCTGAGTTGTGACACTGTTGCTCGCTACTAGATTTTGGCACTTGGATGTTTTTTTCAGTCTGGTTCCCCCCCAGTCTCCTGTAAATCTGCATGTTTCTGATACACTAGCCCCTGGATTATTTAGTTCCAGCTCTAAGACATAGATGCTAGTGCAGTGAAATGCTGTTGTTTGCTACTTGCATACTGTCACTTATACTTTGGTATGGCTGAGTACAAGTGCTTTTGGGATGATTACTCTGCCAATAAAACATGAATGGTGGATGCTGAATTTTGCTTTATCAACTGCTGTACTAAGCTCTCTCTAGTTGGGCACCTCACAAAAAAAAAACAAAAAAAAAAAAAAAAACTTGTGGTAAACTGATAGCTGTGGCGGCCAGAATTTCACTGTAAAAATGACAGTGAAACATTCTTTTATGGTAAAGTGTTAATTTTACTGTTTTAAAATAGTGTTTGAATCAATATACTGTAAAAAAGTTGTAACTTAAAAATAGCATTACTTTGCCATAACATGAAAATTTTGTATAAAAGACAATTGATGCTACAAAACATGACATTATTGCTGCACAATTTGTCTAAATTCTAAAGTGTGTGTGTGTGTCCGTCACCTCCTGGGTTCTTCCCTGCCTTGTGCCCGCAGCCTCTGGGATAGGCTCCAGACCCCCCGCAACCCATATGGAATAAGTGGTTATAAAAAATGGATGTTTGTTCTGTTAAATTTCCCAGAAGTTACTGCAAAAATAATTGTTTTGCAGTTTTAATAGCTAAATTTAAATAAGGCAGAACCACCCTGTAAATATTAAGGTAAAACTTTTTCTACTAGTAAAAGGGTGTTAGTAAAGTTTATTTTAGTTGTTAAATTTAATACTTTAATGTTACAAACTTGTTTACAGAGACACTGTTTTACCTAATATCAAATTAATATGAAAAAAGGGTTTACACCATGAAATATGGCTTTTTACTGTTCAATTAATAGTATGTATTATCAACTTAATTCCATGCATTAAAACATTTAAATATACAGCCAGCTTAACACTTCAGTTGCTGTTATCAGGTGATCTAGAACCTTTCCCAGACTAGTGTTTTTAGTCATTCTATTCTTCAATCTTAAAACGCAAAGCATTAACTGAAATTTTCAAATACGATACAAATATCCAGCTTAGTCTTTTATAACACAGTATTTTATTTAACATTTGTGAGGTTGTAAACATCAAATATTTGAATTTTTGCTTAATATATTTTACGAATACTCGAGAAAATCGCCAAAGAAATTCTAACAAGTTTTCTTCAAATTTGTACAAAATCAGTACAGTAAGCACCAAATTACTTGCCAAAACCACTTTACAATCACTTGGAGAAATTTAAGTGTGGTTTGGGTACATTTCTAGCAACAAAATTGTCAGTACACATTCAATGCTGCTTTTCCGCATTATCCAAATACAATCACCCCTAAAGGGGAGAAAGAGAAACACTACCTCTATAACTAAGAAATCTAAATCTAAGAAATTCCTCAAACAAGTTTACATCAGCTTATCAACAAGTGCATTAAAGCTGAATATGTATTTCTTCAAAACTGCCACAGACAAACTTGTTTTGAGAACTTTAAAATTGAATTTTTGGTTGATTCTAACTACAAAATATAAGAAATATACATACAGCATATCATTTTCACATTTAAATACAACAATCACTAAAAGGGAGCAAAAGTTTGAAGTCTTGCATCATAAACCTCAAGAAACAATACCTTTAAATCCATGGAGAAACATATATGCAAGAAACCCCCGGAACTAGGTTTTACCTATTTCTTTCAGGCACAAAATAGTGCAATAAAGCTGAACATGTACTTTTACAAATAGTACCAGACATTTTATCTAGTAAAACTTGTCACTGTTACACTGACTTTCAGAAATTTAACTCTTGGTATAATTTTAACAACAAAACACCTGTAGCGTATGTAACACGCAGCATACCTTATCACATCATAGGCAGACATTGTGGGTATGTCTAGGTCCACTCATGGTCTGCAATGTCTGAGATGAGTGAGAACTCTGGGGTTGACTGACAACAGTTTTTTCTTCTTGGACTCAACCTTGGTGCCTCTCTCAGGATTTATGGAAAAGAAACATCTTGATGAAAAAAGAAGAGAGGAATATAAAAAATTGAGGCAGCAGATACAAGGTTATGTTTTGTAAATATGATAAAAAGAAATTTACAGTTGGATGAACTCCAGTGTTGATCGTAGTTCCACTGGGTAGTGTATGTTGAAGCAGTAGTAACTGCCAAACATCAGACAAATTGCGGAGGTGAAGGTTGTGATGCGGTCGTTGACAACCTTTTGGTCAATGCTTCACATGAATGTCTCAGCAGCGAAGCAGGAGGGCCCTGAGAATAAACAACAAATCATAATTAAACTTTCATACCAAGTGCTTCAAGGTCAACCATATATACAAATACAGCTATACTTATTACATACATCCTAGGATGAGAATCACCCTATTGGTTGAACTTCTAAGGTTAAGTGTTAGTATATCAGTGTGGGAAGCAAAATAACATCAAACTACACAAGCCAAGAATACAAGAGGGTGGCAGTTAAACAAGAAGAGAAAGCAAGAGGGTTTTGCTCTGTTTACTTACCACAAACAATAATGCTGGGTGTTGGTGGCACATTCTCCATCTGAACCTCTTCTGGAAGGCTTGTTATCTCGATGCAATGGAACAGATGCTCCTCCTTCTCACCAAAATGAGCCAGTAAAAGAAGCACCATCTCGACGAGTTCTTCTTCTTCTGAGCAACCACTGGACCGGCCTCTTTCAGTCTGAAGCTTGAGAAGAGCATTCAGGACTTGTTTGTGTTTTTGTGCATCAACACGTTTGAGGAAGTTTAACAGACGTGCCCCCTTTTTGTCTACATTGGTAAGGAAGGTCTCCATAAGATTCACACCAGTCAGTTCCTGGAAGTGGGCTGTCATACCAGCTTCCGTGAACAAAAAGGGCCATTCCTGGCCTAGTTTCTGGATGCTTGCACCTTTGTTGATGTCTTCACGCTGTGTGAAATAGCTGCACTTGACTAGTTCTTTCACAACATCTATATTGTAGTTAATCTCTTTAACAACTTCCTCACTTCTTCTTTTTTTCAAGCTTACTCTCCACAGTCTCTGAAAGTAACACAGCTATATGTGTCTTGAACACTTGCTTTTTGTTCAGCAGGTATTTCGTCTGTATCGTTGTTATCTGATGCTGCCTTGCGTTTTCTTATCCTTGGTGTGTCAGGTCGTTTGACATTTTCAACTCTTGACTGAAGTTGTTTTACCAGGGAATGATATCCAAGTCCAATAACATCACCATCAATCACATCTTGAAGAGACTTTGGATACCTGGTCACCATCCTTTTTGCTATCTCTGTAGTTTTGTGTTTGGTTGGATTCTTACAAATCTTCATCATTTCAGGCACCACAATCCTTACCATTTCTCGTCATTGTCATGCACTTGGCCTTTTCTGTCTTTCCAAGTTCTGTACTAACTCCTCAGGGAGCTTCTGCCATGGTATCTCAGAACTGTAAGCCCAGTTTGGCACAAATGGTGTACAGCCTCCGGAAGGTGATGAAGTAGTGGTGGATGACCATGGTGAGGATGAAACTGAGGCTGGAGAGGGAGAGGAATGGGCAACCACTGGAGAGGAACACACCAAGTTTGGTGTTGAAGTGCTTGAGTCTGTAAAAGTACAACAAAGGAGATATGAAAACATAAAACCTTAAGTGACGTTTTGCTACTGTGTTAATAATAAACTTATAGATATTAAGGCTACACAGTGTGGTCAAAAGTTAATATGGCAATCATTCTTACAGACTGGGTTTCACAATCCACTCAAAATTAGTGAACTTGCTCCCTTAAACATAACTGTCATTTACACAGCGAGCATGCTTAAATAATGATGATGCGGCACTTGTACTCAGCAAAACTAAGATTTTAACTATTTCCAATTATCGTGCAGCCTTATTAGATAAGTGTACCCTGGCATGGTGTGGTGGTAATGTTTTACACTTAGCTTTTTGGGCCCAGGCAGCAACTAGTCTTCTGGCTTGTATGGGCTTTAACACTGGCAGCAAGTCTCCTTCTGTAATATACTTTAAATCATCGGTGGTTGCAGCCCCAAGTGCCTTCAAAGTATCTTCAACCGACTTGACAACTTGATCAGAAAGGTCCGGAAGGACTCTGGCTATTGCATCACTTATCTTCTTTAGCACTTGTGATTCAGTCATATCTGCAGAGACACACCAACAAATGGTTTGGCCTCTGGCCCACTAACATCGAGGCATTGAGTCTGACAAGATGCTGTGCTTCAGTGGAACAATCTGGTATCCATTTTTCACATCATAAACTCTCATCAGAAAATGAAGTGAAGAATCATCTTTAACAAAAATGAGGAGGAGTTCACCAAACTCCACTGACTCATCGTTCTTCGTAACAAGAAACTGATCCTTCCTGTAAGTTAGCCCATTGTACTGCACATCTAATGGCATGTTTGTATTTCTTTCAGTAAAGCCCAAATGGAGGACTGTTTCTTTAACTTGCTCACTGTAAAGTTGTGAGTAAAATGGTGAGCCATCTTTTATTTGCAAGGCTGGAGGACTCACTGACCCAGCAGAAAGGAAGGCCTGAAACATCTGATGTCTCTCTGAAAGAGTCAAACACAGATTTTTGAAATTTTTCAGATGCCTTGAGCATCTTTTGAAGTAACTATGTTTGCTCTCAAAACGCATAGTCCACAGTCTGATGAGAGGGCCAAATTTCAGGATAAGCCCTGGATAATGGCGTAAGTAATCGCGTTTTGGTCTTAAGTTGATATCTGGAAACAGTGCCTTTCTGGTTTCTAAATATTCTTGGATTAGAGCATCCAGATAAGTAACCTGAGCCTTGGAAATTTGCTGAGCACAAATTAGGTCTGCAATGTCCTTAAGCTGCAAAGTTAACTGCCACACATTATCTTGGGGGTTCTGCACTTTGTTTCCAGTTATGAGAGGTAAAAGTCTCAAGAAGTTCTAATTTTGAACAGCTTGTCCACTAAGTTTCATTGTTTTTGGACTGACCACACAAGGCTTGTAGGAAGAATCTGTTCCTTTGTATTTAAACTGCTTGATGCGCCTGTTCAAAATTGTGTAGGTGAACCATTTATTTGTCTTGATAAAGTACTTGAGGTAAAGAGCAACATCGTAGAAGAGGACACCTTGGAAGATGTCATGACCAAGACATGAGGGCATGCCGGGTGTGCAAACATCAAAGTTTTGTAAAGAATTAAATACAGACCTGAACTTTATCCCTTGTATTTCTGGCACGTTTTCTGTCTCCAGCTGCTCAGTGGCAGATCTGTTTCTGGGGTCCGCTGAGGTCCACAGATGGCTGGATCAGCACCCTGAAATTCAGTTCTAAATTTATCTGGAAGTTGGGTCATGGCAATTGGACTTCTTTCTTGTTAGGTTGAAGGTACTTGGATAAGTAGTGAAACGTTTCAACCTAACAAGATTGAAGCTGATAAAGCTGCTGCCATTAATTGACACTGATACAAAATAGAAGTTTAGGGCCTGAAACGATGTACTTACAAGTCCAATCGCCGTAGAGTGGACACCTTCCAGCTCTCTGTCTCACTGAGTGTCTGTGTGAATGCCCCTTATACACCAAACCAACGTGAATAATACATTTTGGTGAACGCTATTAACTATTACAGTATATGTCCGCTATCAACACAAAAGTAGGCTGTTTTATATTTTCCATCCATCCATTTTCCAGAACCGCTTATTCCATTTCGGGTCGCGGGGGGTCCGGAGCCTATCCCGGAAACTGCGG
>JAAGVU020000123.1:3494471-3538330 GCA_011763525.2 Mormyrus iriodes | reverse complement strand
AGCCTCCGGGATAGGCTCCGGACCCCCCGCGACCCGAAATGGAATAAGCGGTTCTGGAAAATGGATGGATGGATGGAAGTTTGAGGGGTCAAAGGGGACACAAACAAGGTCAAATAAATGACGTTTTCATCAGCTGTTTCTTTAGTGAAGAACTCTGGACTATGCTATTGAGTGTAGGGTGTCATCATAGGAGAGACCAAGCCTACAGTCAATCCACTGGTCTAGACAGGATGATTAAAAGCTCTCAGTCTAGCTAATGTCACGTGGACTCCGAATGCTATTAACTCATTGTAGGACATCAGTTTAAATACCTGAATGAAAAATAAATTAAGAACAAACACTAAACTATGGTATCCAACACAAGGCTGTAGCTATGAGTGGTACAATCAGTAGGACCCCGTACTAGTTAATGGATCCATTTTAAAGTATCTGACAAACACACAGGCCAGACTATGAAAAATCCCTGTCTTGTGGGCAACAGGCAGATCAAAAGGACAAGGAATTTGGAGCATGGGACAGGACTGTGTCGCTCGCACCCTGCTGAGACGTACAGGAAAACCATGCATCATTCAAAAGAACTGTTGTTACAAGCAAAAAAAGAAGAATCAGATTACCCAGACCAGAGCTCCCAGACTCTCTCTCCTTCACATGCACAGCACGTTAGCTTTATTGACTTAATTAGTTAAAGATGAGTAGAAAAGCTTGTGCCCCAACCTTGTCTCTCTTCCATTCCTTGCAACCTTAGAAAAAAATAATCTAATATGGCCTTGCAGCACTGTCTTATTATACCCACTAGACAGAGAAACAAAGGAGGTGTACATGACCAAGCAGCAATGCACGTTAGGTATGCATACAGTCCTGACAGTCCCTTGCGTTTCAACGCACTAGTAATAATAATAATAATAAAAATAATAATTCATTTAATTTTCATTTAGTTATTTAGCAGGTAATTTTAGCCAAAGTGACATACAATTGACAGAAGGGATTAAGCCAATCCCAGGCACTCCCAATTGGGGTTAAGGGTTACGCTCAAGGGCCCAATGGTGACATCACTCTGTCAGCTCGACAGCATTCTGATTACAGGCACAGCATCCTGGGCTGTAGCTATAACCCACAGAAGTAAAAACCTGCTTGTGCTTCACAGATTTCCTGCTAAAAGCTTCCATTGTGGGTGTAAAGGTACACAAGATTCACAAGTCGCTTGCACATCTGTTTTGGTTTACCGGTTTGTTGCAGTTTCGACACAGCAGGGAAAACCAGATTTATTTTGAAATTGTTTATTATTAAAGCTTCGAACACAAACTATTAGGAACAGTTGTAAACCAAAGAAAAGGCAATGTGTTGATATGTCTGAAAAACAAAACCTTAGAAATGCTTCTTTGCACATTGTAAAATAAAATATGCAGAAGAGATAAAAATTTGAATTCTTTTATTATATTTTTCAAACAAAAAGACTTGGTCTGAACCATTCACTGTGCACAACACTGAGCCTGTCATGGCAGCAGAGGAACTAAGCAGAAGAAGGACCCTCATGTTAGAACCACACTCTTGCCCCAGCATGCCATAATACCAAGACCTTCAAGAAATCATTAATAAGGCGTCATGGCAGCAACCTATCGTTACAGACAACAGATAAAAACAACAGATTATTTTGAAGATTATGTAGATGTAATTCTGGGTATAAGCAACATGCTAGCTGCTGCGTCTTACAAGTTTCACGGCACCTAATATACACTATATTGCCAAATATATTGGAACGCCTGCCTTTACACACACATGAACTTTAATGACATCCCATTTCTAATACATAAGCATAAGCATAAGTAGTTGTAATCATCCATCCATTTTCCATTAACGTTTTTACAACTCAGAGTTCCGGGGAGCCTGTATGCCGCAACAGGACACTTTCCGGTAAGGTATGCGAATACACGAATGTAAGAACTCGGAACACATTTTTAAAATGGACAAAATTTCAATCTTCCCAATATGTATACGTGTCAAAACCAATTTGCCAAAATTTCATATTCAAAAGAATGCAGTGATTTAGTAAAAGTTGAACACTTTAAAACCAACAAAAATACGACTCATTATCGACTGTATATACAGGGTGAAGGAACACGGAGTAGGCAAGCCATAAAGTCGCCTATAAACTAGCACAGCAACTCACACTTAAATCTGAAATTCTGGAAAAAATAAAATATCCAAATTTAGTTAAGATTTTACTATTTCTATTTCAAAATCTGTGTTTGAAGAAAATCAAACGTCGACTAGTAACAATTTAAAAGATTTGTAATTCGATACTTACACGGTGCGTTCAGTCGTTAACGTTCATTGAAGTTATTATTTATTATGTAAAATACATGATACAAAACAGCTATAAAAAATCCTTATACTTACCTGGTTGTGCTTGCGAGCCATACATGTTTAAAAACGGCTGATAATATGCAATGTATGACTGAATCAAGCTATACGTTGAGCTCTCAATCTACTTGACGCAGGTTTCACACTTCCGTTAATGAACTCTTTTCTGCTGGGCGATAAATTCAGATCTTTCTTTTCAATGCACAGTTATAATGCTTGCCTTTCTCTGTAAAGTATATATACTGTATGGTTGTTGCGCAATACGGAAAACCGGTTTCAACATGCAATGCCCGCAGCTGTCGTGTACAAGACAAAGAATGTTTACGAGAAAGACCCCACCCCTCATGTTTCGGGACACAGCGCTAGTAGTGATGGCCAAGGCTGAAAGAAGGCATGGACGCCCTGGCAGATAATGGGAATTACAACTGAAAATTCCCTTGGATTCCACAAAATTTAAATTAGGATCTTAGACCTTCAGTTTCTCAAACATGAGAAATGCATTAGACAAATCATCTAAGAGATGTTGTGTGTTGCTTTGATTAGACTTTTTCTGTCCAATTAGTCCCACACAAGTTCTTTGGGATCGAAGCCTGGAGACTGTGCCTGGTCATTAGTCCTTCTCTTTCCTTCTTCACTGAATAGTTCTCCTGTGTTTTGAGTTGTATTTTAGGTTGTTATCTTGCTGGAGAATGAAGGACTATCCAGTCAGACATAATCCTGAAGGAATGGCATGCCTTTGAAGTGTGCCGTGATAGCCATGCTCTTCAAGATTAGTGTGGATTTGGTAAAGATCACAAGCTCTTTTGCCAGCAAACTCCCAATGAGCATGAAGTGGCCCACAGGCAGGCTCTCACAGACCTTCTGATCATAACCCCATCCTTCCCTTTCCCCCAGGCTCCCTGTTCCTCTGCTGCATGCCACAGTTCAGTGAAAGTTAACACAGAAAGTCAAAATGTGAGGAACACTGTCTAATGTTGATGCAGTTGATTTTTTCATGTTTTGTCTCATTTAAATGATCTCAGTGTGACAGATACAATGATCCCAGTCTTAAAACAGTGTATCATAATAAAATATAGACAGTTAGGGAAATCTTGCCTTATGGAAGGCTCTGTCAGTTGTGTAAGGGGATAATTGTTGAACGGGGCCAGTTGTTGAATGGACTTTTGACACAATTCAACTAACTCCGGTTACAGGTTCTTCCACTTGTGTCTGCATGAGGCTCCTAGCAGCAACTTCAATGCCATCTACATCATTCTAAAAAATACACAGATTAATGAGTAAATACATTTGATCCAGCAATTGTCCCCAGTCTCCCTCTATGTTGTTTTTACCCAGTGAATACACTAATGGCCAAAATGATTCATACTCCTGACAGATTTAGATTTAAAGTGATTTTTATTCAAACAGTAATTTTTTTTCTGATTGGAAATGACACAGGCATGTCCCAAAAGGTGTTAAGACAATGTACAAGGGGTGTAATGGGGGGAAAAAACTATTTCTATGTTTTATTTAGATTTGAACGAAAAATGGCATGTCCAAAATTATTCATACCCTTCTCAATAGCCAATGGAAAAGCCTTTATTGGCTATTATAGCAATCAAGCTATTCTTATAATTACTGACAAGCTTTTTGCATGTCTCTGCCGGTATTTTTGACCATTCATCTTTTGTGATGAGTTCCAAAGTCTTTGATGTTGGAAGGCCTGCTGGCCATCACCCTGATCTTTAGCTCCCTCCACAGATTCTCTATTGGATTCAAGTCAGGACTCTGGCTGGGCCACTGCAAAACATTAATAAAATTGTCAGCTAACCATTTCTTGACCACTTTTGCTGTGTGTTTTGGATCATTGTCATGTTGGACTGTCCAATGCTGCCCAAGGCCAAGTTTCTCTGCAGACTGCCTGATGTTTTTTTTGAGAATCACGACGTAGTCTTCTTTCTTCATGGTGCCATTTACTTGGATTCGATTGCCTGGCCCATTGGCTGAAAAACACCCCCAAAGCATTATGTTCCCACCACCATTCTTGACTGTGGGGATGGTGTTCTTGAGGTTGAATGCTTCTTTTTTATGCCAAATGAAAGCCACATCGTTGCAGCCAAACAATTCCATTTTGTTTCATCTGAATAGATGATAAAATAGGAGGCCAGAAGTCTTGTTCTTTGACCAGATGAGTTTTCGCAAAGGCTAAGCGTGCTTTTGTGTGCTTTTTTCGAGAAGTGGCATCCTCTTTGGTCTGCATGTGTGGAACCCAGCAGTACGCAGTTGGACTGTCTGCCTTAAGATGTTAGCACCAGCATGGCCCAGATTCATCAGGATGGCCTTGGTGGTGATCCTCGGATTCTTCTTCACCACTCACACCATCAGCCTTGCCTGCCCAGAGGTCACTTTTGACTTCCTACCACGCCCTTTGGGATTTCCACAGTGTAGAACTTTTTGTATTTTTTAATAATACTTTGTGCTGTGGCCACTGGAACTTGAACACATTTGGATATGACCCGATAGCCCTTTTCTGAGTTGTGAGCAGCCACAATGCGCTGCCGCAGGTCCTCACTGAGCTCTTTCTTTTTAGCCATGACTTGCCACAGACCAACTGCAGAAAGCTGCTGTTTTGTACTTATTAGGTTAATTTAAAATAGCTGTTCACAACTAATCAGGGTAATTAGAATGTCCTAGAACATTGTGGACAATAGGTATGAATAATTTCAGATATGCCATATTTCTTAAAAAGGTTAATAAAACATAGAAATAATTTCTTTTTTTCATTAATATTTCTAGCACATTATTATATCAGACTGACACATGTCTATGTCCTTTCCAGTGAGAAGAAACTCAGACATAAATAACACATCACTTTAAATCTACACCTGTCAGGGGTATGAATAATTTTGGGTTTAACTGTAAATAATGTTTTGATTACTTCTCGGTTGCTAAATATCGTAAATTCCTGGGCAGGATGAGTTACGCATTAAACTTTTGGTATAAGGAGACTGTGAATTGCAACTTCAGTCATTCTCATACTCATCTTTCTGAGTAATCACTTGGGTCAGGTAAACTGGAGGTAAACGGCTGCCTTATATTATACAGTGGTGACTAGTTTGTGGCCTCTGAATTGAGTCTTACAGTTTAACTATGGACCCTGATTCGATTGATTATATGCGCTGATATCACTTCATCAGCCAAAAGTGTATCCTGTGTGATATTGCAATCCTGAAGAATTTAGCCAGAGTTTAGCTAAATGTAGGAAATACCTGCTATTAAATCAAAACCACTTAAATTATGTGGAGATAATAACTAGAAAAAATTCGAAAGTAATACCTAAACTATATCAATATAGATGATAAGCAACTTTTCAGGAGTGCTTGGAGAGTCCTACATGCTTTCAGGGCCTTTGGTTACCCAGCTGAATTCTGTCATCAGGCTAGTGGGTGGTCCTTCACAGGCACACTGTCAAACTAAGGATACATTAGGGAATGAAATCAACCTACAATAATATGTCAGGGGAAGGAACTTTACACAAATAAGGGAAAATACTCCACATTCAGAGCCAAGGGCTGCATTCAACCTCACCATCCTGGAGGTGTGAGGTTCTAGAACTATCCATATAATCAGCGCCCTAGCCGGGATTTTTAAAATACCAAAGTCAAAAGAGTTAGCCTTTCCTAAATGTGCCCGGTAATGGAACGTGGTTATTGGAGTTGCAGAAAAAATACTGAGGACTTGACCTCGGTGTCCTCAAAGGTAGGAACAACCATGCATATAATATATTATAGTAAAGTATGCTTTTATACCTATCAGAAAATGAGGGAACTACGATAAACATGGTTACACATTTAACATTTTTTTTCTGACCAAGGTGAACCGCGGATACAGGGGGACTACTGTAATTACATTACATTACAGTAAATTACATTATGATTACAATGCGTGACATTTGAGTGCGCTGCCTACCGCATTTATCGGATCCTTCTCTTACAATTTATCTGCACTCTGCTTGGGTGCATCCATGTAATAACGTGCTTGCAGCGGTATAACACGTAACTTGTTTTGGAATTCTCTCGAAACAAATAATTCTGTTTTCTGATTAGCTGGTAGATGGCTATTAACTCTGTTTGACTCTGGACAGCTATGAACTCTGCGGAAAACTCTGTATGCCTGTGCATTGTCAATTAATGCTATGTAAGGGGACACCTTGGTGGGTGTTGTCCCTTAGTATTCAGAGTGAGAAATACAAGGTATGGCGTGTGAGCGTGTGAAATGGTTGCGTGAAACATGAGAGCCCTGCTGTGGTGATTAAAGCGCCAGAAAAATACATTTGAAAAATCCAACAGCAATGTCTCTTACCAGAAGTCAAGCCCGTTTTTGAATATAATCCACAGACATTGTAGTAAGTAGGGTTGCAAAATTATGGGAATTTTCAAAGTTGGAAACTTTTCATGGGAATTAATAGGAATATATGGGAATTAATGGGAATAAAATGGAAATTTGCTAAATTGAAGGTTAGCCTATAAGAGGGAACTTGATTAAAACAACCAGATTTAATGCAAATTTAGTTGCATTTCTACCCTGCACTGTGCATTCCTCCATCATATGCACAGATCATTTCTAGAATCCTGCACACTATAGTGTGACTTTTGAAGCCATACTACACTACATCCAGTCAAGTTTTGATGATATTACTGGGTTAAATATATTTGATCTATGGTATTAAAGTTCAACTAGCAAATACTAAATCAAAATATGTTTATACAGTAGCTAGCTAGCCGGTAAACCAGATATGCTAAATGTAAGCTAGCTAACACCATGTCAAACTGTACTTGCAAACAAATATATTTCAGTTCAGTTATGCCCAAGTATACTAAAATGTCAGGGTCGGTGCCTGCAAGACCCTGCCCTTCATGTCTTTTTCGCTATTTTGGTCAGCAGGCATTGTTGGTCATCCTGCCTTTTTCCTTCCTGTTTCATGCCCTTCAACAGGCTGAGTGGTTATGGGTTTGAGTTTCTATTTTGTCTATTGTTTTTTGTTGTTCCTAGTGTTTGTTACAGTTATTTTGCTTCCCTTGTTTGGCTTGCCCTGCTTGTGGTCTTACTGATTTTCGTTTTTGTCTAGTATAGTCAGTCTTCTGCGTTATGCCTCCTAGTTTCTAGTTTTGGTGTATTTAAGGTTCTTAGTTTTGTGCTTGTTTAATTATAATCTGCCCCATCTGTTCCTTGTTGTCCTGAATTCTTTTTGATTTGTTAATTTGATTATGCTCTGCACCTGTTCTTTGTTTGCCCTGGTGTTCCTGTGCATTTAAGGGCCTGCCTGTGTTCATTTCCTTGATGAGTCATTTTGTTACGGCATGGTTGTCATGCGTGGCCCTTGCTGTAACCTGCTACCTGTGTTGCCCTGGTTCCTTGATGTGTTACTTTGTGGTTCTTAAAGCTAGTTCTTGTTATCCCTGTTTGCTTTTTGATCCCTCACCATCCTTTTATTTTGTGCCTTCCCTGTTTGTGTTCTGTTTTCTTAAATCCCTTTTGTCTCAGAACCACCCAGTGGATCATCATTTTTTTTTACACCTGCGTGATGTCATGACACTAAAGCACATTTACTTTAAGAAAGCGCATAATAAATGTATACAAAAGTACATTTAAAGTGTGTTGGGGGAAAAAACAGGGAAATAATTACACTGCTAGCAATCATAGCACATTAGTTAACTAAAGTGTATGTGTGTGTGTGTGTGTGTATATATATATATATATACACACACACAAACACACACACACACACTTTTTTCTCAGAAGGCTATACAGAGCATAGTGCATGACTGTACAATTGGGGCATGATCAATGGTCTTGTAGGGGGCTTGGCAGTTTAGAGGACTTCATTTTTGAAACAATACAATACAATAGCAAGAAAAAAAGAATCTACAAGGGGTTTAAGCAAAGGCAGGGCAACCTAAGAACTAACGAAGGCTTAACAAGAACAAATGCAGTGCAATCGAACAAGCTTTACAGCAGGGACCATCTAACAGCAAACACATGCAATAGCAGACAAGGGAACTAAGAATAGAGAGGGATTTATATACATGAGTAATGAGGCCTAGACAAGAAACAGGTGTGAGTCACTAGAGGCTAAGACATACAAAAAACCCAGGACTTGGATGTGAACTGGGCACAGGGGTAACTAGTCAACTGGAATGTAGACAAGGTAAACCAAGAACAAAGATATTAATAACAAGGACCTAACCAGAGTGCACACAAGGATCACAAGGAACATGATATGCATACACGGTTAACTAAAACAGAGTCCTGGGGCACAAATACAAGACATGGACTGCACTAGCCACACTAGGAATGACCAGCAACATGTGCTGGTCAATAGGGGAGTGTAGGAAATTTAAGGAAACGAAGGACAAACTGGAACAAGGCAGGGACTGATCCTGACCATGTCAAATACATAGCCCTAGTAATTCCGGTAGCCGATGAGTGGGACTAATATCATCTGTCATCTTATTTCCATCTGTTTTGGGGAGGATTAGTCTACAAACTACTGACTTACTGTGTACATATGCCGTTTGTACATGTAAGTGTTTTGCAAATTGCCCGTTGAAGAAAATCAAATTCATTTGTCCTGTCTGAATTACATCAAGGCTGTTTTCAGATACCTTTGGAAACAAGTATTTTTATGTGTTGCAATTTTCTTGTAGACGTCCATTAAAGCTAGGTATTTGCTTAAATTGTCATTTTCTCAGGCTGATCTACTACTCTTGCAGTATGTATACACTACATTCTTAGTGACTGATACATTATTGGTAGCCTAATACAGTGTTTGGGGGGATGGATAGGGGGCACTAAACACGCCGCCAATATTATTTTAAATGGCACTACTGTCTACTACAAATTCTTTTATTTCTTAATTTATACATCATATTACAATGTTCCAGCCCTACCTTAAACAATCCACAGTTTAGTTAATTTGGCAATTTTCCTGAAATTTTTCTTGGAATAATAGTAACTAAGTGAAAAATAAATCAGATTCTGAAACGGCTTTTCTGGCTGTTTTTCCATTTAGTATCCATACTGTGCACAACAGCATAGCATCATTATACTCATTAGGGATTTACCCCGTAAGTGTTGAATGCCTTCATCTTGGTGATCTTTTCTATCATGCATCACCTAATCATTGTCTGCCTCCTCCAGCTTCAGCAGCAAGAAACTGTTAAAAAAACAATATCCTTAACATTGAATGCAGCAGTGACATTCAAACCACACTAATATGCAAGACCATCACCCATAAAGAGGACAAAGAAAATAGGGGACAGTGTGGATTAGTATTTACTCTGATGAGGACAGGTCTTCGTAAATCCTAGCACATCTCCATTATGTACCAAGGCCTCCTCCAGACACACATGTCTGTAAAACACACGCAAAACAACAATTTGAGACCTGCTCTCACCTGCAGTCCCACTCATGTTGGGATTCAGGCCGAGGGGAAAAATTTACAGGAACTGGAGGAGGAAGGAATCCACCTAATTGCATTTTTGAGAAACAGCTATAAAAAAATCATACCCACTGCTTTACAAATTACTATAATAGAACGTTGGAATATTTGGGTAGAGCATTAGCCTTAATACCTGATTTGCCTATGTCTGTATGCAGTCATACCAATGGACACTTTCTAATTACAAATGAAACATACAATATGCTTATCAAACATTAAAACAAAAAAGAGTTCTATCATACCAAATAACAATCAAATGCGTTCTTGATACATCAACATATATAAACCATAAATAACGATTAACACAGTCTACGCAAGGTGGTATAAAACATATTAATGTTTTTTTTCTTAATTTCATACAATTTGCATCAAACATTCACAACAGAGAAACTGAAATGTGACAAATATCGGCATGCACCTTCACTCACACTTGCAGCACCTTCATAGCCTGGCACACTATCAAAAACCATGGGGGGGGCTGGCCAGGCCCTGCAAATTTACAGTGGGTGGGGGGTACTTGGATGGAATCGTTCAGGAGGGCTGCTAACGTGTCACATAAATTTATCTCAGGTGAGTGGGGGTGCATTCATGCCGGTACATTTACTTTATATTCCGGTAAATAAAAAGGAGAGTTTTACATTTCTTGTGAAAAAGTTACGCAACACCCCAATTTATATGATGTTCTTTACTGCTGTATGCTGTGGTAATTATCATACAAGTGAAAACCTGCTACACTTCACAGATCTCCTGCAAAATGTTAAAGTTAGGTGGGCAGACAGGGAGATATGCTTGCTAATAGGTTTGCTGTTGTGGCCCCTATTGTCAAATTCCTTCATGGGAAGTTGCTGACAAAATCTCCGTATTGAACAAGACTTGGCTCTGCCCTGGGTCCCCACTGTGCACAATGTGGAGCCTGTCACACTTTGCCATTTGAATGGCCTCCATTAATGGCAGCCTGTTCTGCTTTATGCCCTTCCTGGCACCAGAGGACCTAGGCAGAATGGACTACCCTGTTACTGGAACCACACCTGCTGCCCACACATACCATGATACAAAGATCTTCATCCCAGACAACAAAAATATTACTCCATCTACCTTCCTCCCTCTCAACTTTTGCTACTCACTTACCAGGCCCAAAGCCCTTTCTTCAAACAAATCGCAGAAGACCTTTGACTTTGGGGACAGGATAACTCTATTTGATCTTATTACTCTATTTGAGCTTTGATGGATCTTATTACCACTTCACAAGAACATCATATGGATGATATACCTGAAGCAAATCGCCCTATAACTGAAGAAACAGTGGTAACAGCAGTGGCCATTTTGTGAATCTGAAAGATGTTTTTCAAACACTGAAAACATCAGTGGTTCTCAAACTGTACAGCACATTTTGATATTATGAATATTTTAAAATAATGTACTTTTTTTTTTTTCGTTGACTGCCCCCTCACTAGACAAATTGTATTGTAAAAATTTATCATGGAGAACTGGATGAAATTTAAATTTAAAGGGGCAGTTCACCCCAAAACTGAATAAAGATATGATTCAGATGGGATTTCGTGCTATCTATCCATCTAGGCTGTTCTGCTGACAGTTGCCTAGTTTTGGAGATATGGGCCTTTAGATGTGTTAGGCTTCTTTCGAATATAATGGGAGTGAATGATATTCTTTCTGTGGTGATTAAAGTGCCAGAAAGATACATTTGAAAAATTCAGCAGCAATGATTACCATAAATCATGACCCGATTACTAACAGACATCTGCGCAGTGATACGATTGGTGTGTGGAGTTCAGTAGATTAAAAACAGATCCTCACCAAGCTGCTCACTACAAAGTCTGTGGATTACCTGGACACAGAGACATAGAGAAAAGTGTCACTGGCCGAATGTGTGACTGTGTCAAATACACCGGCCTATTAATCTAACAATGTATATCATTCTTTGTCTTTTTCTTTGAACCTGTACATCTGTAGCAGGTAATGAAATGAAATGATGCTTTATTGCCATTTGTACAAGTATGAGTACAGGTATATTGGAATGCTTATTTTCTCATATCACATCTTGCTGTACTTTGAGACTTGTGATAGCTTGCAGTCCTAGCAAAGGTCAGCCATTTATCTGACACCCCTGGAGCAAGCAGAGGTTAAGGGCCCATGTGTTGGAACAGAATAAGGAGACAGAAGCGAATCCTGGGTTGCGGGAGACCCGCTGGTTTATTGAGAGGCGGGGGTGTGTACACGCCAAGTCGCTGAGCCGAAATCGTAGTCTAGAGGCTCGCCAGGAGTCGGATGCCGGTGAAGTCAGTCCTACGGGAACACACAGGACGGGATGCCGAGCGGGAAGCAGGAACCACAGAGGAAGATCGGGGATGACGGACGAGGCAGGCGAGGATGGCAGATAAGGGCAGGCAGTCAGGAAATGCAACAGGGGAAGACAAAAGACAAGTAAATGCTCAGTACGGCTCATGAGAATGGCAACAATACTTTGCAACCACCCCTCGTAGTTGCTCTGTTTAAAACTCTGCTCCCATTAGTGATGATCGGCCCCAGCTGGGCGGTCACGCCTGCCGGGGGGCGTGACACCATGATTCAACCTTCCAATCAAAGGTGATGTCCTCACCTGCTGAGACACACAACACCTTCCGAAAATACAGCTCTCCTGGTCAGGGAGTCAAACCCCTGTCTCGAGGCATGACAGGCTAGGATACACACAACTGTCCTTAAAAACTCCTATTATTGGAAAAGTACACTTGGCTAGAAGTGAACCTGGATCACGAAGGAGATTCCTGTATGGTGTAGGATTGGTGTCATTCTGTTGGCCTGGATTAAATATGAGAAACCGCACAGTCAATTAAATTGAAGTTAGCCTGCCATGGAGCTGGATTAAGCTGCAGGACACACTGCCATGGAAGCACATAGGGTAAATCTCATTTTGGCAAACCAAAATATACTGTCCTGAAACAGAGCTAGCTAGCTAACCCAGTTATTCACACACAGGAGACAGGATAAGCAGTTAAAAATTTAGATAGATGGATGGATGTTCTGATCCCAGATTATCATGAATGAATAGATTCATTTTTCTGTAACAAATTAAGGCTAAGCAGCTGAAATGTTTCAAAGCAATATGCCATATTTAAGCACCATTCAAAGTAGTTGTGTCATTTTTTAAATACAGACTCCAGAATAATGCATCGAAGTTACACTGTTACCCCCACAAATTACCCCCATTACCCCTCAGTTGCACTGTAACCACTCCCCCCCCCAATTACCAGTTATTTAAATATCTCACGGTACTATTATATTGTTTAGTATATACTGCATTACACATTTATCAACTGCACACACACTTCAGATATCACCCAATCTATATTTGACTCTTTTCTGAACTGTATGGCAGGGCTCTCAAGTTTCATTAAAAGCCTGGAGTGACATTACATCTGACAGTGGCAGAGTGTGTATCTCACGGTTAATGCATGACACTTGAGTGCACTGCCTACCGCATTTATCGGATCCTTCGCTTACAATTTATCTGCACTCTGCTTGGGCGCATCCATGTAATAACGTGCTTGCAGCGGTATAACACGTAACTTGTTTTGGAATTCTCTTGAAACAAACAATGCTGTTTTCTGATTAGCTGGTAGATGGCTATTAACTCTGTTTGACTCTGGACAGCTATGAACTCTGCGGAAAATTCCGTATGCCTGCACATTGTCAATTAATGCTATGTAAGGTGAGACCTTGTGTCATGCCGGCGGGGATGACGGTGAGGCATGACGCAGACACGGAAGGCAGCATTCGGCGCAGGGACCGCAGAGGACCAGCATACACCATCAGGGCACAACATTAATGACCCAACAGGGAAGCACAGGACTGGGGAAACTCTTATACACAGGAACACAGAGGAATAAACGAGGGGCACCTGTGACTGGTTAACAATAGGGCAGGAACACAAGGTAACGACAATGAGCTACAGGCGTGGCTGAATAGCAGCCCCGCCTGCGGGAAACACAAGGAATACACTGGTAGGGCGGGGCTGGACGTGACACCTTGGTGGGTGTTGTCCCTTAGTACTCAGAGTGAGAAATACAAGGTGTGGTGTGTGAGCGTGTGAAATGGTTAAAATGCGTGTGTATCACGGTTAATGCGTGAGACTTGAAAGCTCTGGTGTATGTATATTGGTATATATATATATGTATATATAGAGCCACTGACAACCGGAGACAAATTCCCTTCGTGAGTTATATTCAGACAATACGCCTGATTCTGATTGCAAAACCGCTGTTATTCAAAGGAAACCAAACAACCAAGATTTTATTAATTAATTAAATTGAAGGATGCCCAAAGACAATACGATTGATCAAATATTCCTCGGAATAACCAAAATGCGATACATCTTTCCAAGTTCTTAACGTCACTACCGCCCGGAACTGAAGCGCTACACGTGCTTCCGGTCTGGGTTTGTTTTCCTCCCGTCATTCTGCGCGCTGTTCGCCCTTCCCTGTGTGACAGCCGACACCGGCTCGCTGTCAGTGGGGTATCGTAAGAGTCGCCTGTCATGTTGTTCTCCATCCTTTTCGTGGAAGATTTGTCTGCCAATTGATAACTCACTACGTACATGTGGTGTTTGTGCGTGCTATTCCTTATCAGTTTATCTGTTGATGTAGATGAGAATTTAAATTCATTCGCCTAGTCTGCATTAAGGCTACCGTCGGATACCTTTGGGAACTAATATATGGACGTCTGGCATTTTTTTCTGTTATTTTCTTGAAATGTTCTGCTACCCTTGGTGGCTGACACATTTAACCGATATCTGGGCTTACATGTGTTTTGTCTGTCAGAAAGCTGACTTTACTGCCCGATAATACAAAACAACTGTCTATAGCAAGTTGGTGCTGTTTACAGGCACGATGGCGACCCTTAAAACTGCAGATCAAGCCAAAAATTGTAAAGAAAAGAACAAAAACATTCATTCGTCATTAGACAGATCAGTGTATATATTTCTTATGATGTGTAAGACTGTTTGCCTTTTGTTCTTTATTTGTCCGCATTTGTGTGTGTGTGTGTGTGTGTGTGAATAATCAGTTTGGTTTTCCGTTAGAAAAATTGGCGCGAACCCAGAGGTATCCACAACTGGGTCCGGAGAAGATTCAAGGGTCAAATGCTGATGCCAAATATCGGTTATGACAGCAACAAAGAAGACAAAACACATGCTGCCTTAAGGTTTCAGGCAGTTCCTGGTCCACAACGTCAAGGAGCTGGAAGTTCTTATGATGAGCAACAAGTAAGAGCTGTTTGGAATAAATGTGGAATTGTCTTTATAAATTTTCTAATTACTTAATTAGTAACCATTAGTAACATTTTTGCAATAGGAATTGACGATAACCCCATGCATTAAATTTAACACAAGTCAGTATCTGCGCTGGTATTGGGATTGTAACATCAGTAGTTTATTTAGGATCTTTAATGCCAGTAATTTTTTTTTTAAGCCTGACATCAAATATTTTACGCCATATGAGAAATAGAATAGGGAGCAAGCTTAATGCTCAAAGTGTTATTGGTTAAACTGCTTTTAGTTTTAGCTGTGTGTGCTTTTCTTATGGTTGTGGTGCTCTCCACAGTCGTGGGAGAAATGGGGTTTAACAATCCGTGGTGGTTGGGATTACCATGCACTTGTCTCTCACAGTTTAAATGGCTTTTCATTGGTCAGTTTAAGGATACTGGGCTGTGATTGACGGCTCATGGGAAATTCTGCAACCTGGTTTTCAGAGTCTTGTTTCTCCTATAGTTACTCTTCAACTTCAAGACTTTTCATGTTGGGATTTGATATCACCTACCTCCTCTGAGATCCCTGCAGAGTCTGGTGTACTCTTGCTGGGCTTTGAGGAGGGAGATCATTACAGGGATAATACCCATTCCATTCCTGACCCCCCTAATGGACAGGTGATGGAAGAGAACCTGTGACAGAGTGAATCTTGCAATTGTCTTATTTATTTTTGGTCGGTAACAGCTGTTTTAAGTTGGTTTTCAGTTTGTTAAAAATGATTTTATTTTGTGTCAGAGTCTTTGTCTTGCAAATGGAATGTTTAAAGCACTTTGGGTTTTAAAGGCATCATTGCTTAATAGCATTATAATGATGACAGATACAGGGTGAACTGTAGTTTAATGTAATATTGCAGCAGATTGTGACTGGAATGAAATAAGGGAAGTTTTTTTTAGTTTTAATTTTAAAGTAATATGGTCATGGTATTTACTTTATCAGCTCTTGATTTCACTTAACATTAATACTTCTTCTCTACCCCCATCTTCATCACACTTTTCTAGAACCCACTGTGCTGAAATCATTCACAACGTATCTTCAAAAAACAGAAAATTGATTGTGGAGGGAGCTGCTCAGTTGACAGTAAAGATCACCAACCCAAATGGCAGGCTCCTCAGTGAGGAGAACGAGTGATCTGTGTCTATGTCTAATAAAGATGATATATTTTATTATTCCTGTTGTACTGCCTTTTTTTGGTTACATATGTGACTGTATTAGAAGCAGAAAAACCTGCCGTTAATGGCTTAAAATGGATATTATCTCCAATAAGACTGTTTTTAGAGGTATGTGATGAAGGTACATAAAATCTGCAAGGTTGGTTCCAAGGGATAATTTTATGTTAAGTTCATGAGTGTAAACTACAAAGTAGGGGTGTACAATTTTATGACATTAGCTCATGAATGATTAAAATATATCCACGATCTGCCGTTATGGAGAGACTGTTAGTATCATTCTACAGTGCACATTCTGTCAGTTGCAGTTCTATGGTTCATATACGCATCTGCAGTTTTGTCAGCCAAACCCATTTCGCCACATCAATAAACTGATAACAGAAATTCACGCCCTCATCACAACATACAACACATTCCCTATTTTTCAATGTAGAGGCACAGATGACATGGAGGAGTTGGTCCCTGAAAAAGAATTCAACATTGCTAATATTTAATTTGTTTATATTTTCAAAAACCAACAGTTATTTGCAAAATTTGCCAAGATAAGGCTTGCACATTGGATGAATATACAACGAACCTTTTTAACCACCTCAAAAGAAAACACCCGAAAGAATACGCTCTGTTATTTTTCATTTAGGTTTTGTTTCCTTATGTTTTTTAAATAAGGGAATTAGTTTAGTTGTACTGCTCAGTAACTGGCAAAATAGTCTTTAAAACTAACATGAAAAAGAATCACGATAAGATTGTGATCCTGCCAGAAAAAAAATCATGATATTTTTGATGTAACGCCCACCACTACTATGGAGCCCAGAACAGATCAGAGCAAATCATTCCATTCCACAGACTGGTGGGAATTTGGAATAATCAATACAGTGACGCAAAGTCTTTGAATTACCAAAAACAAAACAAAAAATATTGGAATGCCCCCCCAATTTCATACCTAGAATATGAAACATTTATGATTTGAAGAATCAGGTGATTTAATGGTACGTTGTCGTTAAGGCAATGGAGTACTCAGTTGGAAGGTCAGTTCTAGCTGGTGTCCATGGTCTCTGTGATGGCAGAATTTGAATCATCTTTCTGAATGCTCTCAAAGATAGAGGACATCTCAGCGTTGGAGCGGATTTGACTGGCGAAGTCTGCCATGGCAGGGCTCTTCTCTATGTCCCTGATGGACAGGAGTGCTGCCACTGCTCGCATTGCTGACCGCCGCAGCTCCTCCTGCTTCTCAAACTCCTGCTTCACCGAGCCAGCCTTCACCTGTGGTTATGGAGCACATCGACATTTTGAAACGATACTGCCCTCTACTGGCAATAAAGCAAAATGTCTTGCTTGAATCTCGTTAACATTCAGCAGCTTTTAATACAACAATGACTGCAGAACTGCCTTGATTGTGCTGTGATACATAACTGTAATTATTCAGAAATATGGTTTATATGGTCCTATAAGGACATCCCCTGCACTGAATGCTGCAGGAGTAGTGCCAAGCAGTGTGTTACCTTGGTAGTGCATGTGGCTCGAAGCGGCTCAACCAGTCGGTCAAGTCTTTGCATGACAGCACTAGGACTCAGGGAGGAAAGTCTGGCCAGCATGATAAAAGTGAGCATCTTAGAGGGAGAAGAGGTTTGGGTTAACATGACTCATTTCGAAGCACACTTCCAGACTAGTACAAAGTTATGGTCATTTTGCTATTTGATACTTTTTGTTATAACAACCTGAAAAAGTTCAGATTTAACTCAAGCCATATATCACAATCTCCAGTCTATAACATTTGCATGTATTTTGCATATTACCCTGATGTCATAATGATCCTTTAAGCCTTCCTCCACGTGATTGAGGAACTCAAAGATATCCAGGCAATCCAAGCAGCTGTCCAGCAGGGTATACATACACTCAAATGCTGCCTTCCGGACATCTAGTCCATCGTCAACTGTGTGCTTGAAAGGGCCCATCTCTACCTGCATTAGAAGATCCATCAGCTAACAAGTGCTTTCTCCTGGGAAGAGACCTGTTGCATTACCTCTGAGTACACTTTGGCTGTGTCCCAGTATAGGGGCTGCATCCTTTAAAGGCTGCATTTGAAGGTCGATACATTATAGTGGCGCAACAAGGCTGACCCATTTCCAAGACTCCTTCTAAGGCAAACTAGAAATGCGTCTTTGTCCCACACTAGGAAGGATGCCCCTGATAGATTCTTTGTTGCCCAATCTATCTCAAGATTCATTGCACGGTGGTAAAGTGGATGTGTCCCGGCTAGGTGATAGGAGCGGTACTTTGTGATGCAAGGGTAAGGGTGGGAACAGCTGGTGACACAAACTGGGAAATTTTCCATAGGCTAGACTATCCCATTTCACAGCGCTCTCAGGTCGACCTTTGAAGGATGCAGCCCCTGAACTGGAGCACAGCTTTTATGTGTTTTTATTTGTAACTGCTATATCCACAGGCAGTGATGTGATACCTCACGGATGAGCTCTTTTCTAATCTGGGTCTCATTGTAGAGGAATGGGAGGACAGAGGAGAGTAACCCTCGAATCAACACAGGTTTGTTGTGAGCCGCCGAGTTGAACATCACTAGGGCCACGCGCCTCACATTCAGGTCTGGGTCCTGCAGTGTTTTCAGGAAGTCACCTGACAGGCAAAAAAGTTAAAAGTCATAGGCACCTGAGGCATTGCATTTATTTATTTAACAGATGCTTTTATTGAAAGTGGCGTACAGTTGATAGAGCAGGGTCAGCTAGTCCCAGGAGCAATTGACTACCTAATGGTGAAATCATTCTGTTGACCACAAAATATGAACCGGCGACCTTCTGTTTACGGGCACAGCATCCTACCCCGCTGAGCAACACAACACCCATTACACAGCCATGTATCATCAGATGAATCATGACAAGCTGTCTTGTTCATCCTCTTACCTATGCAGTCTTTGAGGAGTGCATCTATGGGCAGGGGCTGATCAACAATAGTGAACTTAATGGCCGTGACCACAGTACTGCGGGAGTGAGGAGAACCTGAAACAAAATATTTCCCTTGTCAGCTGCATAAAAATAAGTTTGTCTGGTCGGAAGATGCTGTTACCTTTTACCTGAAGAGAGTTGCTTCTTGAGCCGGGGCAAGAGCTGAGAGGGGTTGACTAGGGTAAGCTTGCCTAGGCACTCTGCCACCACGTTCCGTGTGCCTTCTTCTGCACACTCACAGTGCTTGAAGAGCAGCGCCCAGATTTCTTCCACATGAGGCATCAGGCTCTCGGCTGAGGAAGCACTGATCACTTCTTTCAGGGAATGCAGTAGTAGGTACTGTCTTTTCTGCTGACCGCCAATCTCCTTCAGCATGAAGGGGAGGTATTCTTTCAAGTTCCCAACGCAGATGTTACCAAGGGCATAAGAAGCGGCTGTCTTGACCTCCTCGTGCGGGGAGGAGAAGGCCTCTAATATGATTGTCTTCAGCTCCTTCTGACCGCCCAAATTCATGCGACGGCCAACCTCCCCAAGACACAGGAATGACAGGATCCTCATTGACTCCGATGACTTCTGACTCTTGACCTCATGAACAAAGTTATTGATCATTGCTGAGGCTTCATTTGGACATGTGGTGGAAAGTGCAGCCACACACTTAGCCACAGAGTAATATGACTGTCTATGCATTGGCATGGTGTCTCTGGATTTCTGAGAACCATAGAAAGGGCCTGTAAGAGCCTTAAGGAGTTCATTGTAACCAATGTTGCTGGCCTTAGTTACCACAAGTACTTGAAAAAATTCGAGAATGGCGCCCAGTGCTCCACCCTGCAGCAGCGGAGAATGGACCAAGTTGAGGACTTCTGGCAGAACATTGCTGCCAATTTTGGTCAAAGAAGAAGGGCAAACCTTAGTCATGCAAGTGAGCAGGGTGATGGCCATTTGAGACACATGCATGTCATTCTCGCTGATGAGGGCAGGTAGCTCCTTCACAACTGACTCCATCATAGGAGGCTTGAGACTGTCACTATAGTTTGTCACCAAGACAGTCAAGGCAGTCAAAGTACTTAGCTTGAGAGCACGCTGGTTCTTCCGCAAAAAGGAGCCTAGGATCTGAACACCTTCAGGCAACACTGGCCTCAAATCAATTTTGAGTGGAGATGCTGTTATAAGGGTGAGTGCCTTCACTGTGGTCAACCTTGTGATCTCATTCTTCAACCTCTCCAAGAAGATCTGCAGGGTGGACTGTAGGTCAGCACCTAGCTGGTCTCCCATGTGACATACAATATAGCCCATGCAAGAAATTGCTCTCTCTTTCACCTCCTGGTCAATATCTGCTGCCTTCAGCCGTTTAAGAGTAGCAGCAAACAGGTCCTTCACATAAGGCCTAGTATCAAAGGTTGAAGACTGGGGCTTCTCAAGGGGCCTCAGGATCTTTACTATCTGCTGTGTGACCAGGAGGGCCTCCGACGTGATCTTGTAGAAGGGGTCTTCAATGCACAAGACCACAGGGGGCAGGATGACACTGATGTGCGGGTGAAAAACATCAGGAGATTGATTGCAAAGCAGAACATAGAGGAAGGAGAGAGCATCAATCTTCATGTTGGAGGAGGTGGACTTATCTGTGAGGGAATACACAATACCTGGTGGAAAGGAACATTTCCATTAATTATTTCAAGCTATTTTCTGTTGACTCTTAACATTCCATTTTGACAGTAAGTAATATAATGGAGTTTGTATGTAGTGGAGTATGTATGGAGTGTATAATAACTTTACCTACTTTTACAACTAAACATTTTGAATTTATGAAATTTAAGTGTCTTACTTAAGAGTACATTGGTAACCTTCAGTTTCAAAGTACATGTCCACTATACTTTTTGCTGCCCTGAATATTGTCTGATATTATGTGTTTGGCTTTTGAGGGACAAATGTTAGTCAGAATCCTGTGGTCACCGGGAATGAGTGCCGGTATGTGGTCTCCCAGGGTGCCTGGTGCCACGCTGGCCAGCTCGGTGAGAAGACTGAAGCAGCCCTGCCTGGACTTGATGCTCTTCTCCTTCAGCTGTCGGTGTAAAGCCTTCACGATAGTGGGGACCTGTGAAACCAGTAACAACACTAAGAGAACATTATGGATCTTTGACACTTTTGACCCAGTGGAGGCGGTGGTCACGGGAAGCTGCAGTATTATTTCATCTGTACCTGTTTCTTTAGCAGGGTAAGTGCTGGGTCTCCTTTATCTGCAGGCTGGGGAGGGCTCTGCGGCGGCCGTGTCTGCCGGAGCAAGGAGATGAAGGCCAGGAAGACTTCAGTGCGGACATTCTCCTCGCGCTCCTTGAAGCGGCCCACTAGGGCTGGGGCCACAGACCCATACAGCTCCAAGAGCAGGTCTCTCCGTGTGCTGACCACGGCCTCCAAGCATTTCACAGAGGAACGCCGAACCTTCCAGCTCATGTCATCATCGTCACTGTATTCGTCATCGGACCCTGGATGGGCCAGGAATCGGATTGAGGGTAAAAATAAGTGTTGCTGTCATGATTACTCACCCAAAATGACACATGTTTACAGACATTAAACCATCATCTATTCATGTTTGACCCGCAGCACTGTTTCAGAACATGTGGAGGGAAATATGTGACACCTTGGTCATCATCTTCAATATCCATGGACTCATCTTCATCTTCTTCATCAGCATCATAGTTGTAGTTGGGGTCATACGTAATGTACTTCAAACAAAGTTTGATGATTATGGAGATGTGACCTGACATTTCTTTGGGGCACCTTACAAGACAATAACAAATAACAAGTGTCATTGGCTACGTATCAAACAGAACATTATGATACTGCTATGCATTGCCCGTTTTGTTGCAGGAATTTAAAATCTTGCATGTTATGATTCCCTCTATGCAACTGCAGTACAGAGGAATTTCTGGTAAAGTACACAAGCTGCTTCACCTGCGCACAAAAGCCTCAAAGGCTTGAAAGCAGTGCTCCCTCAGTTCATCATCCTCAACACTGCAGTACTTCACTACCAGTGGGATTATCTTCTCCAGATGTTCACCTGTGACAAAATTAACCAATAGAGATGGCCGTTGAAGCATTCTGATGCAACACTGCCCTCTACTGGGCACTAATAATATGTGCATGTATGTTCCATGCAATGGGCTGGCATCCCATTCTGGTTGTACCCCTGACTTGTGTCCTATTCTGCCTGGGACAGGCCCCAGTTCTGCCCCTGTGACCCTAGCCAGGATAAGATGTTAGAAGATGGATGGTATGAATGTGTGCATGCGTGTGTGTGTGTGTGTGTGCGTGTGTGTGTGTGTGTGTGTGTGTGTGTGTGTGTGTGCATGCTACAATAGACTAGATGGGTGAATAGACAGCACAGATTCAGTATTTTGCTGCCTTTCACCAGCGCTGTATTAAAATAAACCTCCTAGTGTGAATCTGATCCTGGGTCACTCAGCTGCTTATGGCAATGATATAACTTATTATCATGCATCAGTAATCTCATCCAGTTTTAATGACTTATGTCTTTGCCTTGTGGAAACATGGGTAAAATTTCAATCAGTCAAGTATAGAAGCATCTCGATGCAAATTTGGTTTTGTGTGGCAGGGAACCTGAACCCATACCCCCCCCCCACACCCACACACACACACACACACACACACACGGGCTGCTAGGAATACTGTGCCCCTCGAGTCATTATATCCACTTAGCCTCAGGGAATATTTATTTTTATACATTTGAACAATACAAGTCTAGCACCCCCTACTGTGAACTGGACGCACTGCTCACCTATTCTGTGCCCCCCCTGCCTGCTGACTGTGGCCAGACACTGGAGGTAGGTGCGGGTGGCTGAGGTCACCCGTCCGGGAGACAGCTCTGCGAGCAGGTGCTCCATGAGTTGGCTGAATAGGACGCTGCTGCAGCATGCCACCAGGTGGCTGAGCGCGATGATGGCGCGTTTTCTGACGGCCAGCCGTGGGCTGCTCAGTTGGGGCAGGAGGCTGTCCAGGATAGAGCCGTGGAAGCTGACGAGCGTGCCACTCAGCCTGCGGGGGCACGAGACACATCGGGGATCTGCTCAAGCGGCAGCACCTCCATGCCCACCAGGCCGTGGGATTATTGTGAGCAGCAGGGGCGCCGCTAGAGATTTGGGGCCTCCAACCCAGACCAATCCAATGATGTTCCAAATTTGCAATCGTCCTAACATCCCCCCTTTACGGTGCCCCCAGTGGGCAGTGGTGAATCCTGGCAAGGGCAAGACAACCAATTGGCCAGGATGGCATCTTCTGATGGGGTGCAGTTTTGCTGTTGCCACCCCGGAAACAATACATGAGATTCAAGCACTGCTGATTGTGGGCCTGTCAATGATTCCAACTGGTGACTTTCTTTGAAAGTCCATGATAATCCCATTCACTGCGAGATGGCTTCTTCATAAAACATTTGGTGAAAATGAACACCATATCTCACGCTTGGAAAAAACACACTACCTGCTCAACATGTCCGACAGGATGTCAAGGGCTTCCAGCTGCACCGATACATCGTCCTGCTTCCCTATTGCACCGATCAACTGGGACGTAATCTTTTTGCAGACACTGACTGTAAGATTCAGACCTGGAAGACACACACACATTGTCAGCTGGTATGTTTCAGCTGCTTCCATAACACAGCAGCATGAGGTTTAACTGAAGTGGGCACCCAATGAAACTGTGTATGTACAGGGGGTGAACAAAATAAGAAAAATACATAGGTCCAGGTCCCAGAAAGAAGCTGGACAGCCCTTTCAGGCAGAGCTGAAAATTTCATGTCCAGCAAGGACAAATCCAGACCAAGATTTTGTTTCAACCAGCCAGTTGAGTACTGTGTGACTGTGACTCTTTATGGTTAACTGATTGGTTGACAACAAAATCTTGATCTGGATTTTTACTTTCTGGACCTGGAAATTTCCACCTCTGCTTTCAGGTCATCTTCATTGCTGTGTTTGTGATTATGATTTAATCACTTCACAATTAAAAGTGGTTTTTCATGTGGTGTTTCTGATACTCTGTCCACCTCCTGTGCTTACAGACATACTGTACAGTCATTAGTTAAGAAACTTTACTGTCAGCTCTGATACAATTTCCAGTCTATGTCAGTGATGTTCTGAGTTAGGACCTATGTTTTACTTTCCTTCTCCTTAAGTTACAGGGGAAAGTAATACTGAATTGCGTCAGCAAATTTCTCTAGTGATTCAAATCATGGACCGATGAACTGAAGGTTTCTGAGGCAAAATCCAAAGAACATACCTGTGCCAGTACGTTTTAATTTTGATCCTTACTTAATCCAGTTAAAATATCCATATTAATAAGTTACATTTTGGACAAAATCATCAGACAAACAGCAAAACATGGTTTTCCAAGAGAATAAATACCTGAAGAGGATGAAGGCAGCTCTGCAATGATGGTCTTCAGTCCCATGCTGGAGATGTCCCTCAGCTGCTCCTTCTCTGACATCATGTTGGAGCATAAGGTGTCCACCATCATCTCCACCTGATACTCCTTCACCTTGTTCACCAGAGGGCCCAAGCTACACACCGATCAGCACAGCCTCAGGTTTGCCCAAAATATCGCACACAAACAAACATCGGTGCAATATATGAATCAGTGTAAGCAGAGATTTACAAATAAGGTCTGTGTCTTGTTTCATGGCACCACCCAAGTTTTACACAGTTGTTATATTCTACAGCAGTGTATCCAAATCCGGTCCTTAGGGACCCACAGCAGTCCACATTTTTGTTCCCTCCCAGCTCTATGTGGACAGTTGGGAGGGACCATAAATGTGGACTATCTGTCAGGGAGCTTGGAGGGAGCAAAAACATGGACAGACTGTGGGTCTCTGAGGACCAGATTGGGAAACACTGTTCTACAGAATAAGGTACAAAAGAGATTAAATGAAATACACATTGACAAAAACAGTGACCCTACATATTTTGTTACAGATTGTGACTTGATGTTTTGAACTGAGTATTGTCTTTTAATGACTAGTCCCCTTTCATTTATATACTGTACTGCCTGTTTTTCCGTCTAGGCAAGTTTCACCACAAACAGATAAATCATCATCACAAATAATTGGGTGGGTGGAAGAATATGTTTTGAATGCTCTCCACCAGGGGGCCTCTCCAGGTCAAAGGGATAATTTTCTCTCACCACTTCACTGCCAGATTCTGAACCTCTCCGTTCTTGTCTTCCAGAAGCTTCAGCAGCATGGCCACAACCTTCTTCTCGCTGTCCTCGTCCAGTTTGATGGAGTCCTTTTGCAGTTCCATCATCAGGTCATTGGTAGCCATAAACCTAAGGTCAATAATGAGTTGGCCATCAATTAGGCTTTAAGGTACTTTGACAAACAGAAAGAAGTCCAGCTATATGTAGTGCTATAAATGACTGATAATAGACCCATTTTCATGCATGGACAGAAGGTAGTGTTATGGTCAAACACGGTTTCTGGTAGAAGGCAGAGCGTAGCTGGAGTAAAGTTCTTAAGAAATACTTCGGCAACTAAATGTTATTCTAAACCAATGTATTTAGATTGCACGTTTATTGCGTGACGCTTAAATCATTTTCTGAACTGAAAAAATATTCAGTTCGTGTTATTAGGATAAACGCATAACCTAGCCTGCTACATACGTTGACATAACAGAAATACATCTGTCAAGTTTAATTATAACATACCTTCAAAAGGAGAAAATAAAATGTATTAATTTGTTTACGTTTGCGTTTCCTTTAATATAAAATTAAAATTCCCAAGCAAAAATAATTTAAATATACAGCGATGCCAGTTGTCCTCGATGTACCATGACTCAGTGTTGCAGAGTAACAACAGTTCGGAATATTTTAAATTAAATGGTGCACAAAAATATACACCCCATAAGAACACATGATTATTTAATTAACACACGATTGAAAATCGATTTCCATTTCTTTATGTTTAAAGTAAACAGTTGTCATAAAGTTTGTCAGATATGCAGACTTACCTAAAATCTTTGTCAGTAGATGTCATTTTCTCCAGCAGGTTGGAGATGTGATATGATACGTGACTCATTCTGATTTTTTTTACTAATACTTTGTTTGAGAGTAATAAAATAATCCTTAAAACACGACTTTTTAAAATGGAGAAGAGTTTAACTGGACAACATGGCGTAAGCAGGGGCAAAATTACATTCTCGGTCCAAGAACAAACTGGGAAACACGACACTGAACAGTAGGCAGGCGATGGGTGATATAAATAGCCGGCAGCGAAATTAATTTTCCTCTCTATGCTGCCCCCAGGTGGAGCCTATGAGCTATGCGCCAAGAAACGCGTGCCGGAGGCGGAACCTTCTCGCCGCGACGCTTTGTTGTCACTCGAGACCGGAAACTGGACGTACACGGAAGACAGTCAGACGGCGAGCCGTGCTCTTGCCACGTCGAGAACCGGAGCGAGTTGCAGCCGGGAAAAGGAATAACGGCGCCTATTTTAGCAATTCCATTAATACTATTAGAAACCGGTCGAGTTCAACAAAGCCATGGTGAGTTTCAAGCTGATAACGTAACGCTATGTGTAGATTGTCATTGGAAATAGTCTGAATGCTAGCTGCCCAGTGAAGGAAATGTGAAATTTCGATGGATTCATTCAAGTAGCTCGTACTTAGCTGGGTAGCCGGTAAGCTAAGTACGAGTAATTATTTTGCTTGGATTTTAGGAAACGCATTTCCCGTTAAGCAGAGAGGCTTATAAAGTTTATTATTCCACTCGAGCAGTTCAGCCAAGTTCCTTTTGCTGAGGGACAGCTGTACGGAGCGGGCCCCTCGCGGGACTTTCAGCCCGCGTCCACCGTGGCTCTGAGTCCAGCTCTGTTATCTTTAGATAAGATGAGTGATGGTTCCGTAGATGGCTGTTTTATTCCCTTATCATATCTATTTATTAACGAGTTTAATGCAGGCAAAATTCGACGTCTGTGTTTAACTGTCGTTATAATTACCACAATTTTGTTCAGAATCAGTGAAACGGTTTAGAAATAGGAGCGATTGGAAAGTATTGGTCCCTTAAATAACCTGGATTCTTTGATCTGTAGAACCACGAGGGTGTCCATCAGTGTAAATGTACATCCTATTTTCAGAAATTAATACTGGTAAAAGCAATACCTCTTATTTCACCCTGACAACTGACAGCCGCCTAGCTAGTTTTTTTTCCTAATTCTATTAAGCTTTTAAAGTTATTTCAACATTTCTGTATAAGGTGGAAAAAGTAAAAACTCCTGTATACAGATTCAACAGGTAAAATGATAGTCAAGGAGTTGGTTACTCAATGTGTACATTGGTGGGATATTAATGTTCTTTTTTCATTTGCAGGTTTCGGTTATCAACACTGTGGATACTTCCCATGAGGATATGATTGTATGTAACATTGCTATATTTGCTCTGCTTGTTAATATTAATTGGAGTAGTTTTTTGCAATTCTCTCAGCCTCCTGTAACTACAGGAACTGAAGACATTTGAACACTGTCAGATAAGAGGGAATTTACATTTGACTCTGCTTTGGTTCAGTGTGTTTCTGCATGTTGCTGGAGCATAGAAGTTCTTGGTTTTGCTGCTTTCAGAGTAGCTGGTCGTTTTTGTCTTACTGGCTTCACCCTAAAGGTTGGTTGTTGTCTTCCCCCACTTCAGCATGACGCTCAGATGGACTATTATGGCACCAGGTTGGCCACATGTTCCTCGGACAGGTCTGTCAAGATATTTGATGTGAAGAACGGAGGGCAGATCCTTGTGGCAGATTTGAGAGGGTGAGTTTGTGTTTGCTGTCGAGGTGAGATGTGAAGCAATTTTATTGAGCCCCTCTGCCGTCAAAGTTTAATACTACCGCGCATGGTTTTTCATTGATGATGTGTCATGGGATTTCTAAAGCGTGTTTAGGATCTCTGAGTTCCAAGACTGAGTTGATTGTTTCTGCAGGATGCCTTAGTACAGTAGACCTGTAATATCATAAACAACTTTTTTTTATGTATTTTTTATACTTCACCGTGTCTGCCCTTTGACACCCTGGTGAAATCAGAATTAAGAAATCTGCCCTAAACAGTAATCTGGAGTGATTTATTGGTTGGTAATGTTGTACCTGAGTGCATGATAAGCATTGACACCTTGCTCCATCTCTGCCCCGTGGCCCCATGCTGACCTCTGACCTGCGGCCTCCCTTCCCTGGTGGCCCCTAACAGCCACGAGGGTCCTGTGTGGCAGGTAGCCTGGGCGCACCCCATGTATGGCAACATCTTGGCTTCCTGCTCTTATGACCGTAAGGTTATCATCTGGAAGGAGGAGAATGGCACCTGGGACAAGATGTTCGAGTATACAGGCCATGACTCGTCAGGTTAGCGCCTCAGAGCCCCATGTGACCTGGATCACCATGGGCTGTCATTCTCTGCCGGGTCTAAATCCCTGTCCATACCTGGTATTTGGTATTTACATGCGTCCTGGGTGATTCAATCACAAGTGGACAGTGCTAATTACTCGTGTGAACGTACCCAAAACACAGACCACATTTGGATGTGGTCTGAGCCGCATATGGCCACATTCTTATAGCAGTGTGAATGCAAATGCGTCCCAGGCTGCATTGAGGGACCGCCCACTCGGCTGACGTCCTCGTTTGAGCATTAAACACGCGATCGGTATTTGACGTATGGTTTATGTCAGAACGTATGTCGGTGGGGAGTGGGCCACTGTGTACTAAACTGCATTGTGAACAACAATGCATGTTTTCCCTACAACACCAAAAAAAATGTTTGAATTTCCTGGGAAGCTGGTTTAATATTGGACTGTCGCGACCCATCCGCAGGTCTGTATTGGGCTCCCGGTCAGAAATTTGGTCCTACTCTGGCCCTGACTACTTCACTCCTTTTACTTCACTGGCTCCAAATCAGACATATAATTCAGCGTATCAGACAAAACAATGAACCTCTTTGTTGAAATTTTCACAAATTTTGAGCTTTATTTGGTTATGATTAAAGAGCCAAAATATTATCATATGGCGACCAACGTAATGCATTACAGGCTGAACCCTTTGCCCTTGAATAGAAAAGTATTAACCTAAGTACTGAAAGACCTTTTAACACGTACATTTGTACCATGTTGACATGGTATAAAAATGCATGCCTACAATGTGAAAAGTTATTTGTGAAATATAGTTTGAATCATTTAAATAATTACATTTGCATTATGTGAAATATTTAATAATAATGAGTGCCTAATGAAAATCCTGTTATTCCAAGTATACGTAGAAGAGGTTGTGACACAATACCTTTTATGGAATTATTTAAAAATAAAAACGCAGTAATTATTGAAATATTTATAAATTTATGTATAGATTTATTTATTTCACTTTGAGTTTTATGGCGTTCCATACAAGTTTCCTTGGCAGGTACCCTGGAATGCACTGATAGCTTCTGATTTCTTCTTCTCCATCTTTAAATGGCAGATTCTGCATATGGAAGTGATTTATATGCTTATCTAAATAAGTTGTGGGAAAGTGAAATCCAATTACAAGCGGTCGGTCGAGACGCAGGCAGACACGCATGATAATGCCTGCTGTGAACGTACGTGTTTAGCCCTGTCCACTTGTGATCAGATCACCCAGGATGCATGTTAATGCCAGGTGTGAACGGGCATATTTAATGCTGTCCACATGTAATCAGATTACCCAGGGAGCATGTTAATTAATACTGATGTGAGCAGGGCCTAAGCCAATGGCAGGTGCTTGAAATGGTCTGTGGTTGACAGCACACGTTTACCCCCCTCACCTGGGGTGGGTTGACCCCTTCATTGTCTATGTCACCATTTAGTTAGTGTTCTTTGGGTTTTTGGTCCCCATAACCCTGTTTTGGATAAGCGGTGTGGAAATGGGGGCTGGAAACCAGTGTGCAAAGCTAAAACATCACCATATACATGTGTCTATTACATAAATGTGCATATTTAAGGGGTATGAAACTGCACCTTATATACAAACATCAATATGTCTGACTTTGTAACTAATATATATGTACAAGTATTCCCCACTTTATGAAAGGAGAGCTCTCCTATGAAGCCTTTTGTAAGCCGAAATGACGTAAAGCGAAGAAGTAATTACTAGTAATGTATAAATTTAATTTAAAAAAATTTGAGCATTCTCAGACCGAAAAAATAACCTACCAAATAACACACAAAACCTAAAATAACGCTAACATATAGTAAAAGCAGAAGTGACATGGTAAATGCATAGTCTATATAAAATGGATATAATGTATCAAGTGTAGTTTCACGTATCAGAATCAAAGAAAGTAGTGTCGTTTAACGACAGGGATAATTTCTGAGAAACGTATCATTAGCCGTTCTAAGAACATCGTAGACTGTACTTACACAACCCTAGATTTTATACTGCACTACACCCATAAGCTGTACGGTAACATTTCAGAAGTACCAGCATCACCACGACAGCTACGATGTCATTAGCTGATAGCTCTATTATAATCTGTTGGGACCACCACCGTATATGTGGTCCATTGTTGCCCGAAACATCGTTACGTGGTGCATGTCTGAATATCTGTAATTTGCTTGTGGATTTAAAAAACACTTACGCAAAAAACGCTGTTTTTGCTTTTCCCCTTTTTTCGTTAAAGCAAAAATTCTCTTCAGATTTCTTTCGGTCTGCGAAAGCAAGCGCTAATGTGGGTCTTTCTCAAAGGCGTAAAGAAACCGTTCGTAAAGCGCGGAATACCTGTATTTCTGAGTTGTTGGCATGCTCAGTGGGGCTCAGACAGCTAGTTCATGTTCAGTTGCCAGATTTTTTTTCCTTAATTTGTTTCCCCTCCTTTGTCGTCCCTTTATTACATCAATTTTAATACTGTAAGTGTCATTATGTCCCATTAAGATGTTATTCTTTTCAGATCATTAATGATGTCAGTGTCGGGATAGCTGTTATATATAAATGTCACTGTCCTCCGCAGTGAACTCTGTCTGCTGGGGCCCCTACGACTTTGGGCTCATCCTCGCCTGCGGTAGCTCGGACGGCGCCATCTCGCTGCTGACATTCTCGGGGGACGGCCAGTGGGATGTCAAAAAGATCCCCAATGCGCACACAGTGAGCTCTCCTCGCCTGTCAGTCTGTCTCTGTTGTTCTATGTCGGAGTAGGGTAGTGCATTACTGAGCCTCCCGTTTGCCTTCATCCATCTGTCGGAAATATTCACTATTGAACCCGATGCCTTTGTCATTTTATATAGACAAACCAGAAAGCAAGAGTTTTTAATACTTTTAAGTGACATGAAGCAGATTAAACGTCTAGTAAACCTTCCCCTTGATTTATTACGTATACAGCTTCTGGGTGATAGATGAATGTATCTTTTTCTTTTACTCCTCCGTTTCATTCTTTTCTCTCCCATTACGGGTTTATCTTGAGGGGAAACTTTTTAATAAACATAAATACCATTAGGCTCTGACATTATATTGTCTGTTGTTCAGCAGTTAATTTTATTTGTACTGAACCTTCCTTAGAAATTAGGGTCACCTGTATTTATGTTTCTGGAAGGTTTTTATTTTTATTTTTTTAGTAGTTTTTCAAGAACATGGTGACCTGAGACATTAAAAACCTTTTGCCGTTTTCCTCGTATCTTGGTGGGCAATGAATTGGTACCTGATTAGGTGGAGAAGCTGTCTCTGAGTCTGCCGGCACCTCAAAACATGTCCACCATCCTCTTTTTTCCCATCAGATCGGCTGTAACGCGGTGAGCTGGGCACCAGCTGTGGTACCTGGCAGTCTCATCGACCAGCCGTCGGGTCAGAGGCCGAACTATGTCAAGAGGTTTGTCTCGGGCGGCTGCGACAACCTGGTCAAGCTGTGGAAGTAAGTGCTTTGGATTGAGGCCGGCGTTCATGTCCCGCTTTGAGTGGCCATAAGTCGGCTCACAAAATACCGTTTCCCCAAGGGAGGAGGACGGCCAGTGGAAGGAAGACCAGAAGCTGGAGGCTCACAGCGACTGGGTTCGGGACGTCGGCTGGGCCCCCTCTATAGGCCTTCCCACCAGCACTATCGCCAGCTGCTCGCAGGCAAGTCCGTCTTGGGCCCCCTGCACCCTCCCATTAAACGAGGCCTCAAGCCCCACTCCCGGGGGATTCTGAGCTGCCAGCTTGATTTAATGCTCGTCCTCTTCGTTACCTTCCCATTGGCTTGAAATTTCAACATGACCGTCTATAACAAGAGCTAGTTTGGCTCTTTTGGTCTCCGCTTTGACAGCAGAAACTTAACAGCTCTGGGATTTCAGCCTCCACAGTAATAAATCATTGTTCTGCTGGGAGGGGACAGAGACAGTATTCAAATAAGCTGCCTGTATCTCTGCTGAGGGGGGTGTTGTGTATGTTGGGGGTATGCACAGATGTGTGCTTTTTCAGTCAATGATGAGGCATCTGCTCGAGAGAGCTCTGGATACAGACTGAGAAGCAAATGAATAATGTCAACAGTTCATAAGCCCATCGGGTGAAAGTTGTGTCCTGCAATGGACTGGCACATTGTCCAGGCTGTTTCCCTGCCTTGTGGTCCCCGGGATAAACTGCAGACTCTCCATAACCCTGCATTTGCTAAGGGCATGAAAATTGGATGGATAGACCTTCGTGGTCTCTGATGGGTACATTCTCCATTAGTCAGTGTGCAGCCGTGTTTGCTGTATTTCCATCCTTATTTTTTTTAAGTGCTCTTCTTGCAAACATTTTAAGTCAGCCTCAAAGAGTTTTCAGTTGTCTTCTGAGGTCCCTCGGGCAGCGCAGTGTGGATTTCCTCGCATCCCCCACAAAGCACAGCTAGATGAATTAATCACCTCATTTAAGCCTTTGCTTGGTTTGCTGCCCCCTGTTTCATTTTTCAGCTTTCACCTTCTCAGATTTCGATTTTGCCACAGACAGTGCTGGCCACCATATGGGAGACTCACGCCATAGGGCAAAGGAGCGGAATATGCACCTGCCGGGCTGGGGATTAGTCTCTGTACAGAGTTTGCGGGGTGCACCAGTCTCACGGCGTTGAATTGCTGCTCGTGTGATCAACTGCCCTGACGTGGGCTGGCAGGTCCGTCCATGGTGTCTCCTGCCTTGTGTTTCTGGGAGGCTCCAGAATTACCGTGACCTTGTACTGGTTGGAGGATGCAGGGGCCCATGGCTGGGTGTTAAATTAGGATATTTCAGCCCAACTTGGGACCCAGGTGTGAATAATGACTTGAACACCTTTTTGGTGTTTTGTTAATTAATTGTACTTTAATGTGCACCTTTGGTGCAGCTTCCAATGCACAAATTCTGTGAAATAGCACATAAATATCATGTTACGGGCACCCCGCACAGAGGATGCGATGAGTGTTATGAGAGCAGCATCACCGATCAAGCCGGTGGTGTTCCCCATCTGATCATCTGGATTTTCCTGTTTTGTCAAGAGCAGATTCCCACTCTCCTGTTCTGCTGAATAGTCAGTGTTGTTTTCTGCCATCCCGGATCGTCTCCGAGCGATAGCCGGGCACCCAGCCCAGGCAGTGTCATTAGGTACTGCGGTGCCGTGAGGTGATTCCTCACAGAGCGATCAGTACACCGCGGAAGTGGCGCATCCTGAAGCTCGATCTTTTAGACGCGCTTTCCTGTGGTCTTGTTTGCAGAAAACTTTGTTGCATTTTCTGTTTAAGCCAGGTTTTTCTGCATGAGGCCAGGGTAAGGGAGGTACTGTAACAGCTCCTACCCTCAGCAAATTGTGTTTATTGGTAATTGGTAACATATTAGCATGCCCAAAGGTGGGTTGGGCAGCCAGTCGACCTTGGAACCCCAGAGGGAGATTTTGGTGGTTCTCCTGTCGTTTTTCCGCTTTCTTTCTTTCTCATGTAATTGAGTAGTAACCTGCACCCTTACCTAATTATAGAAAGTTAAGACCCATCTCATTGCATATATTTTCATAAAATGGCTGATTACCTTGATTACAATGGCAAAGCCCCTCACAGGAACTGTACATATACTTTTTTGTATTTGACTTGCTTTTAGTTAGTTTTTAGTTATTTTTAAGTTTATTTTGTATCTGGCTTTCAACGCTGGTGCATACACGACTCATATTGCTTTGTCCAAGGACTCACAGATGTGACTGCTCTGCCGTGGCCAGGGCTCAATCCAGTGATCTTCCGGTCACAGGCACAGAGGCTCAATAGCCCAAAAGCACCTTGGGGCAACACTATGATGAAAGGCGCTGTATGAAAATAAATTGAAACTGAATCGAAATTCCTTTCCCTGCCTTGCCCCTGGGTCCTCCTCTTCCACACAGGACGGCAGGGTGTTCATATGGACCTGCGATGACCCTGCGGGGAACACGTGGACGGCGAAACTGCTGCACAAGTTCAACGACGTGGTCTGGCATGTGAGCTGGTCCATCACGGGCAACATCCTGGCCGTTTCGGGAGGAGACAACAAGGTGACTGACCGTGTGCCGCCGGTGGCCCCTGCAGCCTCTTCCTCTAAATAATGCAGTTGTCCAAATATATTAATGCTTATGATGCTTAATGGTTTTTACTGTTGATGCTATTCAGGGGAACTCAGAAAGATGATTTAGTGTAATTTGCATGCTATTCAACTGCAGTTACAAGGTGTCAGAGATCCTACAGTCTCGACAGTCAGACGTTCAGCAGTTGGACAGGATCGCCTCCAGCAGAGATCGAACCTGATGTAGCATGAAGTCAGTGGCTGTTCAGATTCAGTAATGTGGGAACTTCAATCTATGCTGTTCCTTAAGTTCTCAGATCTGAACAGGTTTTGATGTAAGTGGAAACCTCGGGATGATGTTTGCACTATCAGAGATTTCCCCAGTGTGACAGGTGTGACGTGGAAAGCCAGTGGGCTTCTCGATGCCCAAAAGCTGGAGAACGAGCAGACGTATCGGCCCGGCTGTAATGCTGCATTACCGCTCAGACGAGCTTTATATTATAGCCGAATTGAGCCCAGTAACACGAGCCCGTCTGGACCTTGCAGTGCTTGATGAGGCTTGACGAAGTGCCATAGGGAATTGTCTGATTCCTGTGTGAGCGAGCGCTCTGAGCTGCAGACAGGCTGCTTGCAGAGACACTCTGTAGCGTGTGAGTCTGTAGAAAGTGATTTGGACTGAGCCGGAAATTACTTGTTGTTGGTTCTGTTCCCAGTTCCTGGCTGACTGTAGCCCCGCAGCAGTAAGCAGTGATGGATGGATGGATGGGTGGGTGGATGGATTTATGTATTAATATCTGACGCCCTGTTCGTGACGTTTCATCCTGGTGGACTTCTGAGACAAAAACCGAGATGGAAAGGATTAAATGAAAAGTTTAGGCAACAGCTCAACATGGTATTAATGATTTATGTATGAATAAGTACAATGTAGCTAGTCAAGAATTTTAACTAGGGATGCACAGATAGGTTTTGTTTCTCTGTACAGGCCATTCAAGCTGAGAGTTGAGAAGCCTGATATAAATGATTGAGCTGAAAATTCAGGTTTCAACTAAGGTAAATTGCTTAAAGTGATCAACCGCTTACATGTATGAAAATGTATGAACTTTAGCGCAAATTCTGGAGAAGCGAGAGAGAATAAAACTGAAGCGTTATTTACATCTAACATCAAACAACTAAGCATATTTAATGTTAGATATAAATAATTCAGTTTCAATAACCAATATAAGTACACCTGGGTATACGCTTTGTTCACTAATATAGAAAACCAGCAGTGCTTATTAATTAAACACTGGTATCGGATCGGTACTCGGTATCGGCCGATACCCAAAGCCCAGGTATCGGGACAGAAGTGGGATCGGTGCATCCCTAATTTTAACAGACTGTTAATGGTCTTTTGGATTAACTTTTCATTCACTCCACCTTCCCCTTTCTTTCCATTTGTTCATATAATGACATGTATTGAGAGAGGAATATATATTATATATTTTTTTTGTAACGGAAAACTTATTATTAATGTGCAGAATAATTGGTTCTTTGGCTGATCATGCTTAAAATAAAAATGTTAACAACGACCTCTCCGCAGAGGTAGCTCGCTTCCTTAATTCTTTTCGTAGGCCAGCTGGCTTCCCTTTATCCGTTGGGGGGGGGGGGGGGGTTCCGTTTTTGGCTTTATGGATTATGGTGGTTGAGAATTGGGTGGAGGATTCACCGGCCCTTGCTGATTGGGGTTAACGTTGGTTCGAATCCTTCACAGCGTGAAAGGGCTGCCTTCTGTGCATCTTTCCTTTTAAATTATCCCCAGGTTTGCTTCTTGTTTTCCTGTGATCAGTTTGCCATTTTGTTCAAAGGAAACTTTGTAGTGTTTTTCCTGAGCTTCTCTAATGCCTGCTTGGGATTTTAGTCGGGGATATTCTGTTTGTAAGCACTCAGCATGTCCGTCAGATCAGGATGATTCTGTTAGAGAAGAACACTCAATTTTTTTTTTTCCCAACCTGCAACGGCTTTGATTTTTTTGGTAATATGCTTGCACACCCCTGTGAGCTGCTTCGCCAACACTTCTGTGCTCTGTGAATATGAACATGTTATTTATAGACCTCTGATAACGATGACTCTCGAATCCTGGAATTTCAGAAGGACATGTTGCAGTTTTGGCAGTGGTGAGAAGGGTCCTCCAGCCCTCGGTAAACGTAAGGGTACTGATATGTAGGCGTGGATGAACTGAGCCACCCCACCCCCCAGGAGGTGTACATGTGGATGGTGAACCTCAACAGAACATTAAAAAGAACATAAAAAAGTTAGCCACTCACTAACACTTGGCCAACCGGATGTTGTTCCAATCCCTCGTGGTGTGCCGTTTTGAAGACTGCCTCTCATTTCATTTCAAGTTTTATATTAAAAACCACAAATTAAAATTAACAGCACTTGGCAATTTTTTGGTTTCATAAGCATTAAAATAATAACATAGCCAATACCTTATGTAAATGTTTGAAAACCATATCAAATGTGCATTAACATTAAAATTCTCTGGAGTGCTTTCACTGCCTTCTGCCGTGAAAACACTGACACTAAACAAAGCCACATTGCACACTGTGCCTGCGCACCTGCATCTGGGAGACTGTTGCTTTGGTTATCTAGATGTATAACTTACTATTCAGATTTAGTGGCCAGATCTGTTAAAATGCAACAGCACCGGTGATGTACTGTAACTTTATTGTGACCGTAGGACATTGAGTTTGTCCGTAGTAGATTTTGAGGTGGGACACAAACCTACAATAAGTCTATTTTGTTTCATGAATAAATTACTTCTCTTTCAGTGTTTTAAAATGAAGAGATTGAAGAGCAACAGACTCTGAAATTCATAGCTTGTATCATATATTTTGGTAGATCCACAAGGTATAAATTTTGCATAGTAGGGGATGCATAAGGGGTTCAATTTGCATATATGAGCAGATAGATTGAGATGGAGGTGAAATGTTCGCCCAATAAATGAGGCTTTCAAGTATTGTTGCTTTTGTTTTCAGCTACAGTGTATTTAGATGCAGCTTTCATCCTTATTCTGATATTTTAGCAAGCTAGAAAAGCAAGATTGGAACACATTTAAATACCAATAGCTTTGTGAAGGTGTAATGATTTCTACAGCAGTGAAAATACATTACGGTAGCATATGCAGTGTTTTAGCTACATGCTTTTTGTCTATATGACTAAGTATTAAAAACAGTAACTGCCAAAATAATAGAAATGTGGATATTCAATTTCCTAATTGCTTGTGTTTATCACTATATAAATTATTTCCTTCAAATCTAAGAAAGCAACTGCCTGAAATACTTAACTGGTCTTTTATTTAAGGCTTTCAGGTCAATGACGACTGGCCTTTTCATGAAATAATTCCTAGTGTGTCGTAGTTGAAGCCGTGGCATCCATGCGCGTTGATTGGACAAAAGCACTCAGTGAGACTCAGCAGAGAGGGGGAAATGAGTTTAACTGGTACTGCTGCCCTTTTTAAGTTAGAACTTCACTTGTGTGTAGGGAGTAGCATTCATGTATCGAACCGTTCTTAAAGTTTAATCTCCGATAAGAAGGCATATTTTCACTTTCATAATGGGTAAAAGGTACCTTTAGGCCTACTTCCTGTGCAAATGTATGCACAATTGCCTTAAAGGATCAAGGATATTTTAGATAATATACAGACGCACACCGTATATATCCCCCTTCAGGGCTCATCTTTTGTGATATTAAATGTTCCTGAGGCCTTGGTTTTAAAGGGAATCATTTTTAAGGAAAAGCAAATTCCAGTGAGAAATTCTTTATTTTCTTCAATGTACAAGTCGATAGTCATCAGTCATAATGTCTTGGTGCTGAGACAATCAGCATAGCAACAATGACAATTTAAAAATTGACAAAGATGATAACCTGTTCCCCAGGATTCTCCATGAGGGTCCTGAATGCTGCAGTTCCTGGTTGTATTAGAAACATTTGTCACTTGACAAAGATTTCATAGATTAATGGATGCAAGTTATCTGTGAAAATACTGAAATAATATACAAAGACATTATGATTCAGCTTTGCTGTGGTTGGATTTGTAGATCTGTGCATTTTTGTTTTTTGACACCTGGCCCTCCAGGTGACGCTGTGGAAGGAGTCCGTGGATGGCCAGTGGACTTGCATAAGTGACGTCAACAAGGGCCAGGGGGCCGTCTCCGCCATCACAGAGGGCCAGCAGAATGAGCAGTGAGGCCCGGAGATCGCTGTGCCTTCAGTACATGGAGCTGCCATGGGGTGAGGGTTCCGGCGGCTGCTATCCACGGGTGCGGCTCGCCCTCGCTCAGAGACTTTGTTTTTTTTTTTTTTTTTTTTTTATCTTTGTCACGTTCCCTATATGCATTTTGAACTTAAGGAGTCCATCTGGTTCAGGGTGCTGGCTTGTTCCTCAATCTTTCTTAATTGACCCATCAGAAGTCTTCGGGTAGGGGGGGCAAGAATAATGCAAGTTTGTCTGTCATTGTTTTTTGACCCCCCTCCCCCCATCCCAACCCCTAAAGAAGGTATAAATAAAGTAAGTATGTTGAATGTCCTGTTGTGTGACTTCATTAATAGCCAAGTTTATGAATATTGAAAGATGTGCTTGATATTTCAGTGTGGAATCTAAAGTCTGCAGATAGTATTTTGGGCACATTTGGTTCCTAACTGATAGTGGATGACTAATGAAATTAAGGCAGGTACCTGAGCAATGCTGCAGGTAATCTACCCCGAAGATTTTATTCAGTGACTTGCTATAGTTTCTGATAGACATTGCATTCCTGGACCCACTCCTTTTCAAATAGATTAATTAAAAAATGAAAAGTTTTTTGGGGGGGGGGGGGGGTTGTATAGGAAGTTTGACTGATTCTATTTGAAATAAGTGGGAGTTGTGGTGAGTGTGTCCTTTTTTAAAACAGTACATTGACGACTGTGGTGTATTTCTCTTGTAAACTGTCGACATTGGCCACTAGAGGTCGCCCAAAACGCGTTAAATTTCAGCAATAATGAAACATTAAGAGGAAATCTGGCTTTGGGTTGAAAAGAAACCACAAACCTTTAGATCTTATGTCAGCTATTAAAATCATCAAATGTCCAATTCATCTTCCTTCAAAAAAATAACTCTTCTTTATACTATCCTGTATACATCTAGAAACATATCACTTGGATTCTTATTAATAGGGGTAACTAACTTTAGACCCTTGGAAATAAATGATTGCAGTATATCCCGTGAAATTAAGGTACTAGTGTAACATCTGAATCCATTTTTCACTGAAAGTTAAACGTTTCGCCTGACAAACCTGATGCATTTATATTAATATCAATGTCATTTTTCAAGTCGAGTGCCAGTTAATTGGCATTTAATGGTTAATTTCAGCACACAAGGCAGGGTACACACTGGAGAGGATGCCACATCACAGTGAAATGTTTAATTTCTACTCAGTTTTTAATTACAACATTTTTAAGGCATGACTAATCACTGAATGAAATCTTGCTCTGCTGTTTTGGGCTTTCAATGACAAAGTGCTCACTGAATTAACTTTTAGCTTCTGTTTGTATGAAAAGAAAATTTTAAGAGAATGTAATTTTAATGTCCTTCCCTGATATACAGGAAGTCAAGCAAACAGGTTGACACGTCAGTTGAGTTTCTGAATATAATGAATAACACTGACTTACTCATGCAGTTACCCAAGCTGCGAGACCAGTCAGAAAATATCCTGTTATGTCTCAGGCATATTTAAATTCCCAGAATCCCTGGATCCAATTCACCTTTTGGTTTGTTGCTTAATGCCTGTTGCTCTGGGGGCTGCAGCTTGCCTGTCCAGATCTGCATATATTCATCTACATTCTATTTTCAGATGCCAAAATCCTGGTTCTTAGGAGAGCTGCAGGCTCCTGACCATGCCTGACAGACTGCACTTTCATACCCCAGTTCATCTCACATGCATAATGAGCCTTTTTGGGTCCATTATTAATGCTCTCTAAGTAAGATTGTATCATTAGTTCCCTTTTAGTCCTTTTTGTCTCTGAGATCTTAATCTTAAGCAGAATACATCTGAAATGGAGATCTGAATACGCTGGTCACATCTGAAAGATGCCCTGCTCAGTGTGATTGTTTGTTCAGTGTATGATAAGGTGACCTACTTTTTAATGAGGGTCTCATGAGTCATACATTATTAACATCCTAAATGGGGAAACATTTGTACATATGCAAACCTCAGAGAAAACCTAGTATATTTCATCTTCACGGTTTGCACCATGTGCTTAAATAGGTTATTGCTGATCAGCTGTGAAGAGCATTGAGCCCCATATCAGCACAAGACTAGCATGTGTTTACGTGCAGAGAAGAGCTTGTGATATGGGTAAATTTGTAAAGTTCTTCCAGGTCACTAGAAATTTAGGTTTTCTTTCCGGTCCGGCTCCTAATCTGTATTTACCTTAATTAAGATGGCAGTTGTAGTGAATTCACAGTGGAAATCACTTTTTTTTACAGTTGTAGAAACACGTTGTACAAACAAGTTTTCTAATTGAAATGGAAAAATTGAAACTTAAAATACACTGTGACAAAAAAAATTAAGCACCCAGAAGTAGTGGTCCAATTTGGGTGCAATTTGGTACACGTGCAGACCAGCGATGGCTATGTAAATGGTTCAACTTGCAAGGAGCTGGCATGTATAGTCACCAGACACAGATGATGCCTCTTAGACACATTAGACAGCATTACCAGCACTTGACTAGTTTGATAGGGGTGGCATGGTGGGTTTGCATGAGGCCGGGTGGTCATATCGTGAAATTGCCCGGCATGAGGGGCATGCAGTTGTCACATTCGCCTGATGTTGGAACCAATGGGCATGTGAGGGCATCCACACACATCGTAAAGGTTCCAGTCTCCCAAGACAGACCACACCAAGAGAGGATCGTTGTGTTGTACACCAAGCATTACAGAACCCCATGACCTCTGCGTCTGCCATCCAGGCACAGGTATAGACGCGCTACAACACCCTGTGTCATCCTGCACCATGTCTCAACGACTGGCATCAGCCAGACTACGGGTTCACCATCCCATGTGTAGGCTACCGTTAACACCAGCACAGAGACTGCTGCGCTTGGAGTGGTGCCATAACTGGGAGGTATGGACTGATGACGAATGGCGTTGTACCATGGTCACCAATGAATCGTCGTTCTGCATTACCACGTATGACCGTTGTGCCAGTGTGGGGTGGCACCAAGGGGAGAGGACCAATCCCGCCAATGTTGTGGAGAGACATGTTAAGGTCCACCCGTGGCCAGCCAGGTCCCCCGATCTTTCCCCAATCGAACATGTGTGGGATCAGCTCGGACGTCAACTCAGACCCTGCGCCAGTCTACGGGATTGCACTTGCCACAGGAGAGAATACAACGGCATATTACCACACGTGTCCAGGCCCAGGGGGGTGCCACACCCTACTGACATATGACCAGCAGTGTGCCCATAATGCTAACTCTGTTGTCCATTTGATCTGATGATATAATCATTGTGATAGTCACATGACCTTTCACCATGTGCAGATTCTTTTCATTTCCACCTTTCCATCAGGGTGCTTAACTGTTTTTGTCACTAAATCTACATGCCCTGACCCCATTCATGATGCCTATGCAGTAAAATTCTTAGAAGACGGTGTTTGGAAAAAGTGCAAATGACAGGTATCGTGATAAAGTAAAACCACTGCTACAGATGAATTCCTAATGTAAGAGCCAAACGTTTCTTTGTTGCCCAAATTTTTTAATATGACACCTACAAAAAAATCAAAATCATCCAATTCAACTTAAATTCTGACAAAATGCCTGTCTAGCAGTTTAGCAGGAGGAAGTTCTGTGTCACCCAAGTCTTAGTAACCATTATACATGCCAAAAACCTTTTGCAATTTCTTTACGGCCTATTTCACTTGGTTTGAAAGAAACATGTTGAGTTGGGTGTCATTTGTATGAAATAGATAATCAACGTAATGCTTACAAACACCTTCAAGAGGCGACATGTATGGAGAGAAATGTAGTGAATCCTGTTCTGTATAATTCAAATTAATTATAGTCTGACAGAAATATGTGAATAGGAAAAGCAGTCACCCACTGAGACCAAAAAGAATTTTGGTCAAGAAAGTGTGGTAGTCTTTCCTGTCAATAGTGACAATAGTCCAGTGACACTTTAACAGAGACACTGTTGACAAGCCATAATGTTTTAGCTTGGTCCAAATTAGGTGGGTGTTTCATTACAGCAGTTTTGAATGGTTTAGGAAAGTAGAATTTTTCACCATGTGCATTAGTTTTGTGTTGGAGCCTGAGATTAAGGATGGATCTATGTTTGTGACTGTGTTCTGTTATTTATCTATTGTCTAGTTTTGAATGGTCTCGACATCCCTAGTAAGACCTGTGGACAATGTGCATCAAAGAAGCCACTTGATAATATAAAAAAAAAACCCTGATTGCCTGTTACATGGCAGCAGGCAGTACATAGTTTAAGGACACAGATATGATTTCCAGTTCATATCCCTGACAAGGCCATATTCTTGTACCATCAAATGAAGTGCTTATCCTCAGGTTCTCCAGTAAAACATCCAGAAGTATGAATAGATAAAACTGTAGTATGATAAGCTTGATAAATGAATGATGATATTGGTTTTGACTACTTTCCTAAAATTTTCCTTCAGCAAAAAACTTCTGGTACTCTTTCATACATTTCAATACAGTAAAACACTTAAATTGTTGTCAGGGGCACCACTAGAGATTTTGGGTCCCATGATGACATATTATATTGGGCCCCCAACAAGAACCAATCCAAAAAATGTTTTTTAACATTTCGCTCAGGGTCCCTTGGAATTATTCCAACCCCCTGATGATGGCAGTAATGGGTTGATTGCTGAAATGCTGGTGTGGATGGTTTAATGAACAATAAACCTAATCCTTACTGAGAACTATTTTTTAAAATATATAGAACAATTTCTGTTCTTTTACATAATTTTACATAAATTAAAAACGGTTTTAAACTACACACGTGGACAAAATTGTTGGTACCCTTCAGTCAATGAAAGAAAAACTCACAATGGTCACAGAAATAACTT
>JAAGVU020000123.1:3461612-3473811 GCA_011763525.2 Mormyrus iriodes | reverse complement strand
AGTCTCCGGGATAGGCTCCGGACCCCCCGCGACCCGAAATGGAATAAGCGGTTCTGGAAAATGGATGGATGGATATTCTCATTGTGACTCCTTCATGAAGCTGCTTCTTCCTGAAGGCATCAATGCCAAGTGTTACTGCAGCATTTCCCAGTCTTTAATTCTTGGTTCCAATATGTACAACCAGCTAAACCATGGGCATGAGTCTGAGTCCTGTCATTCAGGTCAAACCAAGAGTGCCTGACTCATGTCTTACTGCTACAGTTTTGCTCTGAGCCATACCGTAATGAAGAGGAACTTGGGAATGAGCGAAGATATGGAATGAATTAATCATAAGTCTCCGGAAATGCGCCCGCTGTAGCTGTTTACCAAAAACCCAAAAGCATATCTGGATTTATTACTTTAAAAGGGTAGAGAAAATGGTTTTAAAATGAAGGAGAAGCAGCCAAGACACACAGCGAGGAGGCAGGACCGAGAAGACATCGTATGTGATGGTGAAGATATTTGACTGTGAAATGGGTTGTCGCTCATATGAGTATTTTTTCAAATGACAATTCCTTATTACGGTTTGCTGTGGCATGTCGCTTTCCAACCATAGTCTGATTCGACTCATTAAACAGGCCAGAATTTAGAATACAAAAACACCGTTTATTTGAGCAGTAAGGCAGGAGAGGCAGCAGTGCACTCTGGGATACATCACACAGTGTCCTTAGTCACGACACAAAGCGGCTTCTTTACTGGAGCATGACAACCTATTCATATATCTTTTTTATTTTTATATTTCACTCAATTTGATCCATCCATCCACTGCAATGCCCCCAAAATAGGAATCAAATCTAAATTTAAATATTATTACAATGAAATTCAGATTATATATTAATGTGGATTTGATTTAAGTAGTTAAAATTCGGGACCAGCTTTGGGGGCATATTGATATTATTTACAGGTAAATGGGTGAATAGATGGCATGGCCAGTACTGGCATGGACTGGCATTGCTTTGAATGGGACTGTAGTCTATACTTTGTGTTCAGGGGTGGAACTGTCAATTTATAATTATTTTCCAAATTCTTGAAAGGCTTTTTAAACCTTTGCAATGAACTATTTAAATGCTGAAGTTGTGATTTTCACCTTTTAGGTGGGTATACTTCAGCAAAACTCTATGCTCCACAGATATCATTTTATTTAACCATACATTGTACTTAATTTCCACTTGTTTGTTAGAGCCCGAGTCATCTCCCTTTTCAGAAATGTCACCTCTTCCACTGTTTTCTGGTTTGGTTTCTCAGGTTTGCGCAGGCCTTCAGCCCTGTTGTCTTCCTGCTTTTGTTGTGCAAACACAGAAAGTACCTGTGAACCCTGGCACATTTGCATTTATTTACTAGCTCAAATCCAAGGCAGCCCGAACCTGTGTCTGACATGGAAACCTTCACAGAAGCCTGCCATATCTATACAAAATACCCAACACACTGACTGACCTGCAAATATGAAAGACACACATTCACAAAATATGTGGAAACACAAGTCTGTTTTATTTATAAAAAAAGAGTGAAAATAGATTGAAAAGATGCTAATAGAATGAAATGAATAGAATGAAAACATGCTAAAACGTCAGTCGCCAATGTATGTTTGTACACAAATGTCATAAGCTACGTGAAGTCATGGTCCATGGTTGATGACATGCCCATACACTCAGTTCCAGGTTCATTTGTCTCAGTGGTTACTCTCCCACACTGTCTGTCTGTCTGTCTGTTTCAAAGTCTGTGTTTGCAGACCCAGTAACCATCGTTTGCAGACCCAGTAACCATCGTCCTTCCATTTGGCGCAGGTGAATTTCTGACACTTTACGCAGGTAAACTTGCTGCGATTTCTGTTGCAGCTCTCTTGTACCTGGCACTGAGTTGTCTGTACAGGTCCTGGCACAGGGCAGAGGGCAGCTACAGCTGCGTCCGTCTCTGTCTTCATTGCCTTTTGCTGCATGAATCGGCAACGGAGTTCCTTGGCTAGAAGACTGAGAAACAATCTTCTTTTGCCTTTCCACCCTGTGCACGCCTTGTACAGTATGTGGGCATTCACCACCACCAGGTCCAGCATATTATAAAATGCAGCCACTGGCCACCTGCGTGTTGCTGCTCACACTGAATACATGCTCGCCATTTGGTCCAACACATCTACACCACACTGTAAAAGGAGAGACATGAGTATATGAGCTTTTTTTCTACCCAATATAGGCCTGTATAGTACATATCAGAAAACATTGTAGCACTGGTGTAAAATTATATACACATTCAGATACATTCATGTGGTTGTAGTCTGTTGTCGTGTTGGGTTTCCTCTTTCTGCCGTCCCCAATCGCCACGACTCGGTGCAAGGAACTCAGAAGACACACAGTTTTCTTTTTTTTTTGGCACGTAGATAGTCAAGGAGACACTGCCACTTCTAAGCACTGACGTGGAGAATTCCTCTCGCTCTGCAGTGTCCTTTGCTGATGGCGGAAGTTCACGACGAACTTTATTCACCGTGCCCAGTAGAGTCATGTTGCGCTGAAGCAGTCTGTGTGCCAGTGACAGTGAGGTGAAAAAAATTGTCCGTCGTGACATTTCTCCTGTCGTCCAGAAATGGCTCCATCAGGCTCATGACCACATTCTCTGCCAGCCTCTCCCCCTTCTGACGACTGGGGTCCTTTCCTAAGTAAGGGGACGCGTTGCAGATGTATTTGGTCTCTTTTACCTTGATTCCAAATTTGTCCGGCTTGGATGTGATGTACTGTGTGAATGGACAACGAACCTTGGACAGGAACAGCTGTTCGTCTACAGTCATGTGTTCTCCTGGAGTGAAACTCTCAGCACAGTTCTTGGTGAAGCATGTCCAGATGTCCAAGATCGCAGCAAATCTGTCTGACATAACCTGTTTTGCCCGCATGTCCTTGTCACCAACGGGACACATGATTGCTCTCACAAACATTATAGAAATGAAAGCCATTAGTTCATGAACTGCCAGCTTCCAATCCGGCTCTGTTCTGCAGGCTTGATGGACCGTGCACTCTGTGATGGTCAGCAGCATTCCCACGTCTAACAAGCAGAGGAAGCTTCAGAGCACGCCTGTAATTTTACACTGTCGTAAGATACACAAATAGAGAATGGTAAATTTACATGAACCTCACTCTAAATGGGTTATAGAAATAATACATGGGTTTACATAAATATCATATGTACTATGGCAATGACAAATCTTAGCAGACTCAATCCGTATGTCACAGACTCGGGGCCTGGTGCAGGTGGGGAAAGTAAGCTGACAATCCACTTGCGGCTCTAAGAGACAACAGGGATTTATTAGGGAAACTAAAACATACACTGGGAACAAATCACAAAAATAACAGGACCACAGGGGGTCAGAACCAAAGAGGAGAAAACACTACAAATAGAACTATAAACAAATCTACAAAGGAAATTGGGTAATGGCGTAACATCTAATAGAGAAATATCCACACACAACAGCAGACTGAGGAGCAGGACAAAGGCAGGCACACAAAGACAACTGGGCTAGTGAGTGGGCAGGTATAGAACATAACCAATCAACCAAACGGAGACACAGGGCAACAAGCAAACAAGCAATAGGTGAAACAAATTAACACATAGCCAAGACACTGGGGAACTTAAACATCATAAACTAGGGAACCGTAGCTTAACACAGGAATACAACACTAGGATAACATGACACAAAAGTACAAACAGGGGCAAACCGAAACACAAACAGGACACAGCTTAACAGGAAAATAAAGATAACAAACACTAGGGGAAAAAAAACAATAAATGCAAACAACTGGGGAAGCTGGTCTTAAACCCATGACCAGCAAGCTCAGAGTTCAAGCTACACATTCAACCGCCTAAGCTATCCAGTGGCCCTACAAACAAGGAAAACACAAGGATGAAGGGCAGAGACGGGGAAAGGCAGGATGACCAGCAGTCATCCTGGATAAACCGTGGCCGAAGGGGAAAGCACACAGGAGGAGGGATCAGAGGGCACCAACCCTGACACTGTAAGCTTTTTTGAATTGGACTGGTGAAAATATCCATGTGACACAGGGGTGAGAATAAGGATTGAGGACTTAGTAGGTTTTACAATGCGGAGGACTGACGCAGGACAAAAGCAAAAGGGAAATAGGCAGGGGAAATAAGGTGGACATTCGAGCTTTGGGAAGGGAAATAAGGTCTGAGCTGTCAAGGCACAAGGGCTGAATATTTAGTTTAAAGTGACTTGTCACCTGACTTTGCTGTGCCTGAAAATCACTGCTCTCCTCATACTGTGTATCTCCCTCTGCCTTGTGCTCCCTGGGAGAGGCTCTAATTTCCCTGTATCTGTATTGGATATGAGGTCAGCAGATGGATGTAAAAGTAGTACCACTTTACATCAAACAAAATATATGCCATGTAAAGAGAATGCAAAAATAAATCCATATATTACCTTTTTAGTTGGGTATGATTCTGTGAATGTTTCTAGCCCTGAGGAGACATAATCTTTGCTATTGATTGAAAGTTAGTGTATTCTCGTCAGGTGTGTGATCCTCTTTGCTTCATAGGAGCCCAGGATTTCCTTAAAGATGCCTCTTCCAATTAAACAACGGCTGTAGTTGTGAGGATTATATTGGTTTAAGGAAGTCCTTACTTCCTGCTTGATCGCAGGTTGAGATACTACTGGCACAACATGGATTACGTGTGGTCCACATACTGTATTCCAGCTGAATGTTAATGATGCTAACACAGTATTGAGCCAGAGGCTGAGATAACAGCCATATTAAACAACTTTTCTGGTGCCACTTGAATTAGAACCCTTTTTTTTAGCAATCCCACTCCTTTAGACAGATCTGCTGACAGACCAGGGTATTTTTGTTTATATAAGAAAGCATTAACACTTTTATTTAGCCGCCAGTTTAGCCATCAGTGAGATGTTGATGCAAATAAATGTCATTATAACCAAAAATGGTTATTATACATGTAACTGTTTTAAAGTAGCTGAAATGAGATATGTCATTGGCTAGATAGGCTAAAGCTTTTGTTGTTGCTGGTGGTCCATCAGAGCTGAGTAATGCTGAGCTATAAACAGTTTTCATTTATTAGAGAATTTTATTATATATTCATCAGATATTGTAGCTAAGAGGTCTCTGAGAACTGGGCTACCCAGCACAGGATTACTGTGAGTTATCAGCACTCTTTTGGCCCAGTAACTATTGGTGTATGTGTTTCCCTAAGAATGGAGAGTGGGGTGTTGAAGAATGTGTTTACTATGTATGTTTCGTCAGCCAGAACATTTTAATTAAATGTGTATTAACCCCTTTTTCTATTTGTGCATTTGGATGGAAGAAAGTAATTTCGTAGGGGGTACTTCAAATGTATTTATGACCCTAAGGCATAGCGTTGATGCCGTTTTTCACATCGCAGGCAAGAATGAAATCTTTAGTCAGTATAGCCCAATAGTTATGGTGGCCAGTTACTGCTGTAAATTGTCTCCTCTGACAGAATTTGGAACATTACCAGACATACCACTTCCCCTGGAAGTTACGGGAGTCTCCCACAAATTGACAGCAGCTCCCTGACACCCAAGAATGATGCGCATTGTCCCGGAAATCTGTCATGCCGCTATTCAGCAGTGGTAAAATTACCCAGCTTTGCCACTGCAGCCTCGCCCCAGGTTTTACCACCACTCTCTAGCCCCATATACGGTATTACCGTAATACCAGGTAAGCACTGGCCAGTGCCCCAGCCCTCCTGGATGCCCCTCATCTCCCTCTCTCAAATCAATAACCCAATGGTGGGAAGTCTGCATTACTTGACAGTGCACTTACTGGTGGTAGCAGTTTGGGAGCTTACCCGTCACAAAGTGCTGCTTGCTGTCACAGCATTCCTAACTTGCTGTAGTAGATCTGAAAGGCTTTACAAATCTGACCTGTTTTCACAGACTGGTCTTTATCTGAATATTGTAAGAAAACTAAGCACAGTGATTGTCAATAATCGACTTACTCTAGGTAATCTCTACGTCAAGTTATTTCTTTTTATGTGTGTCTGAGCAAATTTTTGGTAACACATACTGTACCAGTCAAAAGTTTGGACATGCCTAGCTGCTTACAAAGGAGAAGGATAGTGTCACATCATCTAAACACAGTAGAACTGCTTTTGGAGGAGTCTGATCAGAAAGTGAAGGAAAAATGGCCAATAAGTGCATATGTGGGAGCTCCTTCAGGGGAGCTGGAAAAGCAAAATGAAACTGGTGTAGAGGAGACAGTAGGGTCAGTCAGTCCCTGGAGCAATTGGGGTTAAGGGCTTTGCTCAAGGGCCTAATGGTGGGATCCCTCTGCCAGCCCAGGGATTTGAAATGACAACCTAACCCACAGAGATGCTCCCCGGGTTACAATGGTCCATGTTACAATATTTCAACTTTATGATAGATATTCCAATTCCGTTCAGTTTTTCACTTTCAGTATGTTTTACAATAAATTACATGAGATATTGAATACTTTATTATAAAGTAGACTTTGTGTGAATGATTTTGCCTAAATGTAGGCTAATGTAAATGTTCTAAGCATGTTTAAGGTAGGCTAGGCTAGACTATGATGTTTGTTAGGTTAGATGTACTGTATTAAAATGCATTTTTGCCTTACAATATTTTCGACTTATGATAGGTTTATCGGAACATATCCCCACCATAACCCGGGGAGCGTGTGTGTGTGTATAATATATAATACAGTATATTCATTTTTTATCAAAAAAAGTGTCTCGGTTAGTATGAAAATATTGTTACCAAAATGTCTGATGACCTGAATATGCTACAAAAAACAAAACATACTTCAGTAAAATAGCCAGACCTCTTTCCATATACAGGACACTTTGTTTTGGGAGGCCCACTGTTTTTAAATATGTCAAATACCATACTTTCAGATGGGTTGACGCCCCATCCTTGGTTGTTCCCTGTCTTGCACCCATAGCCTCTGGGATAGACTCCAGACCCCCTGCCACCCTGAACAGGACAAGCAGTTAAAGAGAATGGATGCATGGATGGATAGACCATACCTTCAGTCAGCTTAATTAAGTTGGAAACAGTACACTGAGCAGTAGCACTAGCTCTTGTGTGTTGGTGGTTTGGTAAAAAGCACAGTTCACATTCCTTTGCCACTGGCAGTGGTACTGTAGTGATGTGTGGGTGCGGTTTCTTCATTCTTTAGTTACTTGCCTGACAGAGGTGGTGTCAATGAGCAGGGATTATATTACTTATGGCGCTTTTTCACTGCCACCAAGCTGTTGCTCTCCAAACCTAGCGACGCCTTTACTGGCCAATTCAAAGCAAAATCAAGGGAAAATCAAAGCAAGCTGGATGTGCTGAAACCAGCGTCTCTTCGTGGTACAACCTGGTTTCTGTATGCCAGTGGAAAACCTTTGTTGGTGCTCCAAGGTCTGGTCAACTGATTGCTTCTTGACTCTGCTGCCCTGCAAGCCATCCTGTGCACAAGCATGAGTGTCCTGTGATAGACATGAATTTGAAACCCCAACCCTGGAGGTCTGGGACAACAGTGCTACCCAGTGAGCCCCGTACATAAAATAAGTGAATAATAAAACGAGGAAACGCAGCGACCCCTGTGGTCACTGTTGCTATGGGGGTCACTGGGAGTGGCTCTGAATGCCGCTCGTCGTCAAACGGCCCGTAATTAGCATCCGTTGAAGTCATGCGATGTTCTGGATGGTAACACAAGGGTTAAATCCCCCTGGTCATTGTTTTCAGAACTCCACCTCCTGGTGACCTTTCGGGTTCCTCTCGGATTCCTGGAAGCCAAAGTTTATAGCCATCTCTTTGTATGCATGGCATTTCACAATGGCCTCGTGCCCTTCAGCGTCTCCTTAAAGGCTCCCATCCTTTCTCCTGTTCCTCCTGCTCCTCCTCCTGTGGATAAGCATCTCACCCCTTTAGGATCACAGAAACTGCACATTACCTAGACTGAAGGATGTTAGCTTAGGGAATAGACAGCATTGTAAGGAGTGTGCAAGACAGTGGTGGGGGGAGTCATGTGACTGGGAATATTGCGTTAACTGAATCCACCTCTTCCTTCAGAAATATGCTTACAGGATCTCCTTTTTTCTCCCTTGCCCTCATTGCAGCTCCTTCCCTGTCATCCTCTCTTGTTTCCCTGGTGCCCAGACAGGCTTTTGCTATGTTATTCCTTGTCTCTGGGTTTGGTTGCTTGTTTTGCGTCCCTGTCCCAGCATAAACCCTGAATCAAACAAGTTCTCCATGCCATTATCCTGTAACATGGATTGATGGCTATCGTTGTGAGTCTCACAGGGTAGAGGATGAACAATTGATATGTAAATCATCCCATTCAAGGTCACCTTGCCCTGTACCCTATGCTGCCTGGGATAGGCTCCACATTCCTGTACTGGATAAAGAGTTGATGGATGGATGGTTAATGTTTGAATATTTATCAAAAGATTTCATTTTTTAATGAAAAGGTGGATGATACAGGGAAGTACAGGGTATTGGTACTGAATGGAACAAAGTAAATTGGGGTAAATTCAAGATACACTGCCATATAATGCCAAAGGCACTGGAACCACAGGTCGGTACGCTTAGTAAACATGTGATGCCCAGCCCCAAGAAACATGTCAAATTAATAGTTGCTTCTGGATACTGTATGTCAGAGCAGAAGAATTATAAACATGAGTGTGAAAATTTCCCAGGAGAGCCTTTTTGTTAATGCAGGACATTTTACACCTGAAGAAAATTAGCTTTTTAACAAGGTGTCATTTTGAATAAAAGTAATTATAGATCCACTGTGATTTGTAATTATGATTTCCAAGGTTTCTTTTTCTGTTGCATATTCTTGATTACTGTGATCAAGAAGCATGTCTGTGTAAATTATGATTTTCACTAGTCTGTTTTGGTTATACATTCACACTAAATTTAAATCAATATATATGATTTTAATCTCAATAAATATGATTTGATCATAAGTCTGCAGTAATCTTCATGCATATCATTTTTTAAAATGTATTATTACTACTACGTGAAATCGAATCAAATCGGGAGTTTGGCACGAGGCAAAAACAGCAATGTGTTCCTGACTGTTAATTGTCCTTTTAATCACATAAAATGATTAAACTGTATTTGAAGGAGTCTATGTGTATGAATGGGCCAAGATGGCTGGCGGTGTGTTTAGTCATATATTCAGCTGGTCCCTAGCAAACCAGGCATGAAATTCAAAATAATGAACAGCTGCCACATATATATGGTGATTTCTAATTTTCTGCACTGCAACACTGTGATGAAAACTGTTGTGTGAGCAATTGTGGATGTCAATTTTAAAATATTATACATACAATACCGTGTATTATTCTGTGGGTCACTGGATAGTGCTGTTTCTTGATGATTTCTTGATGGGCATTGCACTTTTAATGTCACCCTCACTCTGTTTGAGGGGTTTGCAGGTTTTTTCTGTAGTGTATGGCAGTGCCAGGCACAGACTTTTCGAGGGGGAGGGGCTTGAAATGGGGGGCATGGCTGTCTGGGGGTGGTGGGGATGGGGGGGGGTCAGTTGATTTTGCATGATGGTTGGTTACTGAGAAGGGGGCACTTAGAACCTCTGAAGCAGGGATCTTCAAATCTGGCCCTCGATTTCAAATCCAGGCCAAATTTTCAGTTCTCCAATGTACTTAATTGAATAATTACGGATTCTGATTGGGCACAGAGACTTCACACCTGGTTCACAGGTAAAGGAAGGCTGGAAATTCAGCAGGACTTGGCCTTTGAGGACTGTGATTTGAATAGCCCTGCTCTAAATGGGGGCATTTTCAATCATTCAGGCAAAAGTGGCAGGTGCTCCGGCACTGCCCCCCCCCCATATGCCTGATATATGGGTATCTTCTGGGTATTGTGCCATTAGGCAAATTGGTGTCTCTAAAGTGCCCTTGGTGTGTGTGTGTGTGTGTGTGTGTGTGTGTGTGTGCATGTGTGTGTGTGTGTGTGCATGCCTTGCAATTGACTGAATGAATTCCTCTCCTGGATGTCCCCTGCCTTGTGTCCTGTTGCCATGACCCTGTCCCAGATGGTTGAATTTATTTTTAAATTTTAATATGTAATTTCAGGTTCTTGAAAATACTTCATTTAATGCATGTATCCATCTTCTAACCACGTCCTGGTCAGGGCAGTGGGGGCCAATCCAAGGCATCTCAGGTCACAAGGCTAAGCTATGAAGGTATGCAGGAGGACTGGAGGTGAGGCTGATTTGCAGGGAAAACAGTCCAAGTAATTATGGTAGGCATTAGGCGCTGTTGGGCAGGTATTAAAATCTTCCGGAGAGCACTCCTGGCTCTTTTGGACAGGGAACATGGAGGAGCTGCTCCAAGTATTCATGACAGTGGGCCCGTCAACAGATATTATCATGCATCATGGAACATCCTTAATGTGGCAGAACACAAAGCATCTTTCTCAAGAGATCAGTCCTGGAGAAAAGGCTACTAGTGTTAATCCCTGCAGCAAAGACCAAATTCTTGACAGTACAGAAGACCTCTTTTGCTATCTTGGAGAAGGTGGATGAGGTCACCTACAATGTCATGCAACCAGGGCATGAAAAAACTTAAGTTATATCTCAGGAACTTTTTTTTATTACAAGGGACGAGACATCCATTGCAATATATTGTTTACATAATGTGTTCTTTGTGCCCTTTTCTCCTGAATTACGTTTTCTCTGAGAATCTTACATATTTGGCAGGACAAAAACCATATTCTTAAGGTTCCTTATGGACCTGACAGGGCATGAAATCAACCCAGTGCTAAGTTAACACTTCATGATTTACTCTTTTTAGTGAGGCAAGATGGAAGGCTATATACAACAGAGTTATGAATCTCTTTGACTGAATAGTCATAAAACTCTGTGATCCAATTATGCTTCGATACTAAATAGTCCTTAATGGTTTCAAGCAGAATTAAGTCAGTTAATGTCTGAAGTGTATAAAGTCAGATTCAAGTTATCTGCATGTTTCATGAATATCTTAAGGTCTGTTGTCAGATTAATAGCCTAAGTTAAACTCAACATGGTTTTGTTATTCATTAGACTTAACGACTTTGATAAATACCATTCTCCTTGCTATTCGTTTTCTGTTTACTCTCTCCTCGGATCTGGCATTCTCATTTGTGTATCAGGTGCTCTTGTTTGCAGCCAAGATACCCTGCCCAATTTATTCCACTCTCAGCAAAACAGCAAACCAACGTCAACTTATTTTATAGCTGTAATACTTCTTGTCATAATCAGACCCAGAATCTGAGTTGTAATGACCAGTTTGTATTCAGGGAAAGATTTTTGAGTGAGATTCCTGGAAGGCCTCCCTAGTGTGTTCTATAACAGTACAACAAACGTCCCATTGATTTTCATGGCGCCCATTCATAATAAAAGAAAAAAAATCACAGATTATCTCAAATTGTTTTTTGAAGAGATTTCTGCATATGTTCGTGTTTTGAATTATATAATCTTTAAATCAGATTGTAGTGCATACTCTAGGTAAAATTGAATAAAATTTGCTTTTTTATATTGTCAGTGTCAGGTTTGATAAGGAGACTAGGATAGTCCATAGCAAATGTAGTCTACAAAATCACTTTCACTACCACTAAAAATTGTATGCGGCTGAGAGATGGAGCATTGAGAAACATTGGTGTAGGAGGAAAGGCCGTGTCCTCACACCTTCTTGGGTTAGGGTTAGGGGGCAAGTTTGTTCATATTGATTTCTTTTACCTGTTCCAAATCCCTTTTATTAAAAAATAGTTGCTGGTGAAATCCTATTGTGCAAGTAAAGCCTTGTAATAAGACCTTATTTATAATCATATAAAAATCCTTGGCCTATCTGATAGAATTGTGCTGTGTAGTGTTTGGTGGGAACAAAAGCAGTAGATCATATGAGGCATCAAAATTCCATATGGGGGGGGATTATCATGGCCTGTCAATCAGTCCCCGGTTCAATCCAATGAGAACCTATAAAGTAAACGGGTTTAACCTTTCAGCAATTAATGCATAATAATAGCAAAAGCAAATGTTTCTGTCATACTGATTGTAGTTTATACAGATAAAAAGTGAGCTTGGGGTTCATAGTGTGAAGGCAAGGCAAGGCAAGGCAAGTTTATTTATATAGCACAATTTCAGGCACAAGGCAATTCAAAGTGCTTTACAAA
>JAAGVU020000123.1:3440085-3453782 GCA_011763525.2 Mormyrus iriodes | reverse complement strand
TTCATGTGGGCTTGTTCTTTTCATATTAAGACACATTAATACCAGCTAGTTTTAAGAATAGTGGAATGTTACACTTTCTTTCTTCCTCCGTTTGTGGCGTCTCCTGCATGGATGGCGCCCTTAGCATTTGCCTATATTGCCTATGCCACGGGCCGGCACTGGCACTTGGCCCCCCCGGAAGGCTAGTACTGGCATTGCACTCTTTCAGTGTCATTAGCGCTTGCTTGCAATTTGAGCAGTAGAGGCCGCTGTGTCCCCACAAAACATGTCAGCATATTTCAAGGCATTAAAGCAGAACAAAGTTTAATGCGGACTTCGGTTTAAACAGAACTAAATCATCTTACCGCGCGGTTCCAGGGTGCTAAGATGGCCAGTCAGAGATCTGAAATGGAGTTTGCGACGTCTTCTGTGTGTAATACATGGGGGTGCCTGAGGCGGATTTGCATGCAGACAGTTCTGCCTTGAAAATTGACTGAGAACCCATCCAGGGTCCCAGTCGCTCCCAGTGTTCCCTGGGAAGGATTCTGGGCTCACCATGACCTTGTTACTGGATAACTGGAAATTGGAGGAGTGAAGGATTTTTCACCTTAGCCAAATGATGATGATGATGGTATTTTCTTAAAAAAAAAAAAAAAAGCCAATTTAATTATTTATAAGGACATTACTGATTTCCATGCTGATTTGTTATCCCAGGGATACCAAGAAATGGCTTTTGCTGAAGTCACCTAAGTTCCTCAGTTGCAATAAATAAATGAATAAATACAAGTTTTATCATGTTGTCCCACTTTTCAGCGTTCGGGCAAAAGGGACATGCTCACGCAGCATGTGCTGGATTTACATCAACCGTCTCTTCCATCCTCCGAGGCCTTTTGCCTTTTTGCGCCATCAGTAGTGATCTGTGGAGAAAAATATCTGGTATACTCAAGGTTCAGCTCAAGTCGGTTATTCCAGTCAACTGGAAAGGAAGAATGATGGCTGAATGCAGACAAATAGGAAAAAACAGAGAACTTATAACATGGTTAAATCAGTTTTATAGACGATCTGGCGCCACAGACGTGATTATCATAAATGATAACATATCAGCATGGAAATCCATGGGGTCCTTATAAATAATAAGATGGCGATGTTATTGATTTGTTTTTTTTCCCCAGCAGCTTACGAAATAATTAGCATCTCTCGCTGCAAAACAGACCGACCACAAGGTCTCTGGAGAACCGAAACATCCCGGTTTGTTTTTATCCTTATAACGACATAACAAGCGTTTCGTTCGCGCTGAAGATCGAGAGATCCGCTTCGTGCTTCCTAAAAGCCACAGTCAAATCCCTGAGGGGACGCCCTTCCTCAGCACCCTAAAGTGTGTCATGGCAGGAGAATAGACTGTATGAGACCGCATCGTCAACGACGGGGTCCGCAAGAACTTGCACGCTGCTCAATTAGCAGAGGAGCTGCGACAGAGCCAGCTGGAGAGCCATCAAAGAGGCTTGGATCAGAGAGGCAGGAAAATGGAGAGCACCCCAACCATAAGCCTGCAGAGAGTAGAGGAATCTAGCTGTAAGGCTCGAGAACTCTACGTGGAATGAAATGTTTTATACTCCCCTGAAATGGAGTGTGTTCATACCGCTATTTAATTTTGTGTGTCCTTTTTCTGACAGGCAGGAATAATAAAGTATTTGGCACAGAGAACGTGAAAATGATTAATTTACTATTAACTAAAAGAATATTAGAGTGATCTCTGATGTGGACACAGGTTTCTGGTGTATGTGGGGAGGCTGGGATGAGGTTTGCCATCTGTCAGCTTTGTAGGAGAGAGCCCGCACCTGTGTCCCATGTCTCTTTAACAAATTAAAACCCATTTTACTGGGCTGTTTTTACCGGCTTAAAAGAATAAGTTTTCTTTTCAGCCCAGGGTGAAACAGTGGCATAAAGGGCCGGTAGGTTAAATAGCATCCCTAATTTGCCTGTAGTGTACAGTGTGTGCTCTTTGATGGACTGTAATCCCTTCCATGGTGTACCTTTGCCTGTGATTGGCTCCAGGCCCCCATGTGTCCCTGAGCAGGTAGATGGTGCCTTAGGTCAGTTGGCTTGCATGATGGCTCATTGGTCAGCGGTGTAGCCTCATGTGTTAATGGTTTCATTGTCAGTCCTGGCTCTGTGTGTGTGAAGTTTGAATTTTCTGTCTGTGTTTATGCTATTCAGTGAATCTGTGTCTCTGATCTGCTCATAGAATGTGTACTGCCTTGTGCCAAACCATTTTAAATGGTTCCCAGAGTAACTGTGAACAGCTCAAACACAAGAAAAAACACTCTTCCATCTAGCTTCTCTGATAAATTTTTTTGGGATGGAAATTATTCACTTTACAAAATATTGAATATTTGTATTTAAATAAAAATTTACTGAATTAATATATTAGTAGATACATTTCTAAAAGACATAAATTCAAGAGTATGTCATAAGAGTGGGTAAGAGAAAGATAGATGGTTCAGGTTTGTTTGTCTTCATCCATCTCTCCATCCTTGCATCCATCAATCTTTGCATCCATCCCACCATCCATCCATCTTCTGAATTGCTTATCTACTATAGGTTGGCCATAAACCAGAAGCCGATTTCAGGAGTCCTGACACAGGGGGTGGCCATGATGGGATCTTTCTGGTGATCTGATGCATTTTATTTATTTATAAGTTGTTTTTTACTTGTTTAGGCTCTTTATTTGATACATTTTTTCTACCTCCTCAAGTGTGTAACAGCAGCATACCTATGGGGTGGCCGCCAGCCTGTGGCTGAAACAGTTATGACCGTGTGTCCTTAGATGTCGTCTAAGGAACAGAAATCAGCTCTTATAAAACTGTCTTTGTGTGGCCACCCACTCAGACCAGGAGCACTTGCCAAAATCTTGTCTCTGTTTTTCCATGCTTCATTACACTGGTTCAGGGTACTGTAGATGTGCCGATAAATAGTGGGAATTTGCTGATGGTATTTGGAGCATTGCAACATGTTTTTTCATGTAGATCGGCTGATATCATAATATAGTACAGCGGTTCAGTGGTGGCTCTGTAGCCTCATGCCTTCAGAGCTGGGGGTTGGAATCTGTGGCATTGTGTCTGGAGTTTGTAGGTACAGTAATGCAGTTATGTGAATGGCCCACAGAGAGCGACTGTGTGCGTGCCCAGTGATGGACGTCCTGATCAGGGTGTAACCCTACTATATGATGTCTGGAATAGGTTTCAGGCCCACCTATGACCCATTACTGGATAAGCAGTTAGATGACAGATGTTTATTGCGCCCTGCCAGTAAATACTCGAACAAAATACATTTTTGAAATAATAATATTGCCCAAGGTTTAACATTTGGGGGAATAGACTATTGTGGGATTCTCAATAATATACTTGAAAAGTAGTGCCACCCCTTTCCTGTTTAATTATTCGAAAGAACACAGTCGATACGTGCATCAGCCCATGGGAGGGTCTTTACAGCCTGGGTCAAGCACAATAACATTACATTTCTTTAGCAGACACTTTTTATCCAATGCAGCGTATAATTGAGAAAGCAGGGGCAGCCAGTCCCTGGAGTAATTGGGGTTTAAGGGCCTTGCTCAGGGGTCCATTGGTGAAATCACTCTGCCAACCATGGGATTTGAACTGACAACCTTCTGATCACAGGCACAATGTCCTAAACCACAGAGAGTGGTCAAATTGATTTAATAATAGACTCTGTGTTTTATGTAATGTTGTTTTACGATGGGTAGATTGGAGGCAGCCTGTTACTGTACTATTGCGTGGGCTCTCACTCGCTGAACAGTTCAGTGGCCCTGTAACACACAGCCGCGATGAAGCCATTAAAGATTTAATCTTCAAAACTGGCTCGTACAACTTCAGCACAACTTGATCCTCTGTGTGCCACTTCTACGGCCCAAAAAGTATATTTTTATATACTCTCCTTGCGTCCTTCCCCTCCCCTCTAGCGGTTTTTAAAATGAAAAATGTCTCAGTTTATGTCACACTCACGCTTTGCGTCTTTTGCCATGTTTCAGTTATTTTTACAGCGTCATATTCGCTGTTGCTTTGGACTCAATATCTTGCATGTTATTGCTACATCATCTAGCACTTGAATGTAACAGCTGGGGGAAACTCTAACCCTCCTGCAGTTTGCCTGTTAGAAGCCCTGTGCCTTCATCTGGGTGTCAGAAATTGAACTGAAATATGTTCTGAGGATTGGAAACACTCTGGCTTCATAGGTAATGCCGCAGTGGCCTATAATAATTGAGATAAACTGAATTATTTGGTGGCCATCAATCTAGGAGAGCAAGTCAGTCATGTGATAGGCAAAGAATTCCTCTGCACCTCTACTTGTGCTTATACCAATGACGAATAAAAAGCATTGTTGTTTTTGTTGTTATTATTATTATTATTATTATTATTACTACTACTACTGCTACTTTTTTTGGGTAGTGTATTACAAAAGCACTATCATCCATAGTTCTAGATAGCATTTGCCAGTGTTTTTTTCCTGCATTGTGAGACTTTATATTTATATGTATATGTGTGTGTGTGTGTATATATATATATATATATATATATATAATATTTTACTATATATAAAGTTGTCTGGTGGCTCAGTAGGTAGCACTGCTTCCTCATGCCTCCAGAGAAGCATGCTTGCATGTTTTTTCCTGCAGTCTGCAGGTTTCTATGCACAGTCCAAAAACATGCAGTTAGATGAATTGGTGTCTGTAACAATGGTGTCTGTAAATTACCCATAGTGTCTTGGTCATGCTCACTGTGACCCCAACATCGTTCCAGTTTGAACCCCCTTTATTCTCCAGAACAGCTACAAGGGTTGACAAGGTGCCTGTTTGGAGGAGCCTTTCTGCACACTGCTGTTGTAGCAAGCTGTTATTTTTGCACTCGTGTCCGTCCTGTTAGCTTTAAGGAGTTTGGGTGTTCCCCTCAAACCTCTCTCACTAAGAAGGTGCTTTTGGAAAAAGAGCTGCCACAGACTGGATGGCAGGGTTTATCACATCATACTCAGTTTACATCTAGACACCCAGTGCGTGAAAATCCCAGGAGCGCGGCTTTTTCTGAGATGCGGTAATCATTTTGTCTGGAACCAACATTCATACCCCATTTAAGATCCCCTAGATCACACCTCTTAGCCAGTGTAATACTGAGCCAGGCAGGGCGTGAACCTCTTGACTCTTTATATTTATGTGTATATACACACACACATACATTTCAGCTGAACTTCATTTCAACCTGTCTGTAGGATGGCATACATTTTGCCATTACTGAATCTGTTTGAACTTCAACACTGGATGTGTAACTTCTTTGTTAAATCACATTCACTTTCAATTATCTGACCCCAACCCCCCCCCCCCCCCCCCCCCAAATGAAATTTGGGGAGGGGGGGGGGGGGGGGGGGGCTGGCTAAATGTGTATGAAAATACAGAACAAGGGAAATGGCACCTCCTTTTTCAAGAAAGCTCTGCTGTTACCCCTCCATAAAAAGAATACATTCAGCAGAAGGATCACCACTGTAACAAGCAGTTTAATGAAAAAAATCTGTGACTTTTGATAAAGTGAAACCTCTAAGATGATAGGGCAGGTATGAATGCCAGATATACAGAGGGACATACAGCTGTCTGGTTAGATTAAATTACTGTTTTTTTTTTTTTTAAAGTCTAAACAATGCAGATCTCAGATTTTACTGCAGATCTTCAATCTGGCTGTTCGTAATGCCTATTAGAAATGGTCACAAAATAGCCTGCAATCTTCTTTTTATGATATCCCATAAAGCAGGTTGACATTATGAACCAGGATAATATTCTCTTTAATAATTTATAGGAAGCATTAAAAACTGCTGCGTCTTCGTTTTAAGACAACTGCAAGTATCTTCATGATGAAGAGAAATGGTAAGAGGTTATTCAGATACTGTGAATATTAGTCAAAAAAGGAAAAACCGATCGAGCCGTTCCATTCAAAGATGTAAATTAGGGCAGTGAACAAAATGAGCATTTTTTCCCAGCATGCCTTGGGATGCTTAGAGTCAAGTGGATGCACGTGGATGCTACCGTATACACTCCTGGTGTGTTTGCCTTAGCAAAATGTACATATGTATGGGTGACAGCTGCACAGGGTTTCCTTATAGACTGAGCTAGTACAGGCCTGATTTATTTAGCCTACTGGAGCGCATATAATTTAATGCACTTTCTACTGTACATCAGGCAGAATATAATGCTCAGTGATTCACTGATGAGTTATTAGCATTCAATAGCTACGTGGGAATCTACCTTGAAAATCTACCTTGCTAAATAGTTTAAAGTGCAGTCTTAATGTTTGTAAATCATCTTTAAATATATCCTCCAGTATGTTTAGTATAATTCCTGCCCCTTGTATTGTATCATAATGAGATTACATTACAGATATGTTTCATCTAGCTGTGATTATAAGATGAAAGTTAGAACCACTGTGCTCATTCAAAAAAGTTTTAAATTAACTCCCTATGTTCATTATGCTTTACATACAGGCTCCCTTTGTCTTACAATAACTTACATACCTATAAGTTAGTGCTGTCATTTTAATATTTTCTTTTTTTTTTGCTTAACTTTCACATTGGGTCACTTGATATTTTGTATCAATACTACTTTAAATACTCACTGTCGGTAGTAGTTAATAGTATTGATTACTGTATGGCAGGGGTGGGCAGTCTTATCCAGAAAGGGTCGTTGGGTATGCGGGTTTTTGGTGCAACTCCCTAATTAAGTTACTAATTAGAGGACTGATTGCCAAAAGCCTGCATACACCGGACCTTTGCGGATAAAATTGCCCACCCCTGCTGTATGGAGACAGCTAATACCATACAATTCAGTGTTATTTGTTTAAAACAGCCAGTAGATCTAGTCACTTGGGAATCTCCTTTCAGCTTTACAGCAGTTTTATTTTTTATGAAATTTCCCTTTGTGGGATTAATAAAGTTCGTCTTATCTTGTCTTAACTTATCTTGTCTTATCTCTATTAAAATTCAGAGCCAAATGCCCTACGAACAATGCCTGACATCTTACTACCTTTTTTGACCTGGAAGTTAAAAAGCTAGCTACTAACTGACCTGAGTTACTACAAGATCCTGCTAAAGGTCCTTGACTTGATAAATGACCGCAGTGGCAAAGCATATATTTGGTGTCAGTTGTTTACCTGCAATATGTAAACTGGCAGTGCAGAAATAAGCTTTCGCAGTTTAATTAAACCAGTCATAGCTATTCTCATCACGTTAGATGTCACGGTGTTATACAAGTCGGGCTTCCGGGAGACCCCCCTGGGGAGTGCCCCCACCCCCCTCAGCTGCATTGGAGCGTGTCCTCCATAGCAGGCTATATAAGAAAACAAGTGAAGTGACGATTCAACAGCCAACCATCTGCTGCAGAGATTTGTCGTCCTACTGTTACATGTGGTTTAACAAGAAGGCAGTTTTTCCAACAAATGATTTATAGCTGGTCCATCGATTCAGCTTCCACCAGCTTACCCTGGTCAAGTTCATGGGGGAGCCTGGAGGTTATCCCAGACAACACAGGACAGAAGGCTGGGGTACACCCTGGATGAGATGCTAGTCCATTGCAAGACCCACGCATGCAGAACGAGGCATGGGTACCCTGGCAGATTCAGGTGGTTCAGCACTTTATAGGGGCCCCCGAATATGAAGAACAATAATATGTATACTTGAGAAACATTTTGCCTCCTCTCTGTGCAAATTTTACTGTGGGGAATCCCTCCCCCATCCCCACCCAGCAAATTCTACCAAGAGTGATCCATATTCCTTCAGATTGAAAGGGGCAACCCTAATGGGGCGGGGGCGTCAGAATACCTAGCTACATTCCTACACATACACACCTACACTGCACACTACCGAAAATTTGACCTAGCTAGGTGTCTTTGGACTGCAAGAGGAAACCAGAGAATGTGAAGAAACCTGCACGACATGTGGAAAGCAAGCAAACCCCCCACACACACACAGTGGAGGCAGGATGCGACCTGCCAACCCGGGAAGACGGGCTGTGGTGTGACCAATCCCTCTTACCTCCCCCTCAGTGTCAGCAATGCAGTTAGAAGTTTGAGTCCAACCAACTAAACAAAGTCAAAATGATAATGCTATAATTACTCTGAAATGCATGCATCATTGATTGCAGTGCAATTATTATTTTTTATCATTAAAAGCATTTGCAATATTTTAAAGATTTGTTTTAAACATTGGATTTTTGCAGTTTGTATATGGAAAGCAGCTTAACATTGTTGCTCTGTAATATATTTATATAATATTTTATTATGGCAATATGTTCACATATATGTTAACACTTGAAATGTCATCCCATGGAATCACCAGTGTAAATATTATGTTTCATGGGGGGAATTACAGAGTGATTTCAGAATGTGTCTTGCAGTCACCGTGTGGGAATATAGACACCTGCTTGATGTTATTGTTTTTAAATATTGCGTAACCCACCGATCCAGTATGGCTGCCACCCACATGATTTTTTTGTCTTTTCTGGGTTGCCTTATTTTGTGTGTCAAATCTGGTTCCATATGACAACGTTCTGTATCCAGCATTTCCAATACTTTTCTCACTCTTGCCACGTCACCTTTCAAAGTAGAACAATTCTGCAGTTTGTTTGTGAAAAAGTGGCACGGTGGTTCAGTGAGTGGCACTTCACACCTCCAGAGCTGGTGGTCTGATTCCCGCCTCTGCTCTGTTTGTGTGGAGTTTGAATGTTCTTCCCATGATACGTGGGGTTTGGCTGGGTACTGTGCTTACCTCTCACCATCCAATGACATTCAGTTAGACTAACCAGTGTCTCTAAATTGCCCCGTGTTGGACTGGTATCTTACCCAGGGCATACCCCAGCCTTGTGCCTTGTGCATCCTGGGATTAACTCCAGGCCCCTCGTGACCCTGACCAGGATAAGAGGGTGGAATATGAATGAAATGGAATAAAATGTAGAATGGCACAGACAAAACACCAGAGGTGTCATTGTCCTGTTGAAGTGAGTAAAGTTACAGGGGTAGATCATCTTATAGCTAGTTTTTTGTAGTTTTTTGTTTTATTCTCAGCAGGTACACTGTGGTGTTATCTGTGTTGGGAAATAGTCTGACAAGTGTATTTCGCCAATGCGTTACTATCCCTAAACCTCAGCTAGCCACTAAACGATAATGAGTCACTCTGTCCTGGGCTTTCTTTCATTCTTCTCGCATGGCCACTCTGACGGTGGCCGCTCTTTCCGTCTCGAGGTGGCAGAGCGTTCACGCGGCTCCAGGAGGAGCAGGCCATGTCCTATGCTTCCATTGGTTCCCCTTGAAGCACATAACTTTATAGCTTGCATGGAGCATAGCAACATTAATCTAAATAAAGACCATTTTTGGCTGTAGGGGGAAATGGATTTTTCTTTTTTAAATGAAGCTCAAATCCTTAAATTTGTGAGTGTTCCAGATTTGTTGGGATTAGCAAACAAATAAAGGGAGATCTGGCTTTCTTCTGGAGGCTTGCCTTTTAATCTTAAGCAAGGAATATGCATTTTTGGTATCTGGGTTGGAGGGTTCCTGTTAGCAGTGTGATACGATTGTGTATTATGTGTGATATTATACTTATGGTACTTTTCACAAAGCTCTGTGCCTTTCACAGTTCTTCTGACATCAATCGTGTGACAGCCCAAGCCCATGAAGATCTGGGCCAGCACCTTCGCTAATGATGCAAGTGGAGATATTGTTTGGGAAGAGTCCCGAGGCTCCATTTAGCGCACACAGACGCATGCGCGTGGTGTTGATTATGGACACTCACTCTCTCCATGACTCAGTGATTAAAGCCTAGCCGCTTTAATCTCCTATCGCTGGTTGGTCTGGGCGCACTCTTGCTGAGCGACTGATCCCATTTCACATTCCTCCCTAGCCCTGATGCCGCAGCCCTGCCTCTGTCAGAGCGGCAAAAAAGAGTAAAACGTGAACATTATCTCTACACTGCACACATTTGACCCAGTTTAGACTCTTTGAAAGTGTGTTTCGGCTAAGAAAAAAAAGAAGTGTTGCAAGTCATATTCTCCTCATTCTTGGTGGCATCTGGGAAAACCTTAGGAAATCTCCATCTGCTGGGGGTCAAAGCTAAGGATAAGCAACGGGGGGAATCCTGACTCGAGGAGAAGGCGGCCATGGCAGAGGCCCGAGTGGACTGGAGTGGGAGGTGGCGGCTTTGTCATTTGCTCGCTCCATATTCACGAAGCTCTCCACAGCAAGCAGAGATAGCAGACACTGCAGATGTGCAAAGTAGGGCCTGGAGGCTGCGTGCAGCTCTTGAGCACCTCATGCTGATGTCACAGCAACACAGCATTACTCTCATTTTTAAATGCAAGGAAAAATGCAGCATTATTTATTTATATATTGTTTGACTCGGAACCAAGAATTTAAATCTACTTTAAAGATTTTCCATGGAGCAGATAAAACATGTAAGTAAAAGATCAAAAAGAAAGTTTATGTATGTGTTTCCTAATCCAGGTTCATTCTACAATCACAGGACTCCACTGGCCCTATTTGTATTCCCCCAATGGGGAATACATGCCGCCACCATAACAGACATTTTCGCGTCAATGCGATAACTGAAAAAGTTTTTTATCTTTTTCAAACTTTGCAGACATTGTATGGATGTGGATCTGGAAGTCATCAAATTTTAAGACAAATCGCACCAAAATGTAAGCTGTTGCTTGGTGGTGGCAATGGGAAGGGCGACTGCAAAATATGCTTGATTTGTGAACATAACTCAAAAACTATTAGATGGATTTTATTACCCACTTAACAAAAACATGACATAGATGAAGTTCAACACATGATTTCATTTCAAGACAAATTGTCCCAAAATTAAAGCAGCAATGCTGTGTGGTATCAATAGAAGGAAAGGGCACTTGATCTTGTGAACACAGTAACTCCAAAAATATATTTGATGGATCTTTTAAAGACTTCCCAGGAACATTGTATAAGTGATGATCTGTGACTTACAGAGAAAGTCTTGGGATGCTTGCTTAATTCTGTAACAAATTTATTGGTTTCATAGCAAAAGTCAGTTGACAAGCAATGTTTAACACATCTGCATATACCTTTTTATTTTCTTTTTATTAAGTGTCATAATTTTTTTACTGACTCATACAGTTCTACTCTTGCCATTTTTCTAGTAATTGCAACAATAGTCACTGGCTCCCAAAGGGATACTAAACACTAACATTTGGTCTTATATGTTATTGCAAAGGTGTTACTAATTAAAAACCATCCAATGAGACTGCTGGCCAATGAACATTTTAACTCAGAAAAGCTCTTTCAGAGCTCCTGCAGAGAAAAAGTAGTCCCTATAACGTCAAAACAACAGGTTTTTATCACGTCGTGGGGACATTTGATCCCCACAATGTAATACATACATGGCCCATACACACTGTGTTAGCATTCACCAACACCCACAACTACACATCACTTCATTCGCGTGGACTCAGCATAGTGCTCAGCATACAGTAAATTCAACTTTCTGATTTTTGTAACTTTCTGGAAATTTTCCTCCAAGTATTTTCAATCCACAGATGGTTTAATTTGCCGATGTGGAACCTGTGGATATGGAGGGCTACATTGAAAAAAGTCGCACAAAGTTTGCCTTTTAATGATGAATTTTTGGAGAGGTGGGAAGAATGTATACCGGATCTGCAGATTGTAGAGGTTGGGGCGGTCGGTGGAATAGATGGTGTGGGGGGTGGCAGGGTAGGTGACGGGACCATTCAGGGAATACATTGTCTTTCCGACAGCATCTAGTTTATTATAATAGCTCATTTTGTATAATAGCTATATTATTATAATAGGTCATTTTGAAACCAAGTCCACTAACCTAAACAAGCCTACTAACCTAAACAATGTATGTTGTAAGTATGTTAAAAAATGATCTTTAGTGCATTATTTGCTGAACCAGTAGAAGTGATATGGAAAAGATATCTGGTTGTATCATCTGCTAATAGTGCCTTAATGGGTCACGAAAATATGAAACTAAAAATGAAAGGTCTGCATTTAGAAGTGATCGCTTTTTTATTGATTATAATTGTAATTTGTCCTTTTGCCAAGCTCCACAGTTCTGTACTGCACAACAGTGTCTCATCACCATCATTGTACATTTATTAAATACAGATGATTTTGATGCTGAAATGAACAGGCTGAGTTTTGACAACAGAATGATTTTCCCTCTACCACAGGTTTTCAATGAGTAAGTCAGTAAAACACTCAATATCATACTGTACTAAACAAATCATAAATATACCTGTTTACCATGGTGCTTGTGAAGAATCGGTCGAGGTGTTTTTCACATGGAAATTGACATTGTTGATTGACATTGTTTTCACATTGCTAATTAGTCAGCTTTCAGATAAACCACTGTTTGTGTTTCTGGGCCTGTGTGTTACAGAACCAAAGCAGCTTGTAATAATGAGAGTGTGTACAGTGGCCGTCTCTGATGGGTGTTTTCTTTGTATTGGTTCTTTGTATTGTACAGGTGTTTGGGCCTGAATAAAGGGGGAAATGAAAACTGGACTCTTTAGGCAAAATGGACAAAATATAGAAATTGAAAAAATATAGAAATATACAGTCATGAGCATGGTAGAAGACCCTGATTCTGTGGTATCATAGATCTGTGCATTCAATCTTTGAAGGGTTCAAAAAACTCAAAGATGTATATACTTCTGTACCTTTTATTGTTTTACTACACATTTCAGCCTTATATTCGTATACATCACTGTGGATAAAAATATACAAATAAAATATGTCATTTGTTTGTATTTATTCAATGTATAATTTACTGTAACATTTTTCTAATGGCTTGACTTTATTCACTCAATGGGATAACATTCTTCATCAAACTGAAGTCTGAAAGAATATTGATTTAATTAAAAAAAATTTAATAGGTCTCTCTCTGGGTAAATTTTGACATGGTTTGATAACTGATGATGGCAAATGATGCCTTTGAACATTTTAGCAAAATATCTTTTGACCTGAGTGATTTGCTATGTTATACATTCATAATCTTGATTCTTTTTTACTTTTATAAATTATCATGAGACTTTTTGCCTTTTTTCAGTAACGAGTGGTCTCTTTTGTTTGTTTGGTGTATGAAATTTGCATTTTTATTCAGGCAAAAATAATCTTCTTAACATTATATTTCAAACTCGGATTGAATCGGTGGTTATTTTTGACTGGCAGTGTTAAAATACCACTCGTACATGGATACACAAAACAGCCTAATTTAGCAATACAGTCATTTAAAATTCAGATGAAGCGCAGCTTCAAAGCACCAGTTTGGAAGCGTATTCCGGAACCTCATTTATACACTCAATGTTATCGCTTGTATTTATGAACATGTGAGGTACTGTCCTACATTTTTGCTAATCCTTGTGCCACAAAAGCAACAAATAAGTCAAAAATATATTCTCTTTCAAAATATTCATATACAGTGCTCGGCATAAATGAGTACATGCCAACAGATTTGTCAGAAAACCTTTAGTTTCCTTTCAGAATCAAAATTTTCTATGGGATACTATACTACAAAATACTCCAAACGTGGGCCATTGATTGCAAACAAGATTTGTTAATTTGCTCACACAAAAAAGTAAAATGTCCTAACAAATTCAGTCAAGACCATGTTGCAAAAAT
>JAAGVU020000123.1:3416887-3439985 GCA_011763525.2 Mormyrus iriodes | reverse complement strand
CGCAGCCTCCGGGATAGGCTCCGGACCCCCCGCGACCCAAAATGGAATAAGCGGTTATAGAAAATGGATGGATGGATGGAAGTACTGTGTTTTTAGGAAATGGGCAACATTTTTCATCTCTAAATATTGACTAATACGCACTGATACACTACTTTAGCATTGGTACAACTGTATTTCTGCTTGTAAATGTAACCGTATTGTAAATGTAGGTATTGATGTGTATTGCTACAGCACTAGTAGGTAGAAGTATTTTGGGTGAAATGCAATAGAATCTATCAATTTGATACTGTTGGAACAGTAATGTATTCCGCTGATAGTCACCCTCTCCTCCCCATCTAATCCATACTCCTCCCAAACCCCAAACCTCTACAATCTCTAGCTACCGTATACAGTCTCACCACTTCTCCAAAAGAATTTTATTAAAAGCCCAGCTTTGCGTAACTTGTCTCAATATAATCAGGTTTATCAGACCTGTGTCAATAGCTAATGACACTTTATTAATTCCCATGGGGAAAGTTTCTCTTTTCACCTACCCCATCTTGCTCTCCATGACACACAGACACCTATTTAGGTGAGAACAAGCTTGGTAGCAAAGGGCAGCCACCTGCAGCAATGACTCTGTAACTGGGGCTCAAAAGCCCACAGACTTCACTATTTTGCCAGGGCTGGGCTTAAACTGCTGGCTTTTTGATCATAGGCACAGAGGTTTAGTCTGCTGAGCCGCACACTGTCACTGCATTGAGACACCACTAAGTGACACTGCTTCAGTTTTGGTGCAATTTGTCTGAAAATGAATTCAGTTGTAGATCTTCATCCATATAATGGTTTTGAGAAATAAACAAGATCTATCAAATGCCCTTTTATTCATAAGGTCAGCAGTCAGCCTTCACATTGCTGTCACTAAGTGGTGTTGCTTCAGTTTTGGTGCGATTTGTCTCAGTTTGATCCTTTCCAGATGTTCAACCATACAATGTGTCTGTGAAGTTTCAAAAATATCCGTCAAGTACTTTTTTAATTTTGTGCTAATGAGAAAGTGTCTGTGATGGGCCAGTCCCAAAAAGATATGCATTTCCTGTCTGGAGATTACAACTATAAGCTTATTCTAGAACTTCACCTACAACCAGACGCCTATCTATAACAACAAGATGGCCCATATCGGACCATTAGGCATTATTTTCTATAACCACTCATCCAATGCAAAGTCTAACCCTAACCCTGGTGCTTATTTCATAATGCCGTAGACAGGGTGCACCCTAGGTTGTATGCCAGTTCACAAAGAACATACACAGGGAGCACCCAAACTATGGGCATGTTAGGGGCACGGATTCCCCTGAACCACGTGTTTCGAAGATGAGAAGTATCCTGTACAAACAGGTGATATTCAGTAAGCCATCCAACCATAGGGGCCTGTTTAATGGCAAAATGTAATAAGAGCACTGCAATTTGTTACAACCATAACGGACCACTGGATGATAAATTATAAAACTACCCTGGTAGTGATGTGCCGGTGTCAAACAGTATCCGTTCAGAACATATTCAAGTATTTGTTTGCATTTGCATTTACTGAAGATAGTAAAAATTAGTATAATTAGTACAGTAGCAGGAGTACCGTAATCTCTTACTGTATACCCTTTGTATTGGATTATGAAAGACACAGTAAGTGTTACTGCAGATAGCAGTTTTACGCACCATAATGTGCGATGAATCATGTTGTTACCTAATTAAGTCAGCGGTCTTTAATCTAGGTGTGCAGAGATGGAATGTTTCAGCATCAAGGTCAGCGTCGAAGTGTAAAGTCTTTGTTAGACTTATCCAAATGCCTCATACAAGACACTGATTCCCACCCCAGTCTGCAGGGCCCCTCAGTCAGTCCATGTTTTTGCACCCTCCCAAATCCCAACAGAAATGTGGATTGTCTGGGTGGGAGCTGGAAGGGAGCAAAAATGTGGACTGTCTGGGGGTCCCCGAGGACCGGGTTGGGAAACACTGAAATAAGAAATCAAGGTGGGAAAGTGCACAATTTCCCTTTATTCCTTTTTCTAGCTATTTTTTTCCTTTGTTGTGAAAAATATATTTATTGCAGTCTCTGAAACCTCGGGTCATTCTTTAAGTGCAAGTAACAAGCAACATTTACTGTGATACTGTGTACTGTGCTATGATAAACAAGCAATGATCCGTTTTTGAGTCTTTGAAATTTTCTTTTGAGAGTGTAAAAGTAACATATTGTCCGCTTATCTATGACGCAGAACAGTTTTTGTATAGTACAACGCTTACACAGTTCAAATGAAGAATTGGAACTGTGACTGAATTGATTTTCTCACATATTTGACTTTTTGTCCAGACTATACACTGTTGTGGGCCATAGACATGTGCCACTCTTTATTCTGCACGTTTCCACGCTTCTGGGAGAGCCAGTGCTTCGACATTATGAAAACGCCTGAATCAGTTGCCCGGTTTAGGCAAGCAGCCATTGTTATAAAAAAAATGGCAAAAGAAAAACATCACCAAGGTGCTAATGCTAATGTACCATATTTATACCCACAATGCATCAGCACTTGGCACCACAGCAAGAAGCACAGAGATGCTTTGCTTCAGAAAAGTCACAGAATTATAAATGATATTGAATTTAACTACACCTCTACTTGCCTTTAACTAGACTATCCATTAGTTGTCAAGCATGTTACTAAAATATTTATATATTATTCATGTTAATATTTATTTCAGTATATTAATATTTCACTATATGTACATTTGCCAGATATAAAGGAGCCAATGTAGAGTATTTTATTTAATTGTTTGGTACACATAAGCAAGTGTTTAATTATACATTTTTTGTTTTATGTCCATGTCTAGAATAGAAATACCGTATGTAAGACATATTCTGTTTATTTCCCTTTTGCATTATGAACAATGAAGAATGACATTTCATTTCACTGTGTCACCCATGCATCATGGAGCTGAGACACCGACAAAAATAATTTGACTTGTCCTGTGTTGTGTGCAGTTTTCTATGACGCCTTTTATTACAGTATACCATTTTACAATCTTGCTTTCGTGTACAGATCCAATGGAAACACTGCTTTCCCCACTTCCTGTTTAGGAAACGAGGATCCATGTCCAACATGGGTACATCCACCCATCTTCCAAAACTGCTTACCCAGCACTGGAGCCTATAAGAAGGGACAGCTTGGATGAGATCCAGCCTAAGACATTCTCATAGAATATGGACAATTTAGATACACCAATATATCTAGACCACGTTTTTTTTCACTGTGGAAGGAAGCCCAAGTCTCTGGAGGAAACCTACAGAGGCACGATTCAGACCCTGAGGCTATGGTGTCAACCAGGGAGCTGCAAATATGGATATGGTTAGATTAAAATAAGGACACTCAAGATTTAGGGAAAGTCAGAAACTGGAAATAGCTCTTTAATGCTCATCCAAACTTTTAGGGCTACAACATAATTCTTTTCTATATGGAAGAGGAATACCGAGTAGTCGTATTCCCAGATGAGGGATACATATAGTTTAGGAACTACATCATCGTCACTGTAGACACTGTTATAGTTAGCCAGTAACTCAAAAAGCATTTGTGTCATGACGGTGCTGCCGACGGTGTGGCATGACGTCGGTAGAAAGGATGGTCCGGGACAGGAACAGTCGGCATACGGATAACCCCGTTTTGGGGACTTTATTCTCGTGCCGCTCGGTGTGAGCAACACGAAGCAGCTAACACCAAACAACCACAATGACCGACAAGGAAGCACAGGACTGGGGAACTCTTAGGAATAAACGAGGGGCACCTGTGGCTGATTAACACGGGGCAAGAACACTAGGTAACCACAATGAGCAACAGGCGTGGTTGATTTAGCTGCCCCGCCTGTGGGAAACACCGGGGAAAGACCGGTAGGGCAGGGTTAGACATGACAGAACCCCCCAAAAAGGCGCACACTCCGGGTGCGCCAGCCCGATCCAGGAGGAGTCCGGGGAGCCAAGGACAGGATGGGCACATGGGGTCAAGACATGGTGCGAGGACAGGGACATCAGACCCGGGCCAGACTGAAGACACCGGACGGAAGACCTAGGGAGACAAAAACCAAACCAAACCAGGACATGCACCCAGACAAGGACTGACACCCATGGGGACCTCAGGGGCACTACCCAAAACAACGAACCAGACGAGAAGGGACTGGGACAGGACCAGGGATCACGAGGGTCAACAGATAACGTGGACCAAACACTGAGAACAGAACACAAGACCACACAAGAGACATGACTTAGTAGCCGAGAAGACAGGCAAAACCAGGACCAGAACAGAGACGAACCAAGGGGACAATAACGGGGACACACAGTAAGTGGGACAACACTACACCAGATAAGATGGACAGGCAGAAGGACCACAACTGAACAAAGACCGACAGGGGGGAGAAGAGACTTTGGGAAGCGGACCCCAGGTGAGGGAACAGGCATAGGGGACCAAGGGGTCACTGAGAAGGGGCCCCTGGAACAGAGGTAGGAACTGGAGGTGGAGCATGGGGAACCAAGGTAGGGACCTGGGGCAGAGCACAAGGAACAAAGGAAGGGCCCAGAGGCGGACCATGGGGAGCAACGGCAGGGACTGGAGACGGAACATGGGGAGCCACGGTAGGGCCTGGAGGCCACCAAGGGACATGACCTGGGACCCATGGATCAAGGCCTGGAAGCAGAACACGGGGAGCAGTGGCCAGGAAATGTGATGGGACCTGCGGGACGGAGGCAGGGATATGCGGAGGCACCTGGGGCGGAGCCCCCGGGGCATGAAGCTGGCCCCAAAGGTAAGGGCCACGAGCTGAGGACAGGGGCTAGAGAGGAGGAAGGAAACCAGAGGGCAGAGGACCAACCACAATGACCTAGGGTAGCAGGCTTGGGAAGTGAGAAGGACGGGGCCGGGTAGGAACAGTGCGGGGAGCTGAGGAGGAGACTGCCAGACTGGGATGTGAGGACGAGGAGGAGACTACAGGACAAGGACTGGAGGGTGGCGAGGGGACCGCAGGACTGGGCCTGGAGCTAGGGGGCGAAGCGAAGACCATAGGCACAGAGCTAGGGGGCGACACGGAGGCCGCAGGACAGGAACTGGAGCAAGATGAGGGGACTGCAGGACTGGGACTGGAGGGAAATGAGGAGACCTCAGGCCTGGGACTGAAGGCAGATGAGGAGACTTCAGGCCTGGGCCTGGAGGGAGACATGGAGGCCACGGGCATGGAGCCAGGGGGTGACGCGGAGGCTGCGGGCATGGAGCTAGGGGGCGACGCAGAGGCCGTGGGACAGAGACTGGAGCAGGAGGGCGATGCAGAGGCCACGGGACAGGGACTGGAGCGGGAGGGCGATGCGGAGGCTAGGCCCAGGCGAGTCCGGTGCCGGGCATGCCCCCGTCTTCCTCTTCGGACTACCGAAGACCGACCTTCTGCTCAGCCGGACCTCCCTGGGTGCCGCTGATTGTAACCCCAGGGGCCCATGGGAGCGGAAAACATGGGACGCAGGTCCCACGGGTCCCACTCCAACTCCTCCGGAGGGCCACCCTCCAGGCTCATCTCCCCCCAGTCGAAGAGGAGATCAGGGCCCTGGATGGAAGCTGGGGGACCTGGGGACTCAGCAGGGGCCCCTGGGAATTCCCTGTTCTTCTCCCCCACTAGGCCGAACTCTGAGTCCTCAACATCGATCCCCCGATGCCAGGCGGGCAGGCAGGACAGAGCCATCCAGGCGACGGCGGTGGGCAGACGAGAGAGCCATCCAGACAACAGCCTCAGGTGAGCTGACAGGAGCTGTAGGAATGGCTCAGCGCGAGGTCCGGGGAGTGCGCTCGGCTCAGCAAGATCTCTGGGGAGCGAGGGAGGCTCGGTGGGATCCATGGGGAGAAGGAGCAGCTCAGCAGGACCCGCGGGGAGAAGGAGCGGCTCGATGGGACCCGTGGGGAGAAGGAGCGGCTCGGCAGGACCCGCGGGGACAAGGAGCGGCTCGGAGGGACCTGGAGGGAGTAGGAGCGGCTCGCTCCCTCTGGGGCTAGGGAGAAGCCGAGCCGCGTCGGCGGCTGCCATTTTCCGGGCAGCGACAATCCGTTGCATCTTCTCTGGGATGGTGGCCATCACCTGCGGTAGAGAATCAGGGCTCACCGTCACAAAGTCCCTGGCCAGCGCCTGGAACATTACCTGCAGTTCGGGGGTGCCTGGGACTTCGGGGCTGTTCCACAACCTCCAGAACAGTCCCTGGAGGTTAAAAAACTTCTGGACAAGGTCTGGGGAGTGCCGAGGGGGGTCGTTAGTAGCGTCCACCGGGCTGCTTGAATACAGCTCATCATTGGACTCAGAGACAGGCTCCCTCCTCCTGAGGGACGGATCCGTCTTGGAGGGAGTACCTGCCACAACAGTCTCAGACCTGAAAATGCTGAGGTCCAATAGGTGCGCGTTTTCGGGCAATCGCGGGACGCGTGAATCCAGCTCCACCACGGGGCAAGCCGGTGAGGCGAGGTGGAATTGATGGTGTGGGTCAGTCATTCTGTCATTTGATGGGTCTTTTTCAGACTTTGCAGATACATTGCCTGTGTCCAAATTCAGAGACTGCATCCTTCAAAAGATGTGGTCTGTGAAGGCAAAGCCTTTGCAGGCTGCATTCTTTGAAGGTCGGCACCATGCAGTTAGATTAGGTGATACCACCTCCTCCACACTGATCCTCAACATGGGATCCCTCCAGGGATGTGTACTGAGTCCTGTCCTGTACTCCCTGTACACCCATGACTGTGTTGCCACAATCGGCTCCAAAATCATCGTAAAGTTTGCGGATGATACGATGGTTGCGGGTCTCATCTCCAACAGTGACGAGAGGAGGTCAGAGTGCTGACACATTGGTGCCACGAAAACTGCCTCACCCTCAACATTGCCAAGACACAGGAGCTGATAGTGGACTACAGGAAGCAGGGAGGAGTACAACCCCCACATCACCATCAATGGGACCACTGTGGAGAGGGTCAGCAGCTTTAAATTCCTCAGTGTGCACATCACAGAGGACCTCACATGGACAATGCACACCACTGAGGCAGTAAAGAAGGCACAGCAGTGCCTGTTCTACCTCAGGAGCCTGAAAAGGTTTGGCTTGAGTTCCCACATCCTCAGAACCTTCTACCAATACACTATTGAGAGCCTGTATTGAGCATGTATGGAAGTTGCACCGCCCTCAACCGCAATGCACTGCAGAGGGTGGAGCATTCTGCCGAATAGGTCATCGGAGGGGAGCTATCAGCTGTGCAGGACACTTGCACCAGGAGGCGCCGGAGGAGAGCTGCAAAAATGATCGGGGTACCCAGCCACCTTCTGCTCACCCTACTGCCATCAGGCAGACAGTACCGCAGCATCAAGAGCCAGACCAGCAGGCTATGGGATAGTTTCATCCACCAAGTCACCAGGATACTGAACTCCATCTGATATCAGCCATCCCCAGGTCCCCACCTCCATTCCCCTTTGCACTAGTAAATGCCTCTGATTCAGTAAACTGTACTGTATTGCACTTACAGTCTGTATGTCTGCTCGTGGTATATTGTATGTATACTGTATTGTATTGTGTATTATACCGTGTTCTTTTATATTTATTATGGATATTCATTAAAGGTTCCAATATTTTTGAACACTATGAGTTTATGTGCATCTTAAACCCATGAGGTTTTTTTTTCCCAGAGTTGCTCTGGAACTCAGTATAACTTCATGTATTGTTCTTAGCTTGTTTGCTTTTATATGCAAAACACACCAGTATGGATCCACAAGGGAAGGTGTTAGCACTTAACGCTTTGCTTAATTTGAAACAAGGCACTGAATCAGTTGAATGTGCTCTGATGTAGGCCAGTAGAGAGATGCCTGAATGTTGCAAGCATGTCTTAGAACCTAGAAGAGTTGGTGGCAATTGATCTTCTCTTACTCCTGCTCACATTCGTGTCAGACCACTTGACTTTGAATCCCCCCAGTAGCTTTATGGTTTTAACACCTTCATAGGAAAGGGGTTATATGATAATGCATTGAGTTTCCTGTTGCGTTTCTGCAACAATGATATAGGAGAATCTCTGTAACTGGTTATCTGCATCCATCTATTCCAGTACCGTGGAATTGTTTTTTTTTTGTTGTCCACAGGGAAATAGGAAATATAATTTTAGCTGTGCCCCCGAACCACAGCCCCCTCTTCAGGGCTGCAGTTGATAGCTTGGGGAGTATTCAATTCTTTCATGCTGAATCCCTCAGGAATTCTTCACCAGACAAGAGGTACTGATCGATATATGGCTTTCCTCAGTTGCTTAACTGACTCCTTGAGCATAATTTGGATCCCACTATTACTGAACGGACTTAATCCTTTAAGATTGTGGATGGCCCTGGCCATCTACTGTCTCAGGAGGACAGGCCCAATGGGCAGACTGTATGTTACTATTGACTTTTTTTACCTGCCTTGTCCTCTGCGATTTGCATTTATTGTTGTGTTCTGATTTGCTTTGGCCCTGCTAATCTAATCCACAGTGTTGATGTTAACCCCAAGACCCCATAATCTCCACTTGTTAATTTTATTTCCTGTTTATTTCTGAAGCAGTAGCCAAGACAGGCTGCTTTTTGTTTGTTTGTTTGCAAGTGAGCTTTTTAATCTGTGTGTTGGCTGCACCCTACACACGTAGCCCCCCATTACTATCAAATGGATACCATCCCCATTACCATCTCGACTGCTGCCAGGTCCTCTGGGTTCTGCACCGTGACCCTACCCAAGACATCCTCATACACACATGCACTTTGCTCCATCACTTATTGAAATTTGAGCAACACAGTGGAAGATTTTGTACCATTTTTCACATTTGGAAGACCTACGAGTGCTGTACATTTTAGTGAATAGGACTTATATATAGGAATATATATATAATATATATAAGAACTACAGTTTTGAATTTTCAAAAACCTAAACGTGAATGTATAATGAAACAGGCATGCCAGTATGCTTCATTGGTGTAGCTCTTGGGTTGTTTTGGCGGAATTATACACATTTCATTTGAGGAATGTATTTCATAATATTTGAGAGAATTTTTATGTGAACTTAAGAACCCAATACCAATGTGATAACATATACACATTTGTAAATGGTATTCTGTTTATGTACTTTTGCAATACGCTGAAAATATTTACTAGACTGTAAATGATTTGTCTCATCTAATCACATCTAATGGCTTATGCACTTGACTGATAAATTTAACTTGTCTCCATTACATCAGTAAATTGTGGACAAAGTCTTTCCAGCTGCACTAATTCAATAACTCAATAATTCAATTAACTTCAATTTATTCTTTAAGCATATCATTGGAGGAATCTCAAGAGGTGGGTCGTAATGTATATGAACTCGTTAAAACGTGGTGGTCCCTGGAGTAATTTAAGGTGACGTTTGTAAATAGTCTATTCAAAGCTTTTGTAAATCTGCATGCAATACATAGCATTTTTTTTGTTAATTTGGAAAAGTCGAGGGAATTACGGTTTTTCGTATAACGGCATTCTGTCCCTGGTTAAAGACTAATTACTTCGCTATGGTCTTCTGTAATGGCCCCCACCCCCGAACCCTCTAATGATGTGCAGAAGCGGAGCAGAGCGCGTTGAAGTGACAGCGGGCCGCTTGAACGCGCTCCTCGCCTCCGCCGCCGCGCTCTTATCGCCGGCCTTATAGGTGATGGAAAACCACCGATCTCATTTGTAAGTGCGAGGAAGAAACGGGGAGGAGCAGAGCCAGAGACAGGCAATTATTTCTGAGTGAGTAGTAACAGTAAAACATAAATCGCACCCGGCCCCCTTTGAAGCATATTAAGCAGGTGAAGCAGCCAGATGTATCGGCCCACAGCTAGGCTGGTTCGGCATGGTATGCGGGATTAGGTCCAATGAAGGTCGGCTGCAACCCACCGCGATCTGGGACCTCGGCTGGCCATTACGGGCATTCCTGCTGAAACCGCAGTTATGTATCTTTAACACTCAGAGATTAAATTTCGTCTTTCCCCTTTCAAAAGACATTGTAGTATACAGTATATACATTTTCGGGTTCTATATAGGCCTAAATAGTCGTCTGCCCTCATTTTTTGTAGTTGTATTCACTTTTCCCCTACAGATGTATTTCCATTAGGAGCTAGGATTCCGTCTTTTTATTCAAAAACTCATGTATTGTTCAGGTACTTAATCCTCTTCTCATGCAGCAATAGACGTGTTTAGTCTGTCGGTAGCAGCCTTGGCGAAATGAGACTGAGCGGGATATATACAGTAGGGGGCAGATATCCCAAATTAATCTAGGGAAAAGTTTGTTTTTGCATATTTGAATAACCACCCTGTTTTTAAGCTTCGCCAAGCTACCGGAGATCTCCATGAAGTGCTCTAGTTTGCGGGCATTTGTTCGTATTATTATTATTATTATTATTATTATTATTATTATTATTATTAACGTTTTAAATTGTTGCCGACTATGGTGCCGCAGTTTTGGGTTTTAATTGTAGTTGCTTTGCGTTGCATCAGTTAGACGGTTCTAGAGGGAGAGGCAGAAATGGAGAGAGGAACCGGGGACCTGCCCGGCCAGCGGCGCGTGAACCGACGCGCGGCACTTCAGGCTGCCGGGGGCGTAGACGCTCCGGTGCGGATGGAAACGCCCGATATCAGAGGACCGCGTCCTGAGTGTTCGCATACCTCATATTTTCGCCGAACCGTGATGCAGGGCTCTGCCTGTTTGTGAGTTTGTATAATAATCTCCCCTCTTTAATCACAGAGAAGTGAATTTCTCCAGCAGTAGTAATCAATAGACGCCTCTCCGGAATTGTTCAGGTCAGGCCCCCACCATAGTCCTGCCCTCACGGTTACTGAACAGCTTTTATCTATTAACACTGATAACTGATCGCCTCCCAGGGGGATACGGCTGGAGGGGTGCTACAGACTTCGCAACCTGATTTATTTCTCTTTACCGAAAGACAGTATTTTTCTCTGTGTCTGGGGTTTGTGGGGGTGGTACTTGATTGATGTCAGGATTTTGTATGTTTTTATTCTTGCCAACAGGTAGTTATGGACTCCTCCTTTTTTAAAATGGTGATATGGGTCAGCATTTGTTCACAGATCAAAGATCATTAGTAGTAATCCTACACATAGTTTCGAGTAATGTTACTGGAGTTTACCATTTTTCTTTCTAAGTGGAAGAAATAAAATTAAAAATATTCATTATTTTCATTCTAGATAGTAATTTTCTGTCTTGTAAAGTCATCTTTGTCCCTGATAATAAAGAAAACACTTAAAGCCCCCAAAACGAATTACTAACCTTGACTTCTAGTATGAGTTCTGACGTGGACTGGATGTGATTACACATTTTTACATTGCTGGACATCAACACTTATCCCTCTTACTCCACTGTATTCTTGGACGTTTAAAAAAAAGATGGCATAGTTATTATTCTTACCCCCACTGGTGTATTGTTCCTGGATTAGCATAATTTTGTTCAAATCCCCTATGTGACCAGTAAGTACTAAATCTCTACAGGAGAAGATGAGTAGTAAAATGCTTTGGTGTGACACATTGTTAAACTATTTGTGTCAGAGTAGGTATGTAAAGTAAGCTACAACTGTTATTAGACATTTATATGCCACATAAGAAAAATTTTTAGTTTGTACTGCAGGATTCAGATGGACGGACAAAGTTACTTTGAAGTAGTGAACTTTTGAAGTTTATGGCCAATCCTTGTGCTCTCTATATTTTGGGTGTGTTGGCCAGTAATTCTAAGATTAAACACATCTTATTATCACATACCCTGGATTTTATCTTAATAGGGAAATGTTATCATCCAACCACTGCGTTCCATGCATGCTTGCACATCTTTTAATTGCAAGTTGCCTTTCATCAGATGTTAACATTTGCCCTCAATGTTCTGGCAACCTGAGGAAGCAATCCCTTGGATCTAAATTGCTGCCATGTACTTAGAAAGCTCTGTTACATGGGCATAAATCATCAGCTTGCTTGTGGGTGGAGTTGTTAAAGTCAGGAAAAACAGCCACAGAAGTAGATATGATTAATACTGCAACTCCGGTGTGAAAAGCAGGAAATGGTAAGGACCTGCTGGTTTGAACATCAGATAATTAGTGATTTTTGTAAATTTTACTTTCAGAAAATATAATTGATGTTGTGTTCTTGAGCAGGTTGAAATCTTTGAAAGCATTTCGTTAGTCTATATAAATTTCATCCTCCCGCAGGGAAACTGGAAGATTCAGTCAGGAGATGGAGCATTCTGGAGTAATGCTGTCTGTTATGGTCGCCAGGAAATGTTATGGACTGGTTGGAGTCTTATATGAATTCACTTGCTTTAGCCTGTAGCTGGTCTGTAGGCTGAAGCGATATGAACGGTAGTAGTGTCTAGGGTCTGGAAGCTTACTAGAAAGTTGTTGATTCAGCAGATGGTTTGCACTTGAAAGGATGAAGACACTGCCCCAATCACATTGTCAATAACTTTCACAATAAAATAAAATTAAATCAAATAAGCTAAAAGCTTATATAAAAATAAGTTAAAAACCAGCATCGTAGTAGTGTCTTTCCCCATCACTTCTTGAACTTGGAAAATGATTCGAAAGGGCATGAAGTATTATCATTTTGTCACCGTGCTGAAGAACAAATGTCTTTCTGTCACTGTACATCTTCAGGAGTAACACAGACTGTGAAAATCTGACAAGTTTGGGAATGAAACACAGCTTCAGCTTCTCACCTGTGTTTAGGCCTACTCCTTAGTCTCAGAAATGAGCATTTTAATTGGACCTGATGAGCTAAGGTACCTCCAATATTGCAAGTGCATGGTTAGTGAAAATCAGCCCCAAGCGGGAGACTGTCAGCTTGCAAAATAGTTTTGTCAGTTCCGTTTGTAGAGCAGCCATATTCGGCTGGGTAGGCAGGTCTGAATAGCATAATCAGCCCAAGCATTGATTTGATTTGGTCTGGTCTAAATTGCAACATGTACACAGTGGGAACAAATAATCTCCTTTCTCAGTGGACACCAAGTCATACTTTAATACTTTTATGATTTTTTTTTCCTTCTTAAAGATATATGGTTTTCTAGGTAATGGTTTAAGTACAGAGTTAATTGAAGGGTTGCCTTGTGCAAAACTGCTGGTGCTGCAGAAGTCTGATTATCCAGTAACTTTGTAATGTCCAAGGTCTTTTTTGATTTTGATTGAAGTTTGTTGGTTGTGATAAAAAAAAATCATTTAAATTAAATGTGGCCTTCTAATTTTAAGAGAATTAGTTCTGCAACATGTTAAAGTACATAAATTGCATTATGACACTGAAATTGCTATTAGATTAATTATATAACAGTATGTGGCTTTCCAGCTTTAAGAATCCCTATAGAGAATATGTGTGTTGTCAAAAATTGCTTATCAAGATTGAGATTTTGTTTTTCATTTCACTCGGTAGGAAAAGTGTTCTGCCTCTTTGTATAAATACATTTTCTTGGCTTGAGGCAAGATCAAATATGAGTATTTTCCATCTAACATTTATTTTTCCTTGCCTTATTTTTTATCTGTGTGTGTGTGTGTGTGTGTGTGTGTGTGTGTGTGTGTGTGTGTTTCCTTCCCTTGTTCCCTGCTTTCTGGGATATCCACCAGGTTTTCTGCCACCCTGTTTGGATAAACCTTTGGAAGGTTGATGGATGGATGGATGAATGGATGTTATGTCCCTGGAAGAATATATTGCTAAGAGAAACTCCAGTATACCTCACAGATTCCTTTGAAAACCTGTCTAGGACTTTTGATGTTGATTAAAAGAGCTCAGGGATATCTTCAAGAAAAAACAGTGGTATATTACTCGAGTGAATATGGTAACAACATGTCTGAAAGAAGTATATGTTATATTCTTTAAACTTCCTGTTGGTTCTCAGGTCATCTGCTGGTGCCCGACCAATTAACCTGTAGTAATGCTGCATGTTCTGTACTTTCTAGGCCAATGAAGCTTGCAGAGGCTTATAGGAATCAAAGAAATGTTCATCCGGCATATCACAGACAAAGGGGACAGACTTTGGGATGGTATGGATCTCGAAATAAGATGCATACATCTAAAGAGATTTAGATTGTGGCTCTAGAAATTATTGCAAGGTCCAGCGAGTCTTAAATAGTCTTCACTTTACAGTTAAAAGCTGAGCTATAGTGGGGATCTGTTGCACCATCTACAAACTCTTCTTTAATTCAGAAGCCCTATAGCTTGAAGGCTTTTCTGACAAAACTTTTATTTATTAGAGAAACTGCAAGACAAGCTACTTTCTGTGAATCTGGAGTACTCTCCCATTCACATTAATTAGATCAGTAAGATTGGGGAAATGGAGACCTTTTCATGCCTTATAAAGTAAGAAGAAAAAAATGAAGCCCAACTTGAACTTAGAGAAAAATCGACATGACTTGAAAAGCCAGATGCAATTGTTCTTATTCGCTGTGGAGCAGGTGTGACTTGTTGTCCCAGAAAGGAACCCACAGTGACTGTTGATGTCATACAGATTAATGCATTCATTTTTTTAGTAATTTTAGAGCGACAGTTGAACATTTTTCATAAGGAGGCTATGGACGTTGCCAGAAGGCCTGATTGAGAAGCCAATTGTTCAGCACAGGAATGAAAATGAATCTTTTATGACTTTCGTAGAAGTGGTGTACAAAGTGAGAACACCCAGTCCCAAATCAAATCTCTGACTACCAACCTTTTCAGACCTTGCAGTGCTTGTTGAATAAAAATCAATGATATCTGGGAAGGAGAAACTCTACAAACAGTATAGCATGAGGAATCGAGGAATCATTGGCTGGGGTTGGATGCTAAATTGCAGGAACACAGTGAAAACTGCTGGGTGTAACGGCTCGTGCCTTGAGGCTTCAGGCGGGGATATCATTGTCGCTTTTCCCTACTTTTTATACTCCCCACTGGATAAATCTACTCATGTGAGGCTTTTCTGTTCGAAGTCGGCTTTTATGAGCTTTATGAGTTGATGAAATTATTTTTTTTTTCTCTTTTTGAAATCTCCCTTAAATATATAAAGGTTATAACCAACTTTAATACATTTAGGGTAAGGTTTCCTGTGTAATAATTTCAAAGATTCTATATAATGTGTTTTGGTATTGCCTTAGTAGGCCTTCAAACAGTTTGGGGAAATTACCTAATTACCTATTTTGATGTTTTTTTAAACAAAGTGGATGAATTAGAGGGTGTGTGTGGGGGGGATCTATCCTTCACATTCTTTACAGATTTTTTTCCTAATTAGCATACTTTCTTCTCTCCTGTCATCGTTAGCATCATCTTTTATGAGAATGTGGCCTAATTAAGGCCGACAGAAATGCCGCAGCTATCAGCTTTCAGTCATGTCTGCCAGTTAAGATTAATCACATAGACACTAAAAGACAATCAGCAAAAAAAGGACACACTTAATTCTTTCCCTTCCCTTTATAGTGTTTGAGCTGTTCAGTGTGCATTTGTGTGTTCCGTCTTTCTAAAAGGGGGAGAATAATGAGCGAGAAATGGAGAGAAAAGGAAGGAAGAGTAAGCCAGAAAGAGAAAAGGCTTATAAATCATTAGTGCTGCTGTGCTGATTAAAACAAATGATTGGCATACCTGGGAGGATGAGCAGTCCTTCCCTCCTTTTCTGACGCTTGATGTAACCCCCCCCATCTCGGGCCGCTGTGTCTAAGCAGCCGGGCAGTCTCCTTCAGCAGCGACAGGGATTTAATGTGTAGGAGGATGTGGGTGGGGGCTGAGAGATTATGGGCAGGGATCCCGCCTTCTTCCCCCCTGCGGTGACCAGAATCCGGGAACGATCCGCTGAGCGCCATGTGACTGGCGGAGCCACTCTGAATCCCCCCTCTCCCCTCCACCTCGGTATTACTTTCCCTTTTTTTAACAATGAATGCATGAGGGCAGAAGGAGGAGAGGAGGAAGGAGGAGATGTTTTCCGTTTCACTGAAGTGCCAACTGGGGGTCATCAAGCAGCGGACCAAGGGTATTGTGCAATGCACCACTTTTAAATGAGCTTTTTGTGTTCTTGTGTGGTCGCTGTGGGAGGGCGGAGTGCGGTGGGCTGGCTTTACTGGGGGGCTTTTTCCTGTTTAGTTACTAAGGTACCTCCGATCGTAAGAGGCAATGCTTGGCTCTCTGTCATGTGATTGTCTGTCCATCTCAAGTAGATGCCACTTATTTAGTTTTTTTTTTTTTTGTCGTGCATGTGGTATGTGCTATGATCTCTTGCGAGTGCATAGTGCTTTGGAGGATTCCCAAAATTGAGTGTGTTCAGCTCCGTCTAGGAAGAGCTGTGAGACCGTGCCGGATGCCGCTGTGCATGTAATTAAAGTCATGTAATTAGACGCATTGAAGAGCAGCTCAAGTTTGGGTTTCAAACTCAACTCGTCAAATGATGATGAACGGGGCCATAAACGGAAATGCAATGCCGACAGACTAGCAAGCCTTAACAGCAGTGCAGACTATTTAGATTTATTTCCAGAAGATGGTGATCAAAGAGATTCTCTGGTTTATGTATTGAGTACCTTCCTTTTTTTTTTTTTTAAAGGTAATGAAGTACTTCCCAGATTCTTTCTTTGCAACAGATGCCTCGTCGTCCTTTTGGTTAAAGTTTTGCTTTCTGATGAAGTTTCAGAAAACCTTGACCAGCACTGGCTGCTCAAAAATCAGCCCTGTGGGCAGGTGCATTTTGATGATCCTTGATATTAAAGTCTCAAAAACCATTTTAGACACTAATTTAAGGAAGTCAGTTGAAGACCGTATACAGAATGCAGGATGTTGTCAGTTTATCCTAGGGTGCTTTGAAAACCCACCATATAAGAAAAGTAGCAGATTAATTCAGCTATATAAATAAAACACGAACATGATTTTATTTTTAATGCTACGTTGTGTGTGTGTGTGTGTGTGTGCCCGTGCCCATAAATAAATAACAATCAGAATACCAGAATATTATGTATACTTTTTTTGATATTTAGTCTAGTTTGTATGTATTCTGAATCAGAACAGACATGCTATAATGAGACAGCAAGACTGTTTATATATTTCAGATATACTGATACCGGCTTTTGTGTAATAAGCTATATATTTTTTGCTTTCTTCCTCTCATGTTATTTTTGCAGTCAATATTGTGCTTTAAATCTGCACAGATTAACGATCCACTCAAAGCCAAGTTTATCTGTTAGCTATGAATAAAAATGCAGTTTATGGACCATTTTGAATCCAGTACCCCAATTTCCAAAATTCTAATTTAGTAAATTTTATTAGTTAAAACCCATGAGTAATTTATCATGAATCCAAGTTAATACTACTGATGTTTTTATTAGTTTGCTATTATTAATATTATATTGTTATTGCTGGGTCACTTCATGGATAACTTCTGCCTGCTCATGTGAACTTGAAGAGGATAACTGTTTAAATTTATGCGTCTGCCAAGATGGCTTAAAGTGTATTAAACTTTGGAGTGTGGAGGTATTTAATCCTTCCTGCAGGCTTCCAATGCTTCTGGCCGTCGCTCATGGTTACCTTTGATTTTCTGGGTGCTGGTTAAACACACAACACTATCATGGCGTAAGAATTTAAGAACCTCCCGCTGTGAGCAGCTCCGAGCGTCAGCATCTTAAAAGCGGTAGCGCTCCATGGTTTGGGATTTCCCAGGATGCACTGAGACTTGGGTGAATGCGAGGGTGAAGTGTTGCTTTGAGTTTACCACCTTCGTTTCAAGCAAAAAAAAGAAAAGTTAAATCAAATCGAAGAGACTGATGCTATGATCATATTCGCAGATCTTTTGTGACGAGAGTTTTATTTGCAGCTCCTTTGTTGCTTCAGTTGTGCATTAAAGAAGTGTTTTGTTCTTCAGGAATGAGTGCAAGTCAGAGCTGCGATGGTTCTATGACCCCACCAAGCCTACCTTGTGGGTGCTGCAGACAAAAGTCACAGCAGTAATGCATCTATGCATTACTCAATGCATCTGTGCACTTATGTGCACAAGAATCGAAAATGTAATTCTTTATGTTGGGTCTTCCTCTGACTGTCATTTTGATTTTCATAGTTTCTGTAAACATTCCATTGTTGTTGAGATTGTTGAAATTAGATTAAATTGAATTTTCCCCTAAGCTGTTAACAGAGATTTAAGAAGAACAACATTATGTAGGACTGATGCAACATATTTTGATGTTATACCGAAATCAGCTGTAGGTTTATAGAAAAGGCGGGGAGGACACGCACTGTTATGGTTATTGTTCTCAGATAAAACTCTGGGGCTCCAAGTCCGACTCGCTGTCCAGCTTTTCTGCTATGCAGACTAAGCTGCTACAAGTAATGAAAAAGGGTGTTTGCTAAAGGCTGTTTGCTTATGATGAGCCCATATTGGCCCAGTTTAATCAGGGTCTTAATTTTTACACCCTGTGGTTATTAAACCTGTTTTGTTTTTTGCAAGATTAGTATTCATTGCCAGATCTTTTAAAGTCATTTAAAAGCATCACGCAAAATTTTAATTTTGTGTTATCCATGTATTTCTTTAATTCAAATTTTGTGAAGAACATAACTTACACTGTGCTGGGTAAGTGAGTCCCAGCCCCTGGTTGGGGCAATTAGCGGCCTCCAGCCGTGCCCGTTTAGCATTCCTCCCCGGTGCTTTCCGGACCACCTGGGAGGAAGGCTTCGTTGTTGCCTGTCTGCATGGTGCTGATCGCCCCCTGCTGGTGTGCAGTAAATTTCCTGTCATATCACAGCTGGTAACTTACCATAACCCTAAAGTAGTCTGTGTTATGCAAAACAAAAATCACCTAAACTTGTACTTTTGCTTTTTGATCATCCACAGTCCAGTCGCTTACCCTGGTCATGGTTTGGGGGGTAAGTCAAACACATTGACTGCATGGTTCCCTTCATATATCTTGAATAAATTGATTTGTGTTTTTATGTGCTTTTTGTCAAAGTTATCAAAGGACCCCCCCCCCCCCACATGAATAAGATTATATGATTTTTCCAAAGAGTTTATTTTTGGGCTATCAGCAGTGGCCCTTGCAGGACCTTTTGACTGGGGAGGCCATCAGGGACCAGTTATATTGATGGGGGTGTTCAAGGGTTTTTTTTTTCTGGCTCCATAGACGAAAGGGAAACGAGGGAGAAAACTTATCGATCTGGCGGGGGTTGTTTGGGGGATTGGTTCCAGTCCAATTAATTTATGTGGGGGGCAACAGGCGGGGCTAAATATCTTCTAGGGGTGCCCATGGCCTTATGACCCACCCCTGGCCACCCAGAGGAAATGCTCCTGGCTGTCAGGAGTTTTCCATCTTCATTCCCCTTTCTGTCCAGTCCCTTCGCTCTCAATGCTCCAATCTTTGTGGTTTCGGTCTGTGCTTCTGGACCTCTTGACGTCTCTTGGTGTTGTCCAGCCTGGCGCTGACCCAGACAGACAGCACGTGACCCCAGTGTAGTTCAGCTGAGGACAGCCTCGGCACTAGGCTTACGCCAACCAGTAGGAGCTTGCGATTCCTCTCACTGCCTGCTCCTGTGTTTTTATTGGCTGGTCTGTTGGGTTCATACAGTCTAAGTGTCCTCTGCTGATTTTATTGGTGGGCAAAGAATATTTATATACATTTCATTGTAAATGTTTGATGTATACATCGTGTAAAATCTTTGAAGTAGTTTGCATGACGTGTTGTGCACTGCATAATGGTTGTCGTTTTCACCTTATATTATTTACATGTTTACTGCACTACTGATGGCCTTTGCCGCTAGCTTGTACCTGGCAAGTGTAATTTACGTCATTCATTCATTTATTAATTTATTTTCCCTGCCCGCTTATCCTATGCAGTGTCATAGGGGTCTGGAGCCTATCCCTGAAACAACAGGTACAAGGCAGGAAATGACCCAGGATGGACATGTACAAGTCAATTTGAGCATGTTTTTGGACTGTGGGGTAAAACTGAAGTACCTGGAGGAAACAATGACAACATGAGAACTTAAACTCCACAAACGTAGAGCTGGGAACCCTGGTCCCCAAGGAATGAGGCGGTCATGCTAATTTAGATTAATGCTCTGACATGTATTTGTAGCAGGATTGTTCACCTGGATAGCAATTCCTGCTAGTGTGCCAAAGGGCCTGGGTTTAAGCCCCAGGCTGGGGGTGGTGTGTGGCTCAGTCATAGGAAGGTTTCCAGTTAAAATCCCCAGTTAGACAGAATGATTTCAACACTGGGTGTTGAAGCAAGCTCTCAAACTTCAGTTTTTCCAGTGACTGACCCTGTTCTCTCAACAGTGTCAGTTTATGTAAAATGTGTAAATTTTTATGGAATTTTTATTCTGAGGTTTAGGGTTGTATTTTATATAATCCATCAGGTAAATGTCAGATTCAGTATTTTCACTATTTCCTCCTTGGTGCTGATTCAGGGGTAGGAGTGCGGAGGTGTGTGTTTGTCAAGGGTGGGGAACCCCCCCACCCCGGTCCTGTGTGTCTTTTCCTGATGAGGGGCGTGTAATCCCCATGGACTTCCGTGTTCCGGATGCTAGCGGGATTGAGCAGTTCTGGTGTTTCTGTGATCAAAGTCCCTCCAATGTCAGAAGGGCCGCCTTGTTGACTCGTCCGCCTCCGCTCAGAGCCTTGAATTTTTGATCCCGTCAGGGCTATAGCTTGACACAACTAGTGCATGTTGGCAAATTGCATCTAATGGCAATTAGAGGTAAAGGAAAAGAAATTTCCCTGTGGATGCGAGATTCTATTATTACACATCACATTTTCACTTACCTGATGCACATGTGTACAACAAAACACAAGGCTGTACGTGGCAAAAATCCATTTTTGTGAGCAGAAGGTGAATATCGGGGGAAATAAAAACAATCAGTGGTGATGACATTGTTGGCATGGACCGATAATTAGAGAATGTTAAGAGGTAAGCCTACCTATTGCCGCAGGAGAAAATGTGCTCTCACATTGTCCCATCAGTTTGACAGTGGTATTTCTGTCAGATGGCAGTTAGGGCTGATCGATAAAATTATAACGAAACACATTGTGCTTTAATTTGCCTTGATGTCAGTATAACAAATGCTCGATGTAAGTTCTATATAAATTAAGGCGCAATTTAAAACGTCGCTCTACTGTGACTGCTTGGCAGGACCGTAAGAACACAAACGGGCGATTTATTGAACAAGTAAGAGAATGCAGTAGGGCAGGCAGGCAAACGAAAGACGGCACAGTCATGACACAGTCAAAACGGCAGGAAACTCACCGTGAAGAGCCAGAAAGTCCAAAGCAACCCATCCAATAAGGATAATGCAGCAAAATCCAGAATGAAAGTCCACAGTAACATTCAGTCCATGACAAATCCACACACTAATAATCCACAGAGAATTCACAAACGCTAGGAAGAAGGCGCCGTTTTGGTCAGCGCTGACTAAAATAACCCAGTCTTCCGCCAATCATAGTATTTTGAAAATGGAGAACCTATACTGCTGTTCAGGTGATTCATGTGAGTCATGGGGGTTAAAAGCACTCCCTCAGAGGAAACCGTATGATTTATTTACTAAAATTAGATTTCAGTTTGCAGTCCATTCGGTTTCTCATCTTTTAAATGTTCTGGTTATGGGGAATCGTAAAGGAATTATAAGCATAAACCGAGCATCAAAATGTAGAAATAATGAATTACTATTGAAAATAATTATTTTTGAATTATAACATAATATTTATAGATAACATTAGAATTATCGAATATATCGTGATAAAATATTTCGTCATCGCTCAGCCCTAATGGCAGTAGAGAAATGGACCCCAAGAGGTGATCAGAGAACATTGTGCTGCGTAGAATGATATGGTTCATCAGCAGACCCCTGTGTGGTCCAGTAAGTTAGAAGGCTGTATAAGTGTCCGGATTTACTGACCCTGCTTTCTCAAAAAATGTGTGTCGCTTTGGCTATAAGTGGCTAAATTTAGTGTGTTTTACAAAACAAAACTGAAATGCTGGGATAAAGCAGAATGTGCAAGCCGAGACACAATCGGTGGGTAGCTGAAGCAATAGATAACGGAAGTAGCTGCGTGAGAGAGTGAACAAATGTACCACAGTCGCTTAAAGCAGCTACAGCTTGGTTACCATGGGCGTGGGGAGCTGCTCGGGCACCGGCTGCATGCTCCAACACCAATCCCCGGTGCTACGCTCGCATTCAAGCTTCTGCGTTGGTGTCAGATGAAGTGTTAGCTCAGCTAATTTTCCCCTTTCAGAGCGGCTCCCCAGAGACCCTGTCTGTTTGAGCTGGTGCATGAACACGTCTTTGCCACCGACTATATTTTTTTAACAAATCTGCATTTTTAAAATCTGGTTTAATCGTGGTTCTGCTGGCAGAAGGCTACACTGCGAGGCAGGCTGCTTCCAGGCTCAAAGTTTCTAAGACCGCAGTGCACAAGAGTAAAGTGAAGCAGGAGACACTGGGAACGACCAGAAACCAGCCAGGTAAAGGGCAGAAAGAACTTTCTAATGCCAGAAATGACAGTTAACTTATCTGACGGTTTCTCATAATTTGGAGGATGACATCAAGTGACCTTCAAAAGGAATGGGAGACATTAGGAGGTGTGAAGTGTTTGCAAAAAATGTATATTATTCACAGATACCCATTAATTGAGAAATAAGTGAAACAAAAACTTGTGCTGTGGTCTGTTAATCCCCCCCCCCCGCCCCCCTTCTGACTCATAGTATTATCTAGGTCAGGATTATATTGATACCCAGCAGTGATAATGCAGCACAAACATTGCGTTTGATCTTTAGTGTGGAGTTTAAGTGCCGCTTGTCACTTGGAAGTCACATACATTTTTCCCATGTTCTGTATATGTGGTGCCAAAATAATTGGTGAAAGCCACAATTTTTGGGCTAAATTATAAATTCTGTAATCTTGGTGTAATAAACACCAATAAAAAAATGTTTAATAATACAAGTTTAAATGAAGTACAGTGGTGCTTCGACTTACGAGTTTAATTGGTTCCATGACGGAGCTCGTAACTCAAGTTACTCGTATGTCAAATCAGTTTTCCCCATTGAAAGGAATTGAAATGCCATTAATCCGTTCCGGACCCCCAAAAAAC
>JAAGVU020000123.1:3385480-3402017 GCA_011763525.2 Mormyrus iriodes | reverse complement strand
AAAGTTATTTCTGTGACCATTGTGAGTTTTTCTTTCATTGACTGAAGGGTACCAACAATTTTGTCCACGTGTGTACACAGAATTCATTCTTAATAATACATAGGCAAAAATTGCCAGCCCCATTACACCACTGACAACGTGGAATGTTTTTACAAGTAGCACTGGAAGTGTTACTTGTTACTACATAACACTGTTACGGCGTTACTACATAACACAGATTCCGTTTACATTATTGACAAACTATTGCCAAGTTAGACAGACAAACCATGACATTTTCCCCCATTCCAAAGTCCCCACATCATGCATTGAGCTAAAAGTGAACTTATCTTGCATCTGCTATAAGGTAGAGTGGTGGTCACGAAGATAACTTACAACATTAGATGGGTTGCCCCATTTGCAGATACTTTCTGCATGTTTTGCAGACAGTTACCATCTTCAGTTTTCCTTCTGAAGTCTTATAAAAGCCAAAATAGGACCACACCTCTGACCTAGTCCTCCAGAAGGCTGAAAAATTTCTGATGCGCTGCCACTGCCTACCGCCTACTGCCATGTTTTCAACACAAAACAAACCCATGTTGCATGCTTTGCCTGCACACCTGCGTCTGGGAGACTGCTGCTAATTTTGGTTAATGCTGCACAGTATTTCGCATGTTGGGGAAAAATGTAAATAGCTCCTGTTTGTGTCATTGCTAATACTTGTTGTGTTCCCGATGGTCATAGGGGCCCCGGCTTGCGTCTTTCATGAACCCTATCGTGAATTTCCCACCGTGTGTGTGCCTTACACTCAGACGTCAGACCTTCCTGAGTTTCCCAGTCGTATGTGGTTGGTGGTTCTTTGATTCCTGTGTCTTCTTTTAATGGCTTAATGAAAAGGTGTAGTTTCCTTCTTGAAAATGAGTCTCCTCGCTGTTGCTGCGCTGCCTTGGTTACAGTTTCTCAACACATGATAATCAGCTGCAGTGTTAACGGTAATTAAAATTTGAAACGGTAAGACTAACCATCAGAAAATTTACCACGGTTTCTGTGGAACCAGTAACCATTTCATCCCTAGTTATTAATGTTACTGATATAGCTGTTAAGGTATGTTAGATGCTGCTTATAAATAGTCTATAGTCTAGTTATATGCTTCTTATGAATATTTTGTACATGCCTTATGAATGCATTGTGATGGTGACCTGAATGTCCTATGAATGTGTAATGAATGCATTATAAAGGTGCCGTTAATGTAAAGCATTACCAATAATTTGAAGTACTAATTTTCTTTCTCTTAAGGACACTTCAGTTCTGAGTGATATTTGATTCTTACAGGCTTTTGTCACAATTTCTGTTTCTACATGTGTCCTTTTTAAAATTCTCAGTGGCTTTTGCAGCTTGTCTGTAATTTTTTTAGTCAGTGGCTTCCTTGGTAGCTTATAATTGTATTCTCTGCTACAACTAAGAGACACACACTTCTTTTGAAAATCTCTTTTTAAAGAATTTGTCAACATTCCCTGGGTATTCACACTTTCTACATTTTAAGAAGAAATGTATTAGCAGGCTATAGTTTTTTCTGACTTCAGTGCTAGAGAACATCAATAATCACAGAGGCATCTTAATGAATGAGTATTGTTTTCTTGGTGGGATTTTTAATGGATATGTTGTCATCACCTTTCAGCAGGAAAATACCAAGAATGAAACTGACTTATGAGTCAGTTTTGTGTATGACACAATATAAAATATTTATCATTTGAGCTTTGAGCCTGCTGAATTGTTTCAGACCTGATTTAAATGTTGAGGCCATTTATATAATAAATGACAACTAAAAGAAGAATGTTGACCTTTAAAAAAAAGCATTTAGCATATTTACTTTTTTAATTTGAAAGTATTTTATCTAATTCAGTTGGCTTACCATTGATATTTACTTATTTGTACTCCAAATACTCCAAATACTTTTACTGAGTTGTGTTTTGGAAATTAATGTTATTGTATTGTAGAATAAATGCCAATACAATGAGCTTATGTCCAACAGCAAAGGTGTCATTTGGCCTTACTGGACTAAAGTCATAGAAATTCATACACAGAGTCAGGGGTGGTCATTGAACCCCTAATCCTGGTGATGTTAAGCTGTAATATGAGGCTCCTTGGCAGGGTTAGTGGAATAACAATCTATAGCTAGAAGAGTCACTACCCCTTTAAATCAAGAGGAGCCGACTGGCCTTTGGCCAGTGCCCATTAGGAGGCCCAAGGACAGACCCATGAAATGCTGTGGAGAATATACTGAGCATTTGGCATCGGAAGAGCTATATTCTGTATTCCAGGGACAGGGGCCCTAAAATATTTCAGCATAGTTGGATTGGTCTGGGTTGGGGGGGCCCAATATTATATGCTTTCATGGGACCCAAAATCTGTAATGGCACCTCTGGATGGGGCGAGGGTTAGGGTTGCGCTACTTTTGTAATCCTCACTACGACAAATGGGATAAATTCATGGGTAATGGGCAGCTATTTTCTCAAAATAAGAGTATGGCAAATTTAACTTCAAATACTGACAGTTCAATTAATGACCAAAAGAACACATGCTATATGCTGCTTGCTAAATATGTCTTTATTTCTGGCAGAAAAATTTCAGGCATAATTAATAGCTGTCAGTTGTTGTGACCCGCCTGCACCACTCTGTCTCCAGAGCTGTGAGCACAGAACTGTGTTGTGGAGTTTCCTCACTGTAACTCATGGGGATTAATTACCACTTTTATTAGGATTCGGATTATATGCAAAAGTCCAGGGGATACATTCTACAATCCCTTGAAAGAGCTTTAAAACACACCTCTACCAGGCAATGTATTTATAATCACCAGCAGAAGAAGCGTAAACCTTATTGGATCATGTTTAGAATAGTGTTGTCCTGATGTACTATTTATGTCGCGTGTGGGTGTATAACTACTTATCCAATATGACATGCTCAAAAACACAGGGAGAGACCCTGACTCACCAAACTGCATGTTTCCAGACTGCAGGAGGAAATTGGTCCATGCATGGGGTGTGAAGTTGCAGGGCTAGCCACCCAAGTGCATTTATATGTCATAATCTTCACTTCTCAGTATTGAGGCTTTTAGCAACGTATATTGGCATAAAAGTCTCTAAATGTAAATGTAACACATGTATACTTAGTAAAATCTGTTCACAATAACAATTCTTCACTGTTGTACTTGTTGCAAGTGACTGCTGGATTGGGTGAGTCTCACTGTCAACCTTTCGCTTTGAGATCAACGTGTTCGTCAAGTTGACAAACTTCATTGTTTTGTCATTTCAAGCAAGCAGATGCTACGAAGATAACAGGCTAACAAGTCGGCGAGTATGGATTCTGGGCTTCTAGTTTTCATTGGAAGAAAAAGTTTCACTGTCAGTTGCATTGCATTTTTTGTTTCGAGTTGTACTGCTTAATTATTAGAGTGCTGCTGTACATGGGCACGCTGAACCAAGATGTGCCATGTTATTTACAATCCCTACCCTGGGGCCGGATTGCGCGTAATTGGGATTTTCTCAATAAAAAAGACATCTGTTCATCTGAGGAAAAGTAGCAAAGACAAAGAGCCTCAATCATAATCATAGGCCTTTGAGGATACCTTGGACACTTACTTAAGGCTCATTTCAATGAAAATCGCTTGATGTAAAAAGAATCTCGTCAGGAATTAATGTGTGCATTTGTGCCTGCGTACGTGTGAAGAATTACAATATAAAACTAATGTGATATTATTTGAAATATTCATCATGTTGTTCTTCATTCCTGCTTGTTTCTTGCATTGATTGGTGCACTGTGGGTGTAAAATCCACCAGCTTTATGAAGCGTTATAAGTGAGCATCCTTGCTTGTTCTGCCAAAGAATGTATTCAAGGGCTTAAAAAGCATCGTGGGAATTTCAACCTTGATATTAATGCTATAGCCTTCAGGCTAACACTGTGACACGTAGTACTGGGTATGCGATTATGGAAGATGGATGGATGGATGGATGGATGGATATGTGTATGTAACTGGGTGATTAATTCTATGATGTCATTCTTTGTCTTTACTTACAAAACCCAATAGTACCTTTTTATCTCTTTGATTGTGGGTTTGCAAGTCAATGATGACTTCTTCCTGTGCTGGATTCGGAAATTTCACCTTACACCTGCTAGACACCATTTTTTTTTTTACTGTCTCATTCTGATATCTTCTCCTATTCATGTTTTCAGTGTGTAAATGTGCAACTTGGAACAATAGGCTGTATCATGCTCCTCAATTGTGGAAGGGGGGAAATCTTTCAGAAAGCTATTTGCATGCCAAGTACAGCATGTGCATTCGAAACTTTAGGATCCTGCTGATTCCGTAATGACGGTTCCTCTCTCTGAGCAAGCAGTCATTAAACCACATGAACAGCAAGGATGCCTTAAATTGGAACATTTATAAACAATTCATAGAAAATGTTTTTCCTTGTCAAGATGTTTTTCTCCATTAAGAGGTTAATTAAACGATTCATTCGGATTAATGGAGTTAATATATGAGGTAGAACATGACACGGACATTCACTGTCCACGTTTGGAGTATAATGAAAACTATTTAGCGAACAATAACAATCGCTTTTGTCTTTCTTTTTTCACGCCGAGGAAGCTTGTATGCAGGATAGTTTGGTCAAGCGTGTGTCTGATCTCCTGGTGTGAGTTGATTAGTCACTTGAAATGGGGAGGTGGGCGGGATGGCTTGGAGGGATGGAAGTCTTCTCGCATCCGCGGTTAATCAGCGTGGGGCAGCACTTTAAGCCGGCTGGCTGGTCTGAAACGGGCCCCCCTTTTCATTAGACTTCCTTCGGGGTCAGTTAAAGGAAATGTAAAGGGTGACGGAGTGAGACGCTATCTTCTCGCTGAAGTTGATTGAACACATCCCCAGGCTTATAAAACAGCCAGTCTAATTGACTAAGAAAGGTACTAATTAGTACGAAAAACACTGCGGGGGAAACTGAAAGAGAGGACTGAATTTGGTTGTTTTGATGCCTTTTTGTGTCTTTTGTGGTGTTCCCCTCACTTTCCACTGTCACCCTTCGATAAGATTATGTGTAATCCTCATAATTAAAGCTGACTGAAGTTGGAAAAGGTTTCTCCCGTGTTCCAGATGTGCAGCATCACCGGCCTGGTGTCTCATCGCCTCGCTCGGATGCGCCCCTTCTTAGGAATTTCTGATGGGTGACTGGGAGCCTTTTGGAAATTCTTTTCTTCCGTTTCTTCAAAACAAATTGGTGGTGTCACCACGGCAAGGAGGACAGGGGGGTGCATCTCAAGGCTGTGATGATTATATTGTAGCTTTATTATAATTGACTTGCTTTATATGTGTGCATGTTCACTGGATATGGGAATTTACATTTAAATCTAAATGGAGAACAGGGTAATCCAATTTTTATGCTCCACTGTGCATTTTTCTCATAAATCAAATTTAATTTTTTACTAGTTATGAGTCATGGCCGCAGTATATTTTTATATATATATAGTCATATATATTCTCGTATTATCCATACATTGATTCATTCATCCATTCATCCACCTTCCATAACAGCCTATCCAGGGCACAGTGACAGTGTTCCTGGATGACTATAAATGTAAATGATAAGCTTTAGATTATGATGAACATATTTTAAAAAGATAGAAACATATGGAATTTGTATGGTGTACCGAATTCAGTGAATAACTGTAAGTAGGTTTTTTTTTTTTTTTTTGGAAAAAAATTTGTAGCATCAGAGGCATAGATTTGCATGGGAAATCATGGTGGTCATTACTCTTCAGCAGATGTTAAAGAGATGGAAAGGCAGCCCTCTCACCCAGTGCAAGCCTAAAATATATTATATTTCTCAATATACATCACTGGTCCATTACCCCCCTCCCACCCTTTTGGAATTAATTAGTCATGGTCTAAAATATGCAGTGCTTTTGAAATCAATTGGGTATTCAGGACAAGAACTCTCAAATGATCTTACTCTGGCAGCAGGTCTGTTTCTCCTGCATTCGATTGCAGGGTCAGTCTAATTGCACTTAGTATTGGAATGAAATGTAGTGCACATCTGAAAATTTTGATACTTTATCACTATTTTTTGAATTACACCTGCCTATAAACCTGCATTCAGCATACTGAATACAAGTGATATTCCATGAAGGCGGTAATCCGAACATCATCTATAACAGCTGACAAACTACTGACAAGCTTGTATAAGTTCATATCATTTACATCTATCCGTATTTTGACCACTTATCCAGTCCAGGGTCATGGGGGTGTCCTGGGTCCTATCAGAGGACGCACAGGGTATAAGGCAAGGGGTCCCAAGGCTCACAATTGCACACCGTGGCCAAATTAGAGGAACCGAATTACTTAGTATGTCTTTTGAGATCGAACCAGGAGGCGTCAGGCCACTTCGATACCTGCAGAAACCACTACTCCACATTACCAATGCAATAATGCCTGTATATACAGACCCGGCCCAACCCTTTTTGTGCTCCTGAGCAAAATTTGGTTAACCTAGTTGTCGTTGGTGATCTTGCTTCCTATTTTGTCGGGCAGATCAAATGTGGGGCCCCCTGGTGGCTGCTGAGCCCTAGGCAGATGCTTAGTTTGCTTATCCCTTGGACTTGTGTGTGTGTGTGTAGAGAGTGGCCTTCATCTGTGTGTGTGAAGTGTGTTGCATAGGTTTCTTCCAAGTGTACTGCTTAGGTGTGTGAGTGTGTGCACTCTGCAAATAAGCAGGTGAACAAAGGAGATGGATGGATGTTATGAATATGCTGGTTCAAATATCTGGATGGGATCTCTTTGTCCCAGTGACCCATGCAGCCATTTAAAAAATAACAATAATATCAGGCCACTTTGGATAACATAGTGGTTTAAGGTTTTACATTTTATCTATGATGGTTCTGAAAACAGGTTCGTGTCTGATCTTTTTTTTAACCTGTATCATAGTTATACAGTGGCCTGCAATGGAATTGATTTGGGGAGACTGACCTCAGAAATTAACCTCGCTGCCTCATCAGAAAGTAAAATTTGTATTATGCAAAGAGCACATTGCTACTTTATTTTATGGGTGTTCTGACTCGAGCTCTTTCCAAGCACAGGACTGTATAAAAGGGCACAGTCATATTTATATCTGAGTCACCCTAATATGAGATTTTTTTTTTCCCTTCTCGACACCCACAGGGAAACAGCTCCCGGGACGACCAGCAAACGCAAGCTTAATGGGATCATAACAATGAAAGAGGATTATAGCATTTTATCATTAATGCAAAACTAATTTGATGTTTGCGACGCTCCTTGCAAATATCCCGACTTCAGCTCTTGGCACATACTCCGTCTATCGAATAAAAACTCTCGGAGTGTGTATACCGCCTGTTTCCTGGGTCCAGCAGCTACAGAGCGATAATTCTGACCAAAACAAATGGTTTAGTACATGAAGCTAAGATTAGGTTTAAGTGGTATGTAATTTTTCATAGCATCATACTGCCGAGACATTATACCGCGGTATATGGTATTTTGACGGCATTTTCAAAAGCAGCACTATTGTGAATGTATTATGAAATCTTGGTGAAATCTTTGGAGGGTGTCGGTTCCCCGTGATAAATTTCACCAACTGAAAATACTGCGTAATACCCAAGGTATCACGGTATATACCACCTAAACCTGGCTAAGATGCTGGTTCACACATTAAAATTCCATTCTTGAAATATATTAGTCTGTTCCAAAGAAGCCCGCATGCCAGTCACTTACAGTATATAAATATTAGAAGTTTGAAGAAGAATATTAGAATATTGGTCAAATATGTCATAATTTTACTGTGAAAATGAGTTATAGCTCAAACTGTGTCATATGCATGTTTTTGCATGTATTACCATCCATCTTCTGAAATCACTTGTCCTATTCAGGATCATGGTGAGTCCAGTGCAAGGTGCAAGGCAGGTACAACCTAGGACAGGCTGCCAACCCATTACAGGGCACATTCACACACCATTCACTTACGGGGAGAACATGCAAAGTCCACACATGGAGTCATGGTGGAGACTCAAATTCTGGCCCCAGAGGTGTGAGGCCACAATGCTAACCATTGCGTCGCCCCTATATGTATTACTTGTAAATGTGAACACATGGTTTGGTAGTGAATCCTAGCTACGCTACTTTTCCAGATGACCAAATAACGATTTTATCTTTAATAGTCAAGTCAGCGCTGTGATTCGTATACAGTAAAATGACCAATAGCAGTTGTCTCTGGACTAGATGGCCATTTAAGCCTCTAAATGTGCTTTAACACACGGTGAATTTCATAAGTATTGCATCAGGATTTATCCAGTGTCCTCCACACCTGCCACGTTGATTCTGCAGGGGTATATATCTTTTTTTTTTTCTCAGAAGCTGGCATCCATCTGTCATCAGATGGTTCAATAACCTTTCTCCTGCAGTCGATAGTGACATTCACCCACAAAATCTCACCATCTTTCACCTCACCTTTCTGTCATCTTTCTGTAACACCGTAAAAACCTAAAGGACTAATCCGTAGCAGATGCCTGATTATTTTTGCAGTAACTCACCACCTCCTTGCTCACTTCTCAAAGTCGCTCCTACGTTCAGGTGGCAGTGCGACTAGGGCCGTCTTGCTTTTGTTTGAATGGCACAATGAAACAACTTTCTATCAAGATCTAATATGTAAGCTATCTTATATCTATGTTAAATACATTCTTTGCATATTGGTTCTATGATGAAGGTGGGAAGCAAGATTAAATTCTTACGTCCAACGTTTTAGGTTGTCAAGGTATACTCAGCTTTCAGTTTCTTGTGTATGAATATATTGATGAAATATGATGAAAGGATCTGCTCCCTGTTTGCGTACTATAGAGGTATCACCGCTGTCATACCCATTACTAGCAAAAAAATAACGTCAAATTATGAACAGTTTTGGGGGAGGCCAGTAAAAACAGGAGACTATAAATTATTGATTTGTGAGGTTTTTCTTTGCAAATGCTCTTATATGTTGGTTAATGTTTCAGCTGTGATTAGTGTTTACACTACATTAGACCAACCTTTCGAGTTCCTTATCCTGACTGCTGTAGTAATTGACTGACCGTTAAAGTTAAGTTGCTCCCATAGAACCCTTCCAAACAGCCGCAAAGCACCCTCTCTCCCTTCTCCGGTTTCATTTATGTCCAGGGTAGTAATCCAAAAGTAGGTCTTGCATCACATTAATACAAAGAGTCCCTTGTGTTTTTCAAAATTGACTAGATGTTGCTGTGTCCTGTATCGTTTAACTTGCTTAGGGTACATTCAGCAGTGGACAGAAATAGGAAAGCAGATGTGCTAGTCATCCCGATTATCATGTTACACGGTAAATTGAGTTAATCCCACCAAACGTTGCACCCAGCTAGCCTAAATGATTCCTCGCTTGGCACAGTAGCTTAAGGCTTCAATCCTTTAATCAGTTGCCATATTTGAAACAGACACGTATAGAATGGGCCATTATATGTAAAATGAGGGAGCTGCTGACAGATGAAAGCGTTTGAGATGTCCTGGTGTCCCAGAGTGCTTTGCCAGCATGGAGCAGGAGATGAAAGTACTGTAGATACCACTGGGGTTAGTACCTATCCAGCAGGGTTCTCGCAGAGTTTCACAGATCTATGAAGCAGGTGTTGGATGTCTGCTTTGGAAATCTTACCTCCCTGACCTTGTGACAAAGGGTGTCAGGTGTGCATTGGAGTTAATCGCACGATATTTACTCAGCGGCCAGAGATGCTGACTCTACATGCAGCATGGGGGTTTGCCAGCAATAAACATCTTTGGATGCTTTTGCCTGATAGTCAAGTGACAAACAATTATACATTCTTGTTAGTTACGATATGCTCCAACTCTTATTCCCCCAACCCTCTACTGGATGTTACTGATGATTTACATTAACTTGTAAATAGTTTAAGACCACAGTATAACGTAAAATTCTGTATATTTTTTGGTGCCAATTTCCATCTCTACAAACATAAATCCATTAGCAAAAAAAAAACACCATCTGTAGGCAAATTATTATTTAACTGCACAGGCACAAGTATAAGGTTAAAGGAAGCCTGCTTTGTCTCCACAATGATGTAACAATCCCATATTTTAGTTATACAAGGAAACGTTAAATGTATTTTTTTCTGAGAAGAAAATACTGGCCCGTGTTTTTAGCAGAGCTCTCACTGACTCTGTCCACTGTGAGCTTTCTCTCTTCAAACATATGAAGACTTTGCACCAGATGTGAGCTCAGGCTTCAGCGTGACGGGCAGATCTGTTTAGCCCGACCTGAAATCGGCACCGGTTCTCTTGGCACCCACCCACCTCCACAGGAGCATCTTACAAAATCTGAGCCCTCGTGTTGAGTGCCCACTCCTGCCGATTTATGGCAAATCCATGATTAATTGATAGAGTCAACCGTAACCCTCCTGAGGCAGATAAGCAGGCAACAAGTCATGGGTGAGGTTTGTCACAGGGGCACGGCTGCTGGCTGGGGCCCGTCTGAGTAATGGGGAGCATTGTCATGCTCTACCGGCAGGGTGAGACGCTGTAGGTTAAACTGTATAACTTGTGTGTGTGTGTGTATGTGCATGCTTCGGAGACAGTGTTTATATTGGCACTGGGCAGATTTAATGCCACAGAGCTGGGAGGAAGAGCAACGGTACCTGTAAAAGGGGCTGCAGGAAGCCCAGAGAGTGGGCAGGGAGAGAGGGAGGGAGAGAGTGAGGGAGAAAGCCTCTTTGTTTCTTGTTCTCAGAGGAGGTATGCGCCGGGAAGGAAAAAAGACGCAAAGGCTTCTCGGAGGGTCAGTGCAGCTTTTGTGAAGAGGATCTAAAATTTGATGAAGATACTGGAAGAGGATACAACTTCAGTTTCTTGCGTTTTGAAGTGACGTGTGTGCCTTTCTTTAAAAAGCCACCTGCTGCTGATGAACAGTTGGCAGAGTGTATTATTCATTTGCCTTTGGAGGTTGTGAATTCAGCCAGTTTAGCATAAAATAAAGGGGTATTCTTGGGTGATTTAAATTTTTTTTTTTGTCTCGGGAACTGTTGCTTTTTTTTGAATTTGCAGTCCAAGTGGCCATTCTGTATTGAGGAAGGTAGAAAGAAAAGAAGAGATGTTCTAGTTTTCTTCGAGCTGGAGTGACGAGACAGTCGAGGCGTCAGCTGGTGTAACACGGCTGAGCCGTGCGCTGGTGAGAAGGTGGGACCTCCCCGTTCGTGAGAACCATACCAAGGGGAGCTGTAGTCTGCCTGTTGCTGGATGGTCTCACAAGACAGCAAGTCAGCATGCTCTGTGGTCTGAGGAGGGATGTGAAGAGCAACTTTGGTAAGATTGGCTAATGTCCTTGCTATAGGTGGAGTGTGTTGCCATGGTGTGCTGCATGCAGTTATGTGCATTCTGGTGACTTCTTTTGTTTGCTCTATGTTTGACAGACCAAAAGATGCCAGGTGTGTACTTTTGGCACTAGTTCCTAACAGCCCCTTTCTGCTGAGACGAAGTAGAATCATACAAGTGCTGGCGTGCTTAGTCACACACTGACTGATAAAGATTGTGCATATCAGAAGAATAGCATCAATTTTTGTTCTAACCTGGTGGTTTATCTCACTTTGTAATAATATACTGTTAGGTATCTAAAACCGTTTTATGGGCAGTTTCCTCTTAATGTTTGTCAAGTTGTCCTTTTCATTGGGTCGTTTTACTAGACCAAAAAGCGCACGGGTGCTTTTTGGAGGGAATAAGTTACTCGATTTTGCCTAGATGGTTTGGTGATATGGTCATGAATGCGATGATGGTAATCGCCGCATTATTTCCAGCTCACCGAAGCGCCAGATGCAAAGCGTTAAATCCGCTGGTTGTTTTAAGGCGAGCACGCAGCCATTCGGTGCTGCAGCAGAAGCCGAAGTCACGCTACGCCGCGCGCTCTAATGCACTCCCGGTGGGGACGCGTGCGGCTGTCGGAGAGGGATGCGCTGAGTAATGACGGACTGCCGGGAGGTGGGAGGGGGGGGCTGCCTCCGCTGCCTGCGAAGCGGCTCCCGGGGATACGTTCGGCATTAGAGCGGCTGCTTAAGCGCCTTTCAGAAACCCATCAAGTTTTATTACGCCTCACACGCGTGGGTTTATAAACTGATGTGCGACACGCGCAAACATACCGACGATGTGTAATATGTTTTAAATAACATGCAGTGCAGTTCTTATATGCACACCATATTTTGCATTCATAAAATATTCCGTAATAATTGGTATGTATATCGGTAAACCTTTAATATTTCTGCTTTAAATATTTATACATTGCAACCATTTTTAATTTTTTTTATATTGGACAGTAAATTACTAATTCCATATCTAGGCCACGACTAAATTAACATATGTTTATCGTTGCATGATCTGCATTTTTTGCTTTTTACGAATGTATAATTTACTCGTGAAAATGTAAATGACTAGCAACCCTCTTTGAGCGCAATGCATAAATGAAACAGATGTATATATAGTTTATCAAGCTATTTCATATTAAAACCCTTACTTTAATTTCCCACCTTGGCGTTTGCGTAAATTGCTCTATGGCATGACATCGGCAACAGTTATCTTATTTGTGTTGAAAGTAAGCAATGTAGAGTTTTTGTACTGTTTAGTAGTTACATTTCGAAAATGTGTTAATTAAAAATAAAAATACGTAATGATAAAAGTAACCCCTAGTTTACGTTTGCTGGTGGAAAATTGAAATGCAGTGACAGTCCAAAACGAAATTAAAATGACTTTCACGCTTAGGAGGCATTGTGTAAGAAAGGTGTGCACTTCAAAAACTGGCTTAACGCCTTCGCTATCCGGCTTTCGCTCTGTCTTTAGAGAGAAACGCACCAAAATGCGCAGCGCATTTTGCTTGGAATCCCCATAGGCGCCTCCAGAAATGCAATGGCTTTTCCCGGTGATTGTTATAAAACCAGGTCGAGATTCATCTTCCAATTCGTCCCAATTGCTAACCCCCTCCCCCCCCGCCTCTACTATCCATGAAAATGAAAACTTAAAGCATATCTTTATATATTTATTATGTATAAACTCAGACCCTTTGTCTTCCACTTCAATTGGAATCTCCTTCATATCTTCGATTCTTTTATAAACCTTTGATATTTTTTTTTCTTTTTTCCACATCTTCCCATGTTTGCCTGCTATTTCTGCCATAGGAGTCTGGTTCATACTGCACACCCATAAAGATGTTCTTGAAAGTACTATATATTCATTCTTTGTGTTGCATTCAGGGAATAATTTAGGGTCTATACAGCTAGTAATTTGCAAGTAATTATTGGACTAATTGCAGGTTGTTTTCTGATGCTCCCGGTTATTTTCCCACTCTATTTTGAGAATGTAAGAAAAGAGGAAAAGAGAAAATATAATTATGCTCTTTTTAGGCACAATTCCTTGTACTTTTAATTATTGTGGATTTTTCAAAGCTTTCCGTATTTGTATAGTCAGCAGCAGGTATTTCGGTGTTTTCGAGATAAGCTGTGAAAAGCATTTAGATAAGAGGGAATCGTTTCAGAAAAGAGGGGTGTGATTTCTGTAAAAATTATAGTGCCTCTTTGCCATCACTGTTTGTGGGAATCAAATCTCAAAAATTACCTTGAAAAATCAATACCTTCTTCCCTTTAACCTGTAGTTCCATTCACAATCTTCAATATTAATATTTAGGTGTCTCCCAGTGCATTGTTGTTACCCTTCGTTTCAGAGATGCATCTTTGCATTAGAACGTCACCCTCACCTGTGTTTCTCTGTACATTGATTCTTCTTATACAGTTGTTATACTGAGGTACTATAAAAGCTCTAAATTCATCGTGTGAGGCATTCCTTGTGTATTGCTACAGCCTGGGGATGCAGACAGATTCATGTGCACGTTCACGATTTACAGCCAACACAGCTGTAGCAATAGTTCCCAGGGGGTAACAGTAGCTTTGTTTTGATCAGATGCCCCAACCACTAGGGCAGCATGGTAGGCTCCCCTGGTAAGGACGATGGTCTCAGACTCAAAGCAATGTAACACCAAAGGATATTTATTTGTCAAACTAAATTCAACAAAAAAATGTGAGGCAGAGAAAGAGCTTGGTAGGTTGTGTGAGTCTTGGGCAGAGAGCTTGTTGTTGCAGTGAAATTAGAGCACATCTACAGAGATGTTTTGGCTGCATCTTTATTGATGTGGGACTCAATTTTCTCATCTGGCGTTGATTTGTTTGTTCGTTTGGGAAAACAACATTAGCACAAAAAGCCAACACCACTATCTTCTATGTTGATCTCCAGGCTGTATTTCTTTGGAACCAGGTAGGGCATTTTCTAGGATAAGAGACCACCATTCACAGGGCAGACCAGAGAGCCTGAGAGATAGAGACAGAGTCATCCATCTTTCTGTCCTGATGGTCCTGGGCTCCTGCAGAATACACACGATAGGCTGTGAGGAGATTACTGGGTCCTCTACTGTGATGCCCTGACTCAGTGGGCTACTTCGAAGGGTGCTGGTTTGATGTCTCTTGTAAAGAGGTTGCATTGACTTCTTTGCTAGCCAAGCAATGCTAAAGATCGCTTTGACAAATACTTTTGAGTGGGTCTGGAACGTGCCTAAGTGGACTGTATAATAATAAGTGGAATGTATAATAATCTATTGATCCACTAAATAACTGTCTGTTTAAATCAGTTAATCATTTAATGGGTTGGAACTGACAATTATGTCGTTCATTTATATGCTCCGCAATGAACTCACTGAAAACCCTGGACAACCATTACGGGATTAAGTTTCTGTTGAGTGAATATCATCTGATTTTATTTACCTTGTTAACCCTGCAAAGTAGCTATATTTCAAGCTGTTATACTTTTATTCTTTTTTACTGATCAAAAAATGGGCAGTGTAATGCTGTCTCAAGAAGGTCTGTTGCCTCCTGCCTCCATGGTTGTAGATTCTATTGTCGGCCACAGCACCGTGTGTTTACAGTTTGCATGCTTCCTTTGTGTTTGTTTGGGTTATCTCTGGGTTATCATGTTTCCTCCCACAGTCCAAAAACACACAGTTGATGAAGGGGTATTCTCCTTAGTGTGTGAGTGACTGGCATCCCATCCAGGGTATCCTGTGCCTTTTGATTCCTTGGATAGACTCTTGCGCCACCATAACCTACTGGATAAGCTGTGATGGATGGATGGACAAAAAACAGATAAAATCAAATACAGTATCAGGTACTTGGTAAATAATCTTTACATTATACTGTTGAAATATGTACCAACATTTGCCACATACAATCAAAATTAGCAAAGGCCCTTTTCTTTGTTGACAGAGGTCCCCCCCAAGTCTGGATGTTAGCGATCAACCTTTGAAGATCGTAAAATTCTGCCATATTTTCAAAAGCAAATTTTAGCTCTGTTCCAAACAAGTCATGTTTTTCCCTCATCAAGATAGCCTTACATGCACTTAAGTGGACAGCCTGATATTTCAATACATATACACGATGAGCCAACTCATTATGACCACCCCATGTGAAGCCAATAATGTTGATCATTTCATAAAAACTGTGTGTCAGGGTTTGGGATATTTTAGAAGGTAAGCTAAAATTCGACATGTTGAATGCAGAAGAAATGGAGAGGGGTGAGCAGATACGCTCACAGCACACAGGAACAAATATGTATGATTTTAGGGTTTATAAATGTTTTGACCGTTAAACTTTATTCATTTTACCTACAAAAAAAATGTTAGCAGATTTACAGTTAGTGGAACTGAATTTAACGGATGCAAATTGGTCCGCTAATGGTTTTTAAAGTTAGCGGAAGTGCTAATCTGCTAACAAAAAAGTTAGCTTTGCTAATTAGCGGTTTGTGGAACCCTACCCACCACTAATGTCATAACAGAGTGCATCAAGCCCTGTTGCATATGGGGCTATGTAGTCACAGGCTAATCAGAGTGCACGTGCTGACCCCGGTTCACTGTCGAAAACACCTGCAATGGACACGCAAGTGTTGGACCTGCTCCTTGTATAATGAAAGGTTACCTAGGCCAATGAATCTCATTTTCTGTTGCATTATGTGGATGGCCGGGTATGTATTGAGCATCTGTGGAATGCGCTGGACTGACAAGTCCGATCCACAGCTACCATATGCTGCAGGGCTCTGTGAATTGTCGTGGCTCCCATAACCATCATTAAAATTATCTGCCATTTGTGCTACAGTAGCCCTTCTGCTGGTTTGTACCAGACAGGATAGCCTTTGTCCGCATCTTGCATTGATGAGCCACCCGACACACTGTTGGCGGATCGTTTTTTCCCTCCTCAGACCACTCTTAGTAGATATTCACTCTGGCAGAGCATGAGCACCCCACATGCCTTGTCGTTTCAGAGATGCTCTGACTCTGTCATCTGGCCGTAATGATTTGGCCTTATCAGAGTTACTCAGATCTTATCCCTGCCTATGCCTTCTGCATTCAACACATTGACTGAAAGTGCCTAATGTTGGCTTACTATTTTATATACATTATGTATGTATGTGTATATATGTGT
>JAAGVU020000123.1:3332570-3366990 GCA_011763525.2 Mormyrus iriodes | reverse complement strand
AGGCAGTTCTGAAGGCGAAAGGGGGTCAAACACCGTATTAGTATGGTGTTCCTAATAATCCTTTAGGTGAGTGTAATTCATTCATTACCACATGTGTGTGGAGTTTACATGTTCTCCCCATGTCGTCGTGGGGTTTCCTCCAGGTACTCCAGTTTCCTCCCACAGTCCAAAAACATGCTAAGTCACCAAATTGCCATATGTATGCATGTGTGAGTGAATGGTGGGTGAGTGTGTCCTGCAATGGGTTGGCATCCCATCCAGGGTTGTTCCCTGCCTTGTGCCCATAGCGTCCGAGACAGGCTCTGGACCCCCTACGACCCTGAATAGGACAAGTGGTTACAGAAAATGGATGGATGGATATCCAACCAAGAACTGCACAATATTACAACTGTGTCCTTATTGCAAGGTGTAGCTGTGTTCGGCTACAGTACCCACAAATACCATAAAGTATAGTATAGGAAGCTTTTACAAATAATCTTACAATTCTATAATTATTCTCAATTCCAGGAGTTTAGGCCCTTCCCCAAATTCAACCTCTTATTTATAATTTAGTAGAAAAATTCAAATCCACATCCCAAGGGATTTGAAGGATAGAGCTGTGGAAGTGAACATCTTAGGCAAGATTAAAGGTAAGGAGATGCAAATCATGGCAGAGCTGTGTTTCGCTGTGCTCCATGAGACCATGAAACACGTCAGGCTGAGTTTAAAGCAGTCTTTCCTTTCTTTAAAAAGTCTTTCCTCACATTCTTAATGTCCTTGGTGTCATTCTGCCCTTTGGTATGATAATATTGATCTTGTGACATTTCACGTTCTGTGCTTGTGGATTAATAGGCCAGCAATATCGTAAAGCGTAGATTCTTTAATGCATGAACAGATTTTAAGGTTTTAAGATGATCTTTTCTCTGTAAAAGTTATTTTCTCTAATAAAGGCTGCTGGGAAGTTTGGGTGAATGTTGTCCGTGTCAGTTTTGCGGCTTCCAGCAGCCCTAGGAATGTGCGGGATTAAGCTGACCGGGATATTTAGTGGGGGGTTTTTTTGGGCTTTGGGGCTCTGGGGTTGTTGAACAGTCTTGTATACAAGAGAGCTAGAAAACAAAACAGAGTATAAAATACAAAAGAGTAGGAAGTAAGAATGTCATCATACAGGTTGTAAGCAGAGATTTGTACAAATGCCTCTAGACTTCTGTCCTGCACTTATAGCATGAAAAGTTCAGATAGACTAAAAGCTTCATAGTATTTACGTTTTTACCACCTAAGCGTTGGCTTAGAGAAAGCATATGTTGTTAGACAATGCATCTTCCATCAATTAGCCAAACAACCATTAACTACACGCACCGCTGCTGTCGTGTATGATTAATGCCTTTTAAACATCTGATGTTGCTTCTAATCTCCTTACGGGATTTGAGTTTCAGGCTGTCGCATCAGTTCTCGTGCCACAGTTCGGTGTCATCAGTTTTCAACTTTCTTACCTTTCAACGAAGATAAGAATGTTATTTTTTTGAGAGAGAGACGCTTGATATGAGCTTAGCGTAAGCTGTGAGATGCGAGGATTTGCAGTTTTAAATTTGGCAAGGGGACCGGTGTACTGTTTCTCTGAGTTTTCACTCTTGTAGTTTTTGGGGTTTTTTGTCTGCGGTGATTTGAGCAGTTAACCTGCTTTCTGGACATTTCTGAAGTCCCTTGTGATTTTTTTTTTTTTTAGCGCTTCCTGTCTTGCAAAGAAGCTGAAATAGAAACGTATCCAGCTGGCAAGGATCTTCCTGGGCTTAGCTAAGGCTGCTTAGCAATGTTTAGGCGTTAAATCACAGATTTAAAAAGTGGGAGACCTTGACATTAATGTATTTACCCCCCCATCCCCCAAACAAAATTTTGAAGCATCTTATTCACTTCTTCCGAGTTGGTTCAGAATTCCAAAGTTTGTGGCAAACATTCATCCCTCTGATACGTGTCCCTTAATTAAACAGCAACGATGTCGGCTCTACACTCTAGTACACATGACCCATCCAATCAAATATAGGGGCTTCACAACTGGTCGTTTGGAATAAAGCCTCTACTAGCGATTCTGAAAGCAATCTGAGCTACTAGGCTAACAACAAAACAGCTAGTGTTTGCGTATCAGGTCCTGGGCTGCTGCAGGCATTTAGCGTGCAAAGCCTGAGCAAAACATAATGGGTCATATTTTTCGTGTGAACCTATGAATCAATGAGGTCATGAGGTATGCTATATTAATTCAGGTCTTTGACCTGATGTCACAGCCGTTAAGCTTATTTATTTAGCTGATGTTCATCTATCTTCTAACCCCTCATACATGATTGGGTCATGATCCTAGTATAGAATAGTGACACTTTATTAATCCCCATGGGGAAAATTCTTTTTTCATCTACCCCATCTTGCTCTCCATGAGACACACACGAGTGAGAGGGAGCTTGGGAGTCACAGCACAGGGTCAGCCAATATGTAGCACTCCTGGAACGGAGTGTTAAGGGTCTTGCTCACGGGCATCAGACGTGTGATCATTCTGCCAAGGCTGGGGCTTGAATTAGCAACCTTCTGATCACAGGAACAGAGGCTTAGGCTGCTAATCCACACATCACCCCGAAAACACAGGCCAGAAGGCTGGCAGCTTTCTGAATGGGATGGAAGTCCATCACACATACACTCACACGGGATGGGTGAACTAGAGGACATATTTCACTTTTGTGCATGTTCTCAGACTGCTTGAGGTAATCGGAAAACCCTGACCCAGACTAAGCTGGACAGAACACGTAAAATTCACGAACAAAGCTTCGGAAAGGAATTATCTGCCTGACCCTGAAGCTGTGAGGCCTCAGTGCTAAGTGATAACCTCTGAGCTACGTTAAATCCAAGGCAGCGTAAAGTGTTTCTCAGTAATAACAGCTGGATATGTTACTAGAGCCGCCGCTGCCCCTACGTTCCATCATTAAGTGCACAGGCTTCAGGATATGAATCTGTGTCCTTCACCGGTAGCTAACCTGCTCCCCCGCGGAGAACAAAAGCAGTGTTTAGCGAAGCGGTAGCTAACATGTCGCGGCAGGCAGAGGCGGTGGACCGGAATAGTTATTCTCCAATGGGGCCCTTGGGTAAAGCATCTGCACCCGCCCCAGCCCCTCTGTGTGCCATTAGAGGCGCGCCTGAGGCACGGAAGACTTCATTAGTCAGGCACTAATGAGCCAGCACATTAATTCAGAGGCACATTTCACTTTGGATCTTAGGTATTAGGGCGGCGCATTATCATTCAGATGCGACAATGAGGAGGATGGGCTGCGGCAAGCGCCAGAGCAAACTGCAACGTTAACGGTGCATGCGCCGCAGCGTGGCTCGGGTCAGATATCGCCGCTCGTTAACAGACGGGCTTCCCGCTTAATGCTGTGGGGCTCCTTCTTTTCTCGGGGGATGGGGTGGACCATCTCTACGTTATTTTTGTTGATCATGAATGGCGGAAATTTAAAAGCAACCTGTGCACCCTTGTGTCTCCCAAGTTGAGTGGACACCAAGGTCTTACATAAACGAATTTGGGGCCATATACTGCGTTTATGGCTCTGTCCAAAAACCAAGGTACCAGACGATCATTTGTAATCGCATTCACTTTAATTTGCATTATATAACAAGGTAAACATGTACAAAACATATAACGTGTATATACTGAATAATAGCACCAGTTATCACATATTCTGGAAAGTATTTGATTTCTGTTGAGATGCAGATTAAAAAAACGTGTACGTGAAGTACTGTGCAAAAGTCTTAGGCCGTCAAGAGAACTAAGTGTATATTTGCTCAGAAAAAAACAGAATTTAACGAAAGAATTTATACAAATGAGATAAACACAGTATAAAGTTGTATCTTGTTGGATATCTTGATCGCTGCTTCAGTTCCCAAACCTCTCCTCAGGGGCACACCGGCAATTTCCTGTATTCATGAAATTTCACCACCAGCTCAATAAATTAATCATTTTAATCAGTTAAATGTGATGAGGTATTGATTAGTCAAGCATGATATGCTAGTGGTCGAGTCAAAAATACATGGGTATATCAGCTGGTTACTGCAAATACTGGTATGACTTTAGAAGAGGTTTTGAAATGGCTAAGTTGACACAATTTGACAGACATAAAATCGTAGTTTAACAGCAGCATTAAGATCATTTGAAGATAATTTCTTTGGCAGCCTAAGACCTTTACACAGTATTGTGTTGTATTAAGCAGTGTGATTGTTCTTTTTCTCTTAGTGAAAATACAGAAGAGTGATAACACCCACTGCTGGGACCCCTGCATAAACTATTGTCACATGCAGCACCCTGGACACTGCAAAACGCCCACGTGGCCCTCATCCAGCAACCCGGCCAGCAGTCAGGACTACTGCAAATGTCAGTGGGCTCCTTTGGGCTTTAAACAAGCCCATCCAAGCAGGGCTAATGTGTCTTACTAATCATGTTGTTCCTGTAGTTGATAAATAGACTAATTTCTGGGGTGGCTGAGGTTGGAGAATGCCTAGTATTGGTTACTTAAAGCACAGAATTAGAGTACAGAGCGGAGTTGTGATTTATATGACTTTTAGCTATTTCTGTGTCACATTGATAATTATCAGGGGCAATGCTAGGTTTTTTTAGGATTCTAGGTGGGTGGCATAATTCATACAAAGGGGCCAACCTTAGCATTAGTCAATGATATGTTTTGAATTGGTGAGTGACAGGGGAGGGGGCAATCAGCTTTGCCCCTATGGCCCCGCCCCTATATATGCCCCTTAGTAATCATATGCTAATGCCTTAACTTAGCCACTGTTGAGTGATGTTGTATGGCTAGAACACTGAAAGGGGCCACCCCACAGCACTCGTCTCCAGCGGCTTCTCCCCCGGCTCCACCACCACGTCGGGTTTCGCCAGCCAGAACTCCAGCACCCTGCCACGTGCGGCACCACCCATGAGCCCACGCAACTCCATGCTGAAGAGGAGGCAGAGGAAGAAGGAGCACAAGAGCTCGCGTACGTGAGGCGACGCTAGCATGATGCCATGTTGATTTCCTGACTTTCACTGCCAGGTTACATCATCTATAGTCACCCATCACCCAACACATGAGTACGAAGTAAAGGTAACTTGAGAGGGCCACTGTATGCATATTTAAGGTTTGGAGGGTAGGTCAGACATCTAAAGCTAAGAATGTATGTCTAGCTGTGGTAGGGACAGCAGGAGAGAGGGGGTTTGCTGTGGGGGGTCCTTGTCCAATAATGTAATCAAGGAAGTAGGGACAATTTGATTTCACTGGGTTTAAACACCATCCCAGGATCTTCTTCTCAGGATGTCTGACATACCCAAGTGAACTGTAGTCAGACGTGAATCTGTTCGTTTGCATCTGGCCTGACTCACGACATATCTGGGGCATGGTGACTTGTCTACTAGTCTTTGGGCAGTGCATGGAAAAGAATGAGAACATCTGCTAAGTATATTTACATTTACATTTACATTTACATCATTTGGCAGACGCCCTTAGCCAGAGCGACTTACATAAGTGCTTTAAGACTCTAGTATATGCTGGATAGTACAGAATTGGCTGGACTACAGTAATCCACCAGCACACAGGACCTTTGGAAATCATTGCGCCATTCCTGTGACGGAGAGAACCGAGTGAGGTTTGACTTATGCTTTCTGTATCGGCCACTGGAGATCATGGTGGTTCCATGTGGAAAAGCTCGTCCATTGTTAATGCTATTATTTATTTCAAAGTTGACTGTCTGACTTGTAGATACATACTGCAGAATTCATTTAGATCTCTGCCGAATCATGCTTCTGCAACCGGTGATGGCATCAGGCTTCTTTCACTAATTTATATTCAAGGGTTGCAATAACACATTCACTTTATTCTATGCCTGAGTACACAGGACAGCTTTCTTCAGTCTTGGGAAATTTAATTGTTTCAAGTGGAATGTTTTAGGTTGGGCTTCTGTGTTTTGTAAAGAAATAAGGAAGTTATTAGTCCCTTATTGCCATTCTTGTCCTGCAGGCCAAACTCAAGTCTTAAGTAAATGTGTCGCTAAATAGTTCCACTCTTCATAATAACGTTCAAGCTGGATTGCGTGAAATAACGATGTAATGATAATGGTGGGAATGTTCATTACATTGCAGTTAATGTCTGCTGTGCGGAGCATTTATTGAAGCCATTGTTGACACTCTGTCATAATTAGCACATTGTGTTCAGTCGTGCCACGTTAGCGAGTAGCATATGTAAACGGCCAGCATTATAAATGCTGTTTCTCAGTTTTAGGGCACCACGGTTTTGAAGGCTTTGGGATCTAGTTTTATGAGATGTATTGTTTCACTTAGTATCGGCCATCATTCCCTGACCTGGTACAGCAAAAGTTGACTTGTCTGTCCTCATTACAATGCCAATAACATTCGGCTCGCTTGACATGCAAAACTGGTGCATATGGATTTAATCCAGGTGTATCTTTCTCCTTGTACTCCACCTCATCTCACTTCATGGCTTCCATTTCAGTTAGACATCTGTACCTGTGATTGGAACGTTGCCAGTTCAAGTTCCAACCTTGGCTAAGTAGTTTCATGTCTGTTGGGCCCTTAATGAAACATTTCAGTGTACCTGTACTTGTGCAAATGGAAAGTAAAGCATCATTTCACTTGTCTCCCATTCCTCTTATGTTCCTCGACTTCAGTTTCTCTGGCCTCCAGCACTGTGGGCCCAGGTGGTCAGATTGTGCACACGGAGACAAGTGAGATCACCCTCCAGGGTGACCCACTTAATGGCTTTGGCGTCCAGCTGCAGGGGGGCATCTTTGCCACGGAGACGCTCTCAGCACCCCCCCTCATCCGCTTCATTGAACCGGACAGCTCTGCTGAGAGGTGAGAAGTTATTGGTGTAGCCGTGTTCAGCGCTGAAGTCTGGCTTTGTCGTGAGGGACTCACAAAAATGTATGAGAAAAACACATGGTGTGGTGGGAGACAGGTCCCGATACACAGATAAAGGCCGCAGGATGTTTACATCTAGCAGGGTCTGACCACACACTGAAAAACAGCCATAACTCATATTGTCTGACTTTCGGTTTACCTGAACGACTGCAGTCCCTGAGCTTGCTGGGCCTGACCTGAGGCCTTTATTCAAATATTAATCATCACTTCCTGTCTGATCTCATCTGAGGGAGCTTCCACTGACTGAACATTTCTATGATAAAGACCTGTCTGGGTTCAAGGCACAGTTTTTAACATTTAATGTTATTAAAACTTTTTTTAATGTTAAATTTCTTTCTGCAGTCTTTCACAAGGCTGCACCCCGGACCAGTGTTATACTTTTGATTCTTTTTTTATTTAGTTTTTATTTTTATATTATTTTCAATTTTCATTTGAAATCCAGTTTTAGTTTTACTTCATTTTTGCTGTGGTCTAATTAGTTTTTATTTTCAAGATATTTTTATTTAGTTTGTATATAATTTAGTTTGTTTCCGTGTTTTTTTTTAAGTTAATTTTTATTTCTAGGGATTAACTGAAAGTTGTACAGTTATTTCATTTGTCTGAACTTTAGAAATTCCTACATTAATACGCACTGCACACTATATACTAACTTTACTTTCAGTTTTTATTAACTATAATAACCCTGTCCTGGACAACAAGAAACATTTTGAGGTAAGATGGCTAACCATTGAAATACCTAAATAAGAAAATGCTTAAAGGAATTTTGCCCTGAATCTAATTGTGTAGTTGAAATTAAGCCAGTTTATGTTTCTCTTAACAAAGTGGCGTCTCAGGGGGAGCACTGCAGCATTTCACCTCCAGGGGGTGTAATTCCCAGTCCTGTGTCCTCTGAGTAGTCTAGTTAGCTCACTGAATCCAAAACATTTGGTTTATGTTGATCGATGTCCCAAAAATAGCCACGATTTGTGCCCTGAGACTATTCCATCTAGCCTGTCCTATCCTCCCTGCGATGGGCCCTAGCCTCACCTATAATGAATTATGGAGAATTAATGGGCAGATGATAAATCTAGAAGCAATTCTACTTTCAGGCCACTGTCGATATGGATCTGAATGAGATACTTACAGAACCTCTGTGGGTCATCTTGCCTCCCAGTGCTTAGTTTTAAATTACAGATAGATACACTGATCATTTAAAATTGCGCTACATATACTGAAGGCCTATCTTACAGGGATCTTCAAAAAGGAAAAAGTCATTTTCTTTATAGTTCGTTTGAAATCACTTGGCAGTTGTCAGGCTGCATAAGAGTTGATTACTTTCATATCTGGGTCAAGACTCTGCAGGAATAGCAACAGGAGGACTGACTGTTATCAGCGAGATTTAACGCTGGGATTAAACTCGGAACATATTCGTCAAGGCATGTCAGGATCTTGTTTACAAAGTGTGCTGTGAAACTGGATATCTCATTACATTCTTTTCCTTTTCACATAATTTCCCATGAGAGTGCCATATCACATGTGTAAACTCGAGTCTCGGAAGGACCTCATTTGGTATCTCGCCTGACCGCATCCTTGCGGTGCCAGAGTTGCCGTTAAAGGCATCTGTCTCGCTTGTTGCTGAGGTGAGGTGCATCTTCGGGTTTCTCTGTGATGTGTTGCTGTGCACTCAGCCCTGGCTTCTTCTCCAGGACCCAGAAACGGCCTGCATACCCATAGAAAGTGCCTATTGACTTATCCTTCCTGCAAGATGCCGATGATTTGCAATCGGTCAGTGGGCAGCTAATGCAATCTGGCGCTCGGCCCTGATATCCACATGGCGCATCCGTGGGCTTGTGACACGTCAGTTAAACAATCACCCTGCCGAAACTGTCGGCGCCACCGTCGATTACGCTGTTCGACATGCGAATCGTTCGTTTTCCACTGGCAGGCAGGAAAAAGGATGAGAGACCCCAGAGTCACCCTTCCTGAGACCGTTTGTCATATGTGTGTCCTGTGTATATATATAGTTTGATTGTCATATTCTCAATGATTTTCTCAGGCACTCAGAATGTCTTTGCAAAGGTTCTCTACTTCACATCTTTGGTTTATTTTTTACATACGGGTCGGAGTGTGGCTCTGCCTCACCCACACTGTGCCTGTGATCAAAAGGTTGCTGATTCAATTCACGTGTTCCAGTGATTTCACAGGCGAGCCCTTGAGCGGGGCCCTTAACCCCAAATCCTCCAGGGGCCGGCTGACCCTACACTTTCGCTTGTCTTGTTGCTTTGGAGATATAATAATCTAATAAACAAAATTTTAAAATCCTAATAAAATATTGCTTCCTCCCAAAATTGTTGGTTTAAATTTCTTAACACAGAATTACAAAACAGTGGCACTTACTGACACCCTGCAGTTTATGGTAATGATGCGCAGAGGTTGTAAGAGCCAGAAGACAATAGAGGCAAGGAAACCTAACTCTGTGCTTTTGACTTTCAGTTTTTATCCTATTTAAACTCATCTGACATATACATTCTATTCTATCGTGTAATGTATTTCATGTATGTATTGTTTCTATTCAAATGTTAAAAAAACTTATACTCCCTATAAAACATTTATCTTAGAAATTTGGTAGTTTAATGTAAATTGTGAAAGATGAAGTTATAAATTGCACACTTATGAATAAAAACTGTAAAAAGTCATCATAGTTCATAATTTGCCTTTTGTATTTAAACTTTATACACACAGACACACACACAGTGCTCACAGAAAGTCTTGGGTTGCTTTCTTAATTCTGTTGCAGATTTATTTTTACAACAAAAGTCCATTGACAAGCAATGTTTAATATATCTGCACATATCTTCCACACAGTCATTTTCTCTTTTTTTAAGTGTCATAGTTTTTTTTGACTGACTCATTCAGTTCTGTTCTTGCCATTTTGCTATCAATTGCAATTGTAATCATTGGCTCCCAAAGGGACATTAAACACAAATGTTTGGTGCTCTATGTTATTGCAAAGGTGTTACTTATTAAAAACACCCAGTGAGGCTGCTTGTCAATGAACTTTTTCAACTCTGAACAGCTCCTTTAGAACTATAATTTGGATTTAAATTTATTACGACTTGAAATGAATGATTTATTTAAAACTATTGGTTGCTTCTAATGTGATTTATATTTTTTGTAAACAAATAAAGTAATGATTTTTCCTACAAACCTAATAAATTTTGCAGCTGTTTTTACTGAATTAAACGAGCATCCTAAGACTTTATGTGAGACTGCATGAAACTCAGGGTAAGAAGGTTTGTATCAAATGGAGTGCCTTTTGCTGTTGTTTCATACTTTAATCTCTTGTCAGTGAGTAGATCGACTGCCTTTATAAATTAGATTAGTTTGTTATGCATTCATTACCCAGAAATCCTGTCGCCCCACATATAATGGGCCTCTTTGGCTTGAGGAAAATAGTGTCGATGTTAAAGAATCTTTGGACAAATGGCTCCCAGGAAGACTGGTATCTGCTGTACCATTAAGTACCTAAATTACTACATTGAAATATCCAGCTGTTGAGATGATTTAAAAATTAGAAATTAAAGTAATGTAAGTGAGATAATAATGGATTTTTTTTAATTGTGTGTGTGTTTGTTGACAGATGTGGGCTGCTCCAGGTCGGGGACAGACTCCTGTCCATAAACAGCATACCAACGGAGGATGGAACACTGGAGGAAGCCAATCAGCTTCTCCGAGATGCAGCTCTGGCCAATAAGGTCACCCTGGAGGTGGAGTTTGATGTGGCAGGTTAAAATGTATAACTTTTTTTCAGTTTTTCAGTTCAACTGTTTCAGATCTTAGCGTAATACCTTCCAAATTATTAAAAGCCAGTAAATAGACCAAGTCTTGCTGTTTAGCCATAGAGACTAGCCATTTATGATTCTCTTTGGTCCCACTTTTCACGTATCACAAAGCGATAAGACTTTTAAAATATTTTTCTGCTTTTGTCAGTTTATCTGCTTGTACAGAGAAAGGCAGTAGCTAAAGATCATCTCAGACCTCTCCAAAATCTGTCCAGGTTGATGTAAACATCGAAAATTATGCATGGCGAATAAATAAGTAAACATATTTTAGACACATGAATATTTTATGTGAAAATAATTTATTTTATTCTGTGATATTACTGAGATTATTTAGTTATAAACCTCGGCATAAAATCCGTTTCAAATGTGTTAACTATAGTTTCAATTTTTATCTGTTTCGCTATGTCTTAGCTATGGCTGCTATAGCAACACGTGATCTGGGTGAAACTATGTCAGTCAGACATCAAAAAGAGCCCCGCAGGTTTTCTCCTCCAGATGTGAGCTGCAGACTTTGCATTTCACAGAGCTGTCTGATGGACAGCCTGTCTTCCCTTTGCTACTGTGAGGAATTACCTTTGGCATTTCTAACCCATCTTTTTTTATTGCAGTACAGATAAACTAGGTTTGCTGTCCTAAAGATAAATGGTGGAAGGGATAATCTGCACATTTATTATGGGGTAGAATATGTTGTTTTGGTCAAGGGCCATTGTTTCTTTGTATGGCTGTCTGTATGTAGCTACAATATATTGAAATTTTGAAGATATGAATATTAAGGTTAGCTGTTAGGATAGATAATTATGAGTGGAGACAGTACTTAATCTAAATAATATGGAGGAGAAGATCTGAGGAGAGTCACATTTTCCTTTTTATGTCTGTTTGACCTGGATCTAGATCGATTCAAAATTATATATCAGCTGAGCTGAGCCAGAATACTGCTTCACTTTTGGCGAAGTGGCTGATTTGACAGGAATGCTGATATTTAATAGGCATGACAGTGATTTTCTGCAGAAACCAGTGGCACAGAATGAAATTAGACTTTTAAAGAGTTTCATTAAACTCAGTTCAACTCAATTTGTGTTGCTTGGAATTATTCAACTGTAAATATCAGGGCTGAATTTGATTACATGCAAAGATATATAAAACCAACACATATCACTGTTACATAGAATTGCATTATTTTAGGGTGGCATGTTGTAATAAATTACCGCCAGTCAGGTGCTGTGAGTCTTAAAATTGGAACACCAGAATAATTCTGCATGCAAAACTTACTATTGTTTCTCTGTTGCCTGTTGTTGGGATTTTTGTTTTGATTTGCAATTGTGTGACCCCCCCCAGAATCTGTAGTTCCCAGCAGTGGCACATTTCATGTAAAGCTTCCCAAGAAGAGAGGAGTGGAGTTGGGGATAACCATCAGTGGTGAGCATCGTCAACCCGGGGGGGGGAGAGGGGGGGATGTGTTGCCTGGCGACACCAGCCCACCATACAAATTAATCTTCCTGTGAATTGAGTCCCATGCGGTCGGCCCTTCCTGACAGGACGGGGCACGGGGCCTCGGGGACACTCAGGTGTGGGTGATCTAAAGGAGTCTTGAATTTGCTGACATTAATCGATATCTTTTGGTGTGTATATCAGTCAAATTTCGATTTATGTGATGTAGCTTCATCGCAGCTTAGCATCACCATACGTTACCCTGAAATTATACGCAGAAAGATAAATTGATTTCACTCTTCAACGGTGGAAAATATTGCCTTCTCATGGATGGATGGGACTGCATTTGACTAGAAAATACTCTGAGATGGTCGCGCGCTCCCAGTGTGGATGGGATGATGAGGACTTCTTTCAGGCCTCATATCATTAATACTAACCGTGGCTTGAGCGCAGCGGATTTCTTTGATGTAATTTTGTATTCCTGTGATGTCTGTACATCGCTTCCGACGAGAAAATGGAAAACTTTGTCCTCGCAATCCTGTGTCAACCACCCCGATCTCATAACCGGCCCCCACCCCCAGACAGATACCAGATATTTTGTTAAGCTGTCACCCAGAGAAGGGTGTCTCTGGGTCTTTTTTAGCTTTTACTGTGTTCCATAAAGTGACCTATAGCTATTTTAATGTGTCACCGAATGTCATAATTGCATGGCAGTTGTTTGCAGTCTCTTTTTCCCATTATGTTTGTGCCTTAACAAAAAGAAAGACTTGAAGCCACATTGTACACAATTAAAATAATGTACTGCTCTCAGCAGGAAATCACTACTTTAAAAAACGTACCTAAATTTAAATTGAAATGATTACGCTTTAATTTTTCTTTCTTCAAAATGGAAGCTTTGTACTCTTAACAACAAAGAGCTGTGGAGTTACTGAAATCAGTTTTTTTTTTACTTCTTAATCCAAATAGCATGAATCCAAATGATAACCTAATTTGCAAGCTACTTGGCGTGTATCCTAATTAATACGCGTATTGAAAAAATACAGGGATAATGACGGTTAATTCAAAAGCCTTCTTTACAAAACTTGGGGTAATTTAAAATAAGAAAAAAGTGCTCTTAAAAAGGAAACTATGAAGTTAAACAAACCTAAAAAAAAAGTTTTGAAACAAAATGGATGCCTGCATATACCGAAATGCCATAAATGGAGTATGGGGACTTTTCCTTCTGGTGGGTCTCCTGGCCTTGGCGAGGTGTGGATGTTGAACAGCTGGCTTCACTCGCCGTCGTCTTAAGCGTTCTTCATCCCCCTGTTATTGTTAAATCGACTCAGCCCGTTTATGGTCTCGTCACTGCAACGCAGACCACAGGCAGCACCGCAGTTTGTAATGGCTGCCTGGCCTAGACCACCCCAGCCCCAGACAGCCAGTATTTACATTCCCTTCAAACCCCCACTTTAGAGCTCTGGCAGACCCTGGCATATAATAATTCACTTTGCAGGAAAACCTGGGGTGTTACTGCAGCATTTGTTTAAACGTATAAAGGTTCTCTCCAGGAAAATGCAGGGGGTGTGCTCTTTTTTCCTGTCCTCCCTGCTCTGGGAGAAATTCAAAAATTTATACGAGAGGCTGGTTGATCCAAATTATTCATTCGCTGCGCTCATTTATCTGACTCTTTTATCAAAAGCAACTTACAGTAGAGGGAAGTGATACAATTTATATGTGCCCCCCAGGCTTTGGACCCACAGCCTTTGTGCTGTCGGCATGATGCGCTTCTTGTTGAGCTATAGGAACATGCATGGGCTAGTGCCTTGTTTTCCCCCACCAATTCTTCATTAAGTTAATGATAGCCAACAATTGCCCTCACAGATTGTTTCCTGTGCTATGAACTGTTACAGATGCATTCAATCCAATAGCAGTCCCAAGATCCCCCGACCAATAACAATGCTATAGACTATATTGTGTGATATAACTCTAATATGGCGTGTACAAAAATAAGCTGCTGTTATACTACTATATATTTTCTGTTATGTGTGCTCTTTAGTCCCACACTTCAGTTCTGTTTATTGTTATGTGTGCTTTGTGTCTTCAGTATGTATTTCCTGTATATTTTCTGAAGGAAAGCAGATATTTCTCATATCAATGCAGACGTGCGGATGGCTTTGAAGGTTATGGTTAGCGTCTTCACTGTAGCTGTGTTCAGAAATAAAGGAAGTGCCTCCCAGGGACAAAAAAAAAACAGTTCAATAAGTCTGTCGACAGGAAATAATATCCCTCCCGCCCAATAAACAGACATGTGATGCGTACAGTGTAGCTATACTGCACCATGTCTGACAAGCACATGCTCTGGGGACCTTCAGACAGTGTTGTCAGGCGTCCTCAGATTGCCTGAAGGGAATAAAATCATTTGGTCTTTTAAGCCTTGTTGCATAGGGTTTTTTCTCTCCTGAGTTTGGAAGTAAAGTCATTTTTCCTTCTTCCCAACAGCGAGTAAGAAGCCAGGAGAGCCTCTGATCATCTCCGACATCAAGAAGGGGAGCGTGGCTCACCGGTATATAACATGTCCGTCTCCGGCAGCCCCTGCTGGGTCCACATATCCCGGCATGCATCACTCATGTGCTGTCCTGGGGTGGGAAGGACAGTTTTTGGTGATTTCAGCTTGGTGTTTATGCTAAAGTTAGTGGAAGGGCCCTTGTCGTCATCTTTTTCCAAGGAATAGCTTCTTATCTTTGAAAAGTACTATGTTTGTCCCTTTCGTGTGGTAGTAATTCTTCCAGCATGTCACTGTAAGTATCCTAATTCATCAAGCTATTTGATGAAAAGGGAGAGTTTTCAAGACGAGCGAAACTGTATAACATATGACTGGCTACTACACTAGATGAGTTCTCAGATAAATATGTCTCATGTGCAGGAAGGCTTAATGGAAGCTTCCTACTGCTTTCTTGATGTCATCTGAATGGTTAATGCAGCATATCTGGAAATGTGCCTTAGATAGATAATCACAGGGCTGGCTGGTAGAGTTTTGGCTCAGGGCAAGGTGCTAGACCCTGAAAGCTGCTGGTTCAGGAGTAAATAGAGGCTCTGCTGTTGTACCCTTGACTTATGGTACTTAAGCTACATGGCTTCAGTATCCACATGTCCAAGTGGTTAATAAAATGGAATGATGTATGATACTTTGTATCAAGTGTCGCCTGTAATCATGTGTACCTTCAGGTTCTGGGAATATACATTGGGTTTTCATTCTTTAATTCCCTAATAGTGCAAAGGAAATGCACAAATGCAAATTCTAGCAAACTTCATAAGTTTGGCTATTGTTATGGATATTATATTATTTAAGGAAAGCAGAGATGTCTTGTGTAACTTTCCCTTCTTTGGAAAATGTTCTGACAAGGTCTCCTAAAGGAGATAGTGTATATATCTCAATAACAGTCCCTGTCTTAGAATATAAACATATTAGAGTTGCTTGCATGTAGTTCATGTCACTAAAAGGGCAAAGACTGTTGTACCTTTGAATTAATTGATTGAATTATGTCAAAATGTGAATAGGTAAAATTTTACAGGCTTTCTCACAACAGGAACCTTTTTCTCGGGATCCAGGATCTTGTTTCTGCCACAGGCCCTTCGCCAGGTTGTAGCTCCTCTGAGGCAGTTCCGGAACCTTTCTTTAAGCCCCTGCTCAGGACTAGTTAGGGGTGTTTCTCAATACCAAAAACACAAAGATTGTACTTGTGGTAATGGCAAGGCAGGGCTGGCTACCTTGCCTCCCAAGAACGTTGGATGCTGTGGGATTATTCTCAATTCTCAAAGGAAAGGTAGTGAGGGAGGGTGGAGCACATAAGAGTTTTGGGATGACGTAAAATGAAAATGCAAGAACAGAAGTATGGTTGAGAAACGCCCACATCACTTTACCAAGAAATACTGAGTGGGGCTTATAGCGATACATTTTGCTGATTGGTTGACCACAAGCACCTACGCTAACTTGGATTTATGCAGAAGCGTAGGGAATAAAGATGTAGTAGAGATACGATTGAGCAGATGGAATTATTTTTGTATCGCAATTACATTAAATGCATTAATGAATACCTTTTTTGCTTGTGTCTCTATATTTCGGCATCATAATATTTGATCGATAACCAACATATATCTTTGTAATATTGCCAGTGCCAGCAGTGAAACTTGGTAGTGCTTATTAGCAGGATAATGTTACATTGTGTTTTATTCTATGGAAATTTTCAGACCGCTTGATCGACACCCCCCCCCCCCCCCCATACCTAACAAAATGACTTGTTAACCCTACTCCAGTGTTTTGGCTTGGTGATGTAATTTTTTATCGGACTGGATGTGAAGTTTAACCTAGGAGCTTTTTGCGTCTCCCATGCTTATTTGGCATAATGGTCACAGTTCATTTACAGTACAATTTAAATCTTAACTTATTCTCACATTTGGCTGCTGAATTACCACTTATATGCTGCATTATTTGCCAAACAAAAATTGGGAACTATGTACAATCAAAAAACAAGAAAAATACTCCACAATGTGTTTTGTTAACAACTGGAATAGATCTTTCCTGTTAGATAATAGGAGCAGAATATTTTTTCTTTTAGATAAAAATAGGGACAGTAAATGTGTCATAAAGGATCTTGTAGCTAACAATGGGAATAGAATAACTTTTCAATGGATACATTTTTTCCAGGAACTGAGTAATTCAAAAAGCAAATGTCTATGTGTTTTTTAACTCTAACATGGTAAAGAGCACTTGTAATTTTCCATTAATATTTTTTATTTAAAAATATTTCTGCTTCGTACATTTTTAAGTTCCAGACTGAAAAAATTCTCTGGCACTTAAGTGGACCTTACTAAAAGCTGAAACATCATAGTTACAAAGGGGGACAATAAATTTGTTAATTTTAATAATAAATTAATAAATTTGTTATTTAAAATAGATTATTTATATTATTTTATTTAATAATATTATTGTATATTGTCTAAAATGCAGCAGCAAAACTCAAAATTGTGATTTTTGTAATTTTTTAACACAAGTTATTTGCATTTTTTAAAAACATAGTTTTATGAGTAAATTAGAGAAGAAATTGTATGTCTGTTTTCCCCCCCATAGCTTACAGTTTCATATTGCAGAATATTTGATGTTGATGTGCCATGACCTGGTAATGTAATACCTGGTACATCCAGCAGGGTGAGACATCAGCTTATTAATTATTGCATGACACAGTTTCAGTATGTTGCCTGTCACTTTTGAATTCTGTTTCAAACGTATGCCCCTGCTATTGTTTTGACAATTTTGACAAACTGCAGACTGAGATCACTGAATCTCATTAGTCTGAATCCTTGTTCCATCGCCGTGGCAGTGATTAAAAAACGCAAAGCCTGTTTTTGAAGAGTAGAGACCAGAGCAGCCTTGAAGCCAAGTGCTACTGCCACAGTTGTCAGGATTGTTTTCTGATGATGGAGGTTTCTAACTGTCTTTGCAAACGGACAGATAGGTCCCTGCTGTCCTGGTCTGATCCTCTTGGTATGGCAGGTATTTGAGATTGAGCTTGACCAAGACCATTGAACATGCATGGACTTTGTATACATTTATTTACATTTATTCATCCATCCAAATTCTGTAACTGCTCATCTTATTCAGGGTCATGGGGAACAAGGAACAACCCAGGATGGGTCGCCAACCCATCGCAGTACTTGCATTTATTTGTATTACATATCTTCGGTGACTCGCTGGTATCTCACTTGGTAAATAAGGGCATATTGTTGACTTTGACTCAGTTGACTCACTCAGTCGGTCTCCCTCTTGACCTTTCATGTCCTTCATCTTCATCATTCTTTTTGTCTGCCTCCCTATTGTTTTATAGAACTGGCACACTGGAACCAGGGGACAAGCTGCTGGCCATTGACAACGTTCGGCTGGTGAACTGCTCGACAGAGGACGCGATGCAGGTCCTGCAGCAGAGCGAGGACCTGGTTAAGCTGAAGATCCGCAAGGATGAGGACAACTCTGGTGAGCCGTGACAGTTGGCAGCATTGAGGGTCACTCTGGATGACTGAGTTCCAGCGCCAGGATGGTTTTTCGAGGCCTGCACGTGATAGCGTTGACTTTCCATTTGAGTCTGAAGTGTAATTTGGCAATCCGTATTGTTTTTTAAGGATCGATTGAGTGCCTTGCTTTTCATTAATATGCAAGAAGCAGAAGCTATACCGGGAGTGTTTACTTAGGGGATTAAAATAAACAGCTGCCAGCAACTGCCTTGTTCCCTGCCAAAAATAAACATAACATCTTAATGTCCATGAATAGTGCACTTTCAACACCTTACATCTTCCTGTGGCTTGTGATCTTGCTGGGAGACAGAAAATAAATATTTCTGAGAGGGTTTGGTGCTTCTCAAATGACAAGAGTTGTGAAAGCCAAGTGAAGAAAAGGTGCAGAAGAAAAGGAATCTCCTTTACGTGGAATGAAAAGAGGGAACAACTAGATGGAGGGAACAGACTTGGTGTGATACCAGCCACACTGCTCTGGAATGATAAACATTGGTATCCCTGACCTTACGTCCATGTGATCCTCAAAGAATGGACTTGACCTGAAAATGCTTACATGAGCACATGCTATTAAATAACAAAAGCAATGTGTGTGAGAAACTGATTCACCTCACAGACTTGGAATAAGATGCTAGTAAAAGTGCCCTGTGCCATGTTCATCTTCTGCAATTTTTTGTTTGATGGTCTCAGCGGCAGTAAGAACTAAGACTCATGGTTGAGGCTCGATGAGCCACAGACTCTTGGCCTTGTCTGTTTACTCCTTGTCAGCAGTCGCTGCTAGACAGTGTCCTTTTTCAAACAGTTTACAGAAGCAAAATATCCTGTTTCTGACAAAAACCGGGAGTATAAACAATCTGGGGGAACACGTTTGTTGAGTTTGAATGTTTAGCACAGAGTCAATACGGAGGCATTTGGGACTTCTTCAAAGTGGCACTAAACTCGAGGCCTCGCTCCACAGGAGAGGCTTGACAAGCCAGCCCAACGTCTGCTCCTGCATTGAACATGCCGGAAAATCTGCCACTTGAACCTTGATGGCGAAACATCAACTTAGTAAACATCTCAAAAGCTTCTGAATTAAAGGAAACTCATCAGGACTCACGAAGGAGTAGAGGTGAATAGGTATCTGCTCCCTTTGGGGTGAGAGAGACGCCGTCTACTGTGGTTGGGACCACCGCTGCTGCTAACAGGCTACTGCCATCCGTACCCTCGTGTCAGCACCCATACAGTATGAAACAGCCCTGGGATCTCTGCTGCTACATCTGAGTACCTTTCGCTTCAGTCAGACTAGCAGATTACTGTACAGAGTCTTTGGCTCTGACAGCCTTTTTTCATTGCTTTTGAAATGTGTATGCCTTGGTTTTGCATTCTACTACATCTGCTGGAGCTTCACTAGTGACCTACTTGTAAATCCAAGCATATCAAAGCATATCAGATTTTCATTTCCCTGAAGTTTCTTGGACTAATTGTGGAATAATTGTACCATACAATGCTATTGCTGCTAATTGTATTTTACAATGCTATTGCTGCTAATTGTACTTTACAATGCTCTTTCTTCTAATTGTGCCTTACAATGCTATTGCTGCTGATCCTGGGGCTGCCCTCTTGGTATTTGTTCCCCATGAAAGCTGTTTGCTGTTGCAGGTTATCTGAACTGGGCCTTATTTTTTTCCTCTTTTCCTCAGATGAGCAGGAGACTTCAGGGTCCATAATTTATACTGTGGAGCTGAAAAGGTATGGTGGACCCCTAGGGATCACAATCTCAGGCACAGAGGAGCCATTTGACCCCATAGTCATCTCTGGGCTCACCAAACGGGGTCTCGCTGAGAGGTGAGGCCAGATACTTCCTTCATGAAGTTGTGTGTGTTTGTTTGTGAGGCCCTCTGCTGGCTAGTTTAGGAAATTGTACTCACAAGTTCTGTCATACCTGCCTCTGGGTTTGTGATTGCAGGATGGTGATGTTTGAATTTGTCAGGCACTAACTTGTGCAGTGTGCATTGTAATGTGATCTGATGCAACTTGTCGGCAGATAATTGTCAGCATTGATAATGTAAAGCTTTGCGAATCTGCAGAGGCTGACCTGAAGTTCAGAGCAGAGATAAGTTTCTAGTGCTGCCACTGTTATTTCAGTATCACAGACCACCAGGTTAAGTCAATATGTGTTGTAGTCAAGTCCACGCCTTTGTCCTAAACCTGGCTGCTTTCCATTTCATGGTGGCACTCTTGGCAATGAAAGGCCAGCTTATCATTGTTTGACCTCAGTGGGGGTTGCTGTGTTCACAGCATCTGACTCATATACAAAAGCATGTACAGTAACGTCATATGTCTCACCCTGTCTTTTTTTTTTAATATCAAACAAAAAAATTAAAGGGACCATCTCCAAATTAAGTTCTGATGTGTTAAATAGATTCAGCACTGTAATTTAGTGTGATAAATTAGTGTTTTCTCGCATGTTTCTGTAACTCAAGTAGTGCGTTATGCTAGTAATGGCAAGGTTATGGGTTCGAATCCCACATAATACAGACGCTCCACAGGTTGTGATGGTCTGAGTTACGATATATTAACTTGGGGTAAATGGGTAAATGTTTTTCACTTTCAGTACATTATTCAATAAATTACATGAAATATTCAACACTCTATTATAAAGTAGACTATGTGTTAATGATTTTGCCCAACTGTAGGCTAATGTAAGTGCTCTAAGCATGTTTAAGGTAGGCTATAGGCTAGACTATGATGTTTGTTAGGTTAGGTGTACTGTATTAAAATGCATTTTCACCTTACAATAGCTTTATCGGAACATAACCCCATCATAGCCTGGGGAGAGGCTATACATGTAAATTGTAAGCCTTTCCTCTATACTCTAAGTTGCTTTGCATAAAAGTTTCATAGAACTATAAATTCATTCATGTGTTCATGTGTGAAGAACAGTGCATAATAGCTTAATTCTTTATAAATAGTTACTTTAAAAAAGTAAATATAGTTTTTTTTCCTCATATTTATGAAGACAGTATAGAAGTTTCCAATATTTTGTGTTTGGATTCTCAGTTTGCATTGCAATTCAATTTTCCCATGATGACACTTGCCAGAAACGTGCCTTCTCATTGGGCCTCTTTTTGCAACAAATGCTGCACAGTGCCACTGTAAATCTTCCCTGGTATTCAGCCAATGTTAACTTTGATGACAACCCCACCCCCTCCCACATCTCTGTACACACAGGACAGGGGCGATCCACGTGGGGGACCGCATCCTGGCCATTAACAGCGTTAGCCTGAAAGGGAAGCCCCTCAGTGAAGCCATCCACCTGCTGCAGATGGCTGGGGAGACGGTCACGCTCAAGATCAAAAAGCAGGTTGATGGTGAGTGTGTCTCTATAGGGGGAGGTGCTCAAAATGCCCCAGGGAAAGCCTTTATATCCTTGGAAGACAGAAATTTATCAAGATTGTATTGGCAGCCCCAAGCGATAAGAAGTCAGGTCTCAAGAACGACCAGAGCGACAACAAGGACGAGACAACCAATTCTCAGAAGACCAACAAGTTCTCAGAGATCTTCTCTACCACCCTCCCCAGCGTCGACTCCGCAACAGAGTTTTGGGATGTCTCTGGTGTCGACACCGGCTTCGGGAGCCAAGGTGTGGCGGGCCTATGCTGGGCCTCATGACCCTACAGCCTTGGGTCAGAGTTTTAAAGTGGGAAAACCGGAAATTCTGGGACACTGTGTAGCCAAAAATGGAAACAATTTATTGTCGCAAAGGCCTCATGAGCCAGTGTGTAGCTCGGTGGATTAGGATTCTGCAGGGTGACCGGAAGGGGAAAGAAAGTGGGGATGATTCCAAGGGCCCATGACTGACAGAGACCCTAAAACATTTTGAACATAATTGGATTGGTCTGGCTGGGGGGTCCAAAATAATATGCTTTTTTGTGGCCCAAAGCCTCTAGTTGTGCCCCTAGGGTTCTGTGCACATGTCCAAAAGGTCATGGGTTCAAATCCCAGACAGATTATTAACCATATCACTTGAGAGAGGCCCTAAACCCCAGTTGCTCCAGGGACACTGGCTGACCTTACTCTCTGATCATCACTTATACATCACATTGGACAAAAGTGCTTACTGAATAAGTGTAAATATATTGTTTCTCATCAGAATATCAGCTCATTTTTTTGGCTGTGATCAGCACCCCAGTACGAGCTTTTCCCCTCCTCTGTCCCAGGAACATATATCCACCAGGCTTCTGGCATTGCCCTGCATCCCCACGAGTGGCGGAATTCCAAGCACAGGAGCGAAACGCCCCCTGTAGGCCGCCACAAGAACTACCCATTCAGCGATGGGGGCTTCAGTGAGGATGACTGGGACAAGCCCACGGGGTAAGGAGGAAGGCTGGTAATCCCCTACAATGCACCATAAATAGTTTTTATGGATCAGGAAAATGTTTCATCGTTGTTTTTTGTTGGCTTTGACATGCACATACCAACTTGTTAGGAGTTTGTATTCATTCATTTTTATATTTATATTTGTATATCTCTAAATACACACACACCACCAGAAAGTAGGGAAAAATGAATTGCTTGTAGATTTGCCTCATGGGATGTTCAGTTTGTGATCGCTCTGCCTAGAGGTTTCCTTTTCTTTGAAATCCTTGGGATTTTACATCAATAATATTGCTTCACGCTCAGTCGAATCCTCAGAGGCCCGTGGTAACGAGACAAACCCATGTGTATCAGGTTAGGGTGTACTGGTCCTCACAAGGCTTATTGTGGTATGAAGAGACTCATTGCTCTGTTTACCATTATTTCACATAGTCCTATTTGTCTGTATCTTTCTCTCTCTCTTTCTCTCTCTCTCCCTCTCTCTCTCTCTCTCTCTCTTTTCTCAGGTGTTCTGTCTCTCAGATCTGAGTCACTGTCTTCCATCTGCCTTAGTAACTGCCTGTGGGGCTCCTCGTCTCTCCCATAAATGCACTCCCCCCCGCCCCCCCACCATGTTCCCAAAAATCTCAGTCTAAGGACACTTGTGTATTGTCTATTTGTTGTCTTTTTTATGACCTCACACGCGCCTCACTGCTGTTCAGTCTCAGTGGCCCTCTAATTTTGAGTGTTTATATATATATATAAATATATGTATATGAATATATATATATATAAAATCAGCATGAAGCTTTTCTTTTTTTGACCCCTTAGGATGATTTTTTTAAATTAATACCTCCCCCGGCTGGGCCTGGAAGCCAAAGCACTCGGACCCCCCACCTCCTTCCACACCCTGTCCTACCCCGTTTAGCCCTGCTCCCCCGGCCAGCCTAGCGCGATGCCCGTGTCTCTGTGCCGCTTTGCAGGCACCCCGGGCTGCCAGGCGGCTTGCTCACGTGTTTCGGTTCCTGCGTTGACACAGATACGTGAGCCACGCGCACAGCGACGGCCTTGTTCTGGATCACGGTGACGCCTTCTGGTGCCAGGCTCTGGAGGATCTGGAGACCTGTGGCCAGTCCGAGCTCCTCAGGGAGATTGAGGTAAATACTCCCTGGCCGCTCCCCCGCCGATGCTCCTGCCCGCCGCCAGCAAAGTGCGTGCTCCGCAGGAACGGGCGTCATCACTTATAATGCTGCTGGCTTCTTTTAAAGCCCTGAACTGAGAATAAAACCCAATTTAAATGGGCCCTAAAAAATGAAACACCAATAAAAATGACCAGAGCACTTAAACCTAAAATGAAACTCAGATTAAAAAATGAAAATAGAAAATAAAAACTGAATTAAGAAAGCAAAAACTAAAAATCAATTTCACTTCCACGATTGAAAACAGTCCGAGTGCTGTGTTTAATCCTGTGTGTAAGTCACATTTTTAACTTGCCTCTTTGGCACATCTTCAGGTTCCACGCTGTATGCATTTCATGCAGAAGAGCTCAGAGAAAAACTAGGATTACTGAAAAGCCTCATTGCCCCTACCACCCCTAAAACCTTCCCCCACTCAGTTTATGTTTATGTAAAAACAACTGTATCTGTTGTGGTGTGACATGTGGAAGACTCACAGGAAAATATTGTGACCTCAATGGAATATTTGAAAACTTTCTGAAAATAGACGGACAGACAGACAGACTTGATCCAGAAGAAACTGATCAAAGCTTTCACTTTTGAAAAATGTCATTTATTTAGTTTGCAGGTGCTTTTATTTGAAGCGATGTATAATTCAGAAAGCAGGGTCAGTCATTATCCCTGGAGCAACTGGGGGTTAAGTTCCTCGCTCAAGGGCCCAATGATGAAATCACTCTGCCAGCCACAGGATTTGAACCAGAGACCTTCCGATCAGTCCTGAGCCACATATCCCTTTATTAAATTGCTTTTACTACTGCTTTATCATCAGCAGTCTGTAAAGCTTTAATATTTAATATAATTTATAATCTGTTAAAAGTTGGCAATCCAACAGATACAATTCCTAAATGCAGCTTTGAGTATTATATTATACATATTAGGCAGGTTGCTCCTGACCTCAGATCACAGGGAAAGTTGTCGAACTGGTACCATGACAAAAAAACATAGGATGTGGAACATTCAAGGCAAACAATGGCCTTTGTGAAATAAAATCAATCAGAGGGTTTCTCTTTATGCCTTGGTTGAGTCATCAACAAAGACTGTATTGAGTAATTGAGTGACTGCATTGATTTATAGTTTATTGAAAAATTCACTTGGAGAATTTTGGTTAAAAAAAAGGGAAAAAAGTGTTTTTATCTTTTAGTAAAACTAACTTTTAAACAAAACTTTTTTGTATGTATTTTAGAGTCTTCCACTGAAAATGCCACGTTATATAAATGGTTTTAAAATAGACTTTTTCCACTGGTTTCTTTTTGCTTAATGTTAATGTAACATTTTATAGGCATCGATCATGACTGGCAGCGCGCTCAGCCTGGGCGTGGACGGCGGAAAGCTGCATGCAGACCCAGCCGACCAACCAGGGACAAGTCCTCTGAAGAAGGCATCCCAGCTCCACAGCGAGAAGACAAAGAGCACCCTGCGTGTGTCCGAGAAGACTTGGGAGTCACGGAGGATCAAAGAGGAGATGCAGGAGATTTTGTCCCCGACACCCCTAGAGCTGCACAAGGTACAGTCAGGGGCGCTTTAAGGCACAGGTTTACCCAGGCGGAAGCCCAGAGGCCTCCACTAAAAAGTGGCCCCAACAAACCTTGTTTAATAAAATCTGACACCCATCTCGTATTTCATGAGATCATCCGTACTGTAAAAATTAAATGTGATTTGTCCCATATTTTCAGATCCAGACAGATTACAGATTTTATAGTTGACGACAAATATTATCGTTTTATTGTCTTGTTATTGCCGCACTGGTGTTCCGACTACAGCTCTGTAGCCAGAAACAGGGCCGTAGCCAGGATTTTTAAAATACCAAGGTCAAATGAGTTAGCCCTTCCTAAGTGTGCCCCATAATGGATCGTGGTTATTGGAGTTGCAGAAAAAATGCTGAGGCCTTGACCTCGGTGTCCTCAGTGGTAAGTACGGCATGGCCAGAAATGAATTTCGAGGGGAGTTTGACAAATTTCGAGAGGGGTTTGAACTCTTTAGTTTAGTGCCTGGCTATGTGCCTTGTTGGGGCAAACAAATTTCAGGGGGTTTCGAACCTGTAATTTTGCTACGTGGCTACGTGCCTATCCCACAGCCCCCACGGACGTGTTCGTGTGTACATGTAAGCCCACCTGCTGACTGAGGCTCAGACAAGTTGCTGATTGACCGCAGTGGGAGCTGGGTTGCTTACGTGGTTTGACTCCCTGAATGAGGCTCCATTGTTGCCTAAAGACTGCACTCTTCCTTTTCGATCGGTTTCAGGTGACAGTGATGAAAGACCCAGAGAGCGACGACTTCGGTTTCAGCGTATCAGATGGCTTCCTGGAGAAAGGCATCTACGTCAACATGATTCGTCCTGAGGGTCCGGCCGAGCGCGCAGGTCTCAGGCCTTACGACAGGATCCTGCAGGTGTGCACGGACAGACCGCGGCCCATGCAGTCTCAACAGAGCAGGGTTTGCCATCTTTCAGCTTTAAAGTGCAGTCACCTCAGAGAAGTTTGACGTTAAATGTAAGCAGCGTGAGGAACAGTGATGGGTAACAGTGTTGACCAAACATGAGTTCGGAGAGCAAGGTTGTGGTGACTTAGAGACAGCTGTTAAGGTTGCAGAGAAAATCAAAGCTCACTGTCAGTCTTTTGTCCATAAATCTGATGTAATTGGATAGATTAAAGGCCACTTGTATGGATGTCCCCCCTCTGAAGGGCTGACAAAATATATTGCATTTTTTTAATTCTTTTAACAAAAATACTTGTTGATTGGCATTTATTGGCAATTATTTTTATAGTTTTTATTATTATTAGTAATTTGATTATTTTGAAGATTCAGTACAGATCTATGTGACTTTAACCAACATATGATAGTATATGATTATCTGTCCATTCATGCATCCCCCTTCCATAACTCCTTATTCAATACTGGACAGCGTCGCAGGGTAAAATCACTAAAACTAAAAGTCTTTCCAAAGCCAGTGGTAAAACCAACATATGGACAATAATTTAAAGATGTTTTGATTCATATTTGATTTACAGAGCAGCAAAAAAGAACAGTCTAGAATTTTCTCTATCGGTTTTATTCAGGTGTTTTTTTTTTTCATGGCAGCAACAGAGGCATCTGTACATTTTCGGGTGTGTTCATCAAGAGAAACTGCAGAGCTCCGTGATTTTGTCCACACAGATTCCAAAAGCAAAAGCTTCTGGCACAAACAATGGATCTGGAATGAATTTATAAAGACTGTGTTAATAGACGCTAAGTAAGGTAATTGATACCCCATAGATGACAGGATTAAACCGCCTTTTGGTGAACCTTTGAAAAGTTAACAACAGTAGGCCTTAAGGTCAACATTTTCCTCAGCACCTGTTATAAATTTCATGAACTTTCTCATTTCTTGGGAAATAGGAGGGAGAATATAGTAAATCAAAACCAGAAACAGCCATTGTGATTCCGATTAGGGCTTAATCATATTTAATGAGGTCCAGCCCTTCGAAAAGCGCTACAAAGCAACTCGCCTAGATGCGACAAAAAAAACAAACTTCAGTTCCAGTAGGAAATGACATATGTTTATACCTTGATCATAACAAGGCTTAACTTTTTTTATTTGAGGCTTTTTTTCCCTCCTACAAAGCCCAAGGAACAGCTAACAGACCAACAGCACAGTCCCTAGGGTAGTTTAATGTAATTAGATCATGCTCATGTTATTGGATCGAGGCCTAATGGAATATTTAATTTGTGTGCTCATTTGTTTGCCAGCGTGCTCAGTGATATTAAGACGAAATATAGTTTTTGTTTAAAAACACCCAGAGAAAATGAAACACCCTGATTAGTTAAAGATAATGGCTTAATGCTTGCAAAGAAATTGCAAAATTTGTTAATGTGTCTGTTAATCACTTAACTACTTAAGATTGGTGTTGTGTTCTTTCTAAAACAAGAAACACAATTTTAGAACTTCCGCTGCTGAAGTACAGGGTTACGATGAGCTTGGAGCCTATTCCAGGAAGCAATGGGCATGGAATTACAGATGCCCTGGGTGGGATGCCAGTCCATCACAGGACCTTACACTCAAACACTACGGCCGATTTATAAATTCAGTTTCTGGAGTGTGGTAAGAAATCAGAGTACCTAGATAAAACCCACATAAGCCCGGGGAGAATATACATATTGCTGGGAATCAGACCCACAGCTGTGAAGGTGGGAGGAAAAGGTGCTATCCGGTGAGCCACTATGCCACATTTTTGGGGTCCCAAGATAAAATGAACCAAACAGTAGTACTTTACTGGGGGCTTTTATCCGGAGTTACTTACAGTACAGCAAAGGGTTATAGCTTATGTATGCTCCCTGGGATTTGAACCCACAACTTTTGCATTGATAGTACAGTGCTACTTGTAGAGCTATGGGAGGTTACTATAGTAGTAATACACAATTGCAGTAAGATTATAGGAATTAAAGGTGTTAAATACATAGGTAGCCTGAATGTTGCAGTTTCTCTGACCTGGTCAGTTTGACCCCGGCAGGTGAATCATGTTCGAACCAGGGACTTCGACTGCTGTCTGGCTGTACCCCTGATCACTGAGGCCGGGGACAAGCTGGAGTTGGTCATCAGCAGGAACCCCCTGGCCCAGGGAACAAGTGGGCAGCTGCCAGACTTCAAGGAGGCATCCACCATACTGCCCATCTCCAGAGAGCACGAAACTAGCTGCATGGACCTATGAGCCGCATCAGGAGAAGACCATGGTTGAGACCCAGACCTGTTCTCTCTGGCTACTTTACTGAACACAACCCAATGGGGAGTTAAGTCGTTTTCCGTTTTGTTAGTTTTCTACATGTCATTGGTGTTTTCGTTTGTTTTTTATCCCTCTCAAAAGCTCTGAGGAGAAAAAACAACAAGCTGACGAAACACAGCCTCTGAGAGAGCAAACAATTGCTGAAGTCCTTTTATTTTTGGGCGTGACCGGGAGCTGACGGCGCTCTGGCTAGCAAGACGGAGGTCAGGCACTGGGACATGGCAACGGAGGGAGGAAGGAAGGCTTTCAAGGTACAAGGAAGCGGACTTCTGGTCTGAAGATGCTGGAGCCAATGCAACAAAGGCACTAAACAAAGACTACGGAAGAAAGAAAGCTTTTTTTGTTTGTTTTTGTTTAGGAAGAAGGCATTGTGATATTGTGACAGACCTTTATGCGTTTTAAGCCACAGTCTTTTCTGTGCTCTTCAGCTTAAGATGATTCTCAAAAAAATGAAGAAACTTTTTTTTACTCCACATAATAGTGAAATCCAGTCAGTGTATTAAATATTTTATAAAATGTAAGGATTTGGAAGAATATTGCCGTGACATTATGTCTATAAACTCGCCCGTTCCTGTCACCCTCATCTGTACGTCACTTTGTCACCACCCTCCTGCTACCCCTGTGTAACCTTAAACCCCACGATTCACGCTCTCCCTCCCTATCAGAGCTAGCCCACGCCGTTTTACCCATGCTCCCTTGCCAGGCATTGCCGTCATTCCCCGGCACTATTTTAATCTCACCTTCGCGGAGAGCACACTTAAATCTGTACGTGACCGACCGTCCTCATTCTTTTCCCATTTCTAGCCTCATCATGCGAAAGGTCACTGCTCAGAGTGGACAGGCTGTGTTTGAAACAAAAAAGGTACATCTGACAGAGATATAACTGATGGACATTCAGTCACAGGTTCTTTTTAACCAATCGAAACCCGTTTCTTTCCCATTATGAAATCAATGATGCTAACTACATCATATCTTCAATATGTTGCATGTCCAGGGGCACCACTAGAGATTTTGGGCCCCCTAAAAGCATATCATATTTGGCCTCCAACCCAGATCAGTTATGTTCCAAATTTATTAGGGCCTTGTTCATTCAGGGGCCCTTGCAATCATCCTAACTTTACCCCACTTTATGGCGTCCATGTGCATACCTTCACTGCATACGCCAGTACACAGTAAAAAAAAATACAGGGCACAGATCTTTGCGTAATACATATTTGTAAATGACCTGCCAGCCCTGGTTACTACCCTGGTTTCAAATGTCCTTTTTTAAAGTGTTCTTTTTATATATTTACAGTGACTAAACTCAGCAGAGCTTGTCTGCCAGAACTGAGCAGATCAGCGTTACATTTGCATTTCCTTTGTGAGGGAAATGGGAAGGAGGCGGCACGCGTGAGTGTTACCGATAGGTTTCACTACTCCCAGAGCACTGTGGCATGTGTGCTGCTCCGGGTTCCTGTTTTATCTACTGTGATTAGGTCAACTTACCAAATGTCGTACTGTTGTGCTTGTCACACTGACTGCTTAAATATCCACGCATCCTCATAACCACTTAACTAATGCAGGATCCAGGTACGCTCAGGACACAAGGCTGGGGGACACACCCTGGATGGGATGCCAGTCCATCGCAATGCAAAAACTCACCACACTAAGGTCGGTTTACAGATGCTGTTTCACCCACACGAACATGGGAAAAACATGCTAACTCCACATATACAGAGCTAGCAGTGAGCCAACATGCTACAGAAATAAAAATAAATAGATCAGCAGACAGTGTCGTCTTTCCACACTTAGCAAGGAAACTTATATATTCCAGAGTGCTTTTAGCCAAAGAAAGGTCTTTGTATTTGAGAGGAAGATATTAGCTTTATGTAAAAAAAAGTCACAGAGAGAAGGAACTGAAAGCATTTTATCATTCTCTAGGGTCTCAACTTCTGCTAAGGATGTGCGGATTGTTTCGATCCAAATCATCCTGATTATTCTAATGTCAAAATATCATTTAACTTTTCATATTATTATTGGGAGCAGGACATGAACTACTGCTAGGCAGTAAGGGGAGAGAAGAGGAAAGTGGGACTTTCAAGGGCCCTTTTTTAGTGGTGCCCCCCCCCCCACCCCTCCCAACACAAGGCAGATTTTATTTTCAGCAGATCACCCCCTATCCAAGTTTGGCAAATTTTGTCAGCTAGCCCAAATGTCTTTATTGGTATTGCTATTACTTGTTGGATTGTAATAAAATCAGTGCTATCGCCCATCCCTAGATTTTGCATAACCCTGTCAGCATTGCCATCCTATGACAACATAAAGTCCGTTTCACATGAGGTGTTGCCTGAGGCAGAATGTGAAGCTCCAGCTCAGAGGAGGACGTGCTGTGGTAAATCATCTCCGAGGCCTTTGGGAGGAATCCAGCTTAGTCATTGTGCTATCAGACTTCAGGGAAGGGAGTTTTCATGACAAAGGCCTCCAACATTGACTTTATTGTTTTTTTCTATCGTTAAAGATGGGAAACAATTACCCAACAAAATGTGACGTAACCACAGAGCATCGGTTCCCAAGTACAGGCATGTCAGTCAAGGGGTTCGTTAATCAGTTGTCAGAGTAGCCAAGCCGCATCCAGCCATTTGATGCAAACAAAACGTCAAAACATAGCATGCTAAATCATTTGGCATACGAAAACATTAGTCTTAAAGTTGCCAAATAGTTATGATCTTTGAACTATTACTCTTTCAGAGTCATGGGGGAATTACCACAGCCTGAAATAAACTGGGGGGGGGGGGCTTTTTGCAAGTAATGGTACACCATAGTCACAAACAAAAGTTTTTTTTGTCCTAACAAAACTCAAACTAGCAGTTAGTACCTCTTCCTAAACCAGTAGTTAGTGCTGCAAAATTTAGCTGCAGACCCTCAGATTTAGCAGAAATTACAAACTGTTGTCGACTTCAGTACCAGATCATTGAGGTAATTTCCAGCCTCAAACCTTCAATCTGATTCTGATTAAGTTCATTCACGACTGAATGCCACTATGATAAGTTAATCTGTTTCATACCTGCCTACAGTTGGCCTCAAGGAACTGCACACTGTAGCACCTGCTGATGCTCTTATGCTCTTAAAATCTAAAGTCTAAATCCTGATTTGGCTCAGTATCCATGCCAGTGACCTTTTAATAGTAGCAGTCCTTGAGGACAATATAAATAGAGAGACAAAGGAATTTTTGTCAACAACTATGAAATCATTGAAATTGTGTGAACATACCTGCACTGTGAGTTTATTAATGAGCATTTGATTTACAAAGTTTCCTCTTTCTAAAATGGACAGTGTGTGTATTTTGAGATCACTGTTAATATCCAGCCTTTTCTGTGGTTGTTTATATGTGACTTTATATAGGGATAATTTTTGCACATAAATGTGCTTTTGTATTGTTCAGTTTCCTCCTATTGGTCTGCTTACTTAACCTGGCTTTGTCTGTTGAGGGAGCTTTGTTTTTGTTCATGTTGCATGTGCTCAAGCATGAATTATCGCACATCCTGTGGGTTTCTTTTTGCCTGTCAGGCTTGTGTTTTGGGATAAGACACCAACCCAGTGCTCGCTCCTGCACCTGTGGTTGAGAAAATAGGCCTGCACTTTATGCATAAGTTCTAGGAATGGTAATTATTTTAGCAATACATGTTTTCTAGGCCAACCCCCCACCACACACACATTTGTATTCATATCTTTGTGGGGACCATCCATTCATTTCTATGGGAAAACCCTAATTGCAACTATGACAACCTTAACCCCTACCCAGCCCTAACCTTAACCATCAGTAACCAAACAAAATACAGGACTTTCGACATTTTTAGTTTTTTGATTGTAGTGACTTATTTTAATAAAATTTAGTCTCCCCTTGTGAGGACTAACAAAATGGTCCCCACAAAGTCAAAATAATTTTTTTTTCACATTATGGGGACATTTATGGGCATATAAACACAGCGGCCCTGTGGTTTTATAGTAAGTAGAAATTTGAAGATTTAAAACCAAACTTTACAGACTGGGCGTCATCTGTCACACACAAAATTGCTTTGTTACTTTGCTGATTAGATCAGATTATCAGTTCCTGTTTTTCCTTCCTAAGTGGTCATACCCTTGCTAACATAATTTCACAAGTCATCTGTGGTCCAAAACAAAATGATTTTGTCCTGCTGAAGAAAACCCCAGTGACAATAACTTCCATTAAAGTACAAAGATCATTATGTTTGTTTAAAACTTCTGAAAAAGCTCAGAATATTTGCCATATTTGATCTCAGCCTCGCCAGAGCCTTCTCCATACTTTTTAAAGAAATCTCTGGATGTGTTTTTCAGTAACTAAGCACACAGGTGTCAAATATCGCCCCCAGAAAGGGAAGATTATCACTTGCTGTTTCCTCTCAGATGGTATGCTTGTTGCTAAAGAATGATGGCAGACGGTTGTATTCTTCAGAGCTGGATTTTTTTTCTGAAATGTTTATTCATTTTTAAAGTGTACAATATTTGCTGTAATATGTAAGTTGTTGTGTTCTACTTGATATTAATGAAGGTCATGCAGAGTTTTTTTTTTTCCACACACAATATTCAGTGGAATCCAGAAGTGTGATTCAAGTCAGTTTTTAATGAGCTATGAGGCTTTAAATGTGTCCATCCCTATGCATTTCAAATTTCCAAGTAAGTATGTATTGATATTAACATGTATTTTTAAAGATTTATTCTCTGTATAGTATTTTTCTATGAGATTTTCTCTCCTATCTATAAGCACAATCGCAACAGAAAATGGATTTACAAGTTTAGCTGAATGGCTGAAAGAACTTGTAAATATTATTTATCAAGGGACTGTAACACTTTGTTTTAATAAAAATAAAAAAGAATGAGGTGAAATTGCACTTGTATTCATCCCTGTCCGTTTCACAAAAGACATTTTTTTTAAATAATAATTATTTTTATATATTTATTTTCATAGATCCAGGCACATGGGGTCAAGGCTGGGGGTACGCCTTGGACAGAATGCCAGTCTACTGCAGAGCATATGCATACACCTGCAGTCTTTCACTACAGGCGATGTAGAGATTCCAGGTCTTTGGAATGCAGGAGGAAACCCACATGACGTGAGGAGAACATGGAATCCCCAAGCCTGGAGGTGTGAGTAGTAGAACAGGTGTTCATTATTTAATCAGTCATTACTTAATCCTTATAAAGCACTGAACCATTAAAGTTAGGCTGAAACGGCTAATGTTTTGTTCAGGTTTGTTTTGTGTAAGACGAGGAGAGCATGCCTTTCTACTGCATCTCTTAATTTCTTAACATATACAGTGATCCCTCGTCTATCGCGGGGGTTGCGTTCCAGAACCCCCCCGTGAAAGGTGAAAATCCGCGAAGTAAAAACCATACGTTTATATGGTTATTTTTGTATATTTTAAACCCTTATAAACCCTTCATATTCTCTTAGATATTAGGTAAGATTCATTTTGTATGTAATTATGTATGTAAACACACTGTTTATATACTACGCACAAGTATATCATTGAAGAGTTTTATTTAATACGTAAAACGTAGTTGTAAACACATTGTAATACATATTTTAACGAAAATTATTTTATATTTAACATAATATACAGTAATGCACTCGTTTTACTTACCCAGTTATGTTAGATATAATATGATTATTCCTTAAATATTAGTGTCATATTTCTCAAGTACGAACACTGCAGTCATGCGCTATTCGCATTCTGGTAATGTTTACATTCTCAGCTGATGTCGGCCAGTGAAATCAACAGGGCAAACCAACTGAGGAAGCATGTACCAGAAATAAAAAGACCCATTGTACGCAGAAATCCGCGAACCAGCGAAAAATCCGCGATA
>JAAGVU020000123.1:3297128-3332460 GCA_011763525.2 Mormyrus iriodes | reverse complement strand
TGGTTGATTAGATAATTGCATTAATGAGAAATTGAACAGGTGTTCCTAATAATCCTTTAGGTGAGTGTATATCCAGACAAGAAGGCAGCAGGAAAATGATGGGAAATCAGGCTCAGTTTACAGGTGGACATGTTTGCTTCTTACCAGTGTTTTCAATGTCGAACACGCCAATGTTGTTGTTCTGTGTAGATATCTGAAAGCCTTCTCATGATTAAACACGTGGGATGGAAGGCTTGCCTCCTGGGTACACCCTGTAGTCTCTATGCCCGAGCCTCTGTGTGCTGCTGGATCTGAGTTTGCAGGTCATCAAAACGTGACTGATGTGACTGTGCAACTTTATTGTGAGCATGTGCAATGAGGAATCAGGCCGCAGCCAGTCCAGGGAGAGCTGGAAGGGAATTACCAAGAGGGAGACTTAGGCCTAGGCTGTGCAGTAAAAGCATCGCCTGAGTATCGACTGTTGTGTTTTGTATTGAAAATAAATGACTTTCCTAAGAGCAGCTAAAAGTTGCTTCTAATTGTGTTACATGGACCGCAAGGGGGAAGAGGAGTCATGTGAGTGGGGGGGGTCTGAGTCCACCTCATGATTCGTTCCCATCTGGTGGTTTTTAATAACACATCAGCCTGTTTTCAGCCCTGCTGCCACCATGCTGAACGATGAAGCTTATGTGCAGATGAACACGCTGTGTTACGCATCAAATCTGAGAATACTTCTCTAACAGATTTTTGCTCCACTGCACACACTAATGGGCCCTCTGTATAGTTAACAGGGACATCGCAGGGGCATGGAAAGCCTGGCGGATTCAGGGGAGCCAGCACTTTATAGGAGCTCTTGAACATATAAAATTATATGGGAAATTCAACGCGGGGTGGGGTCAAGTTGACATTTTGTCAGACTTTCTAGGTACCCCCCTGATAATTATATTGTATATTGAATACCAATAAGATTTCTACACTACAGCCCAGTATGTTGCTATTATTACAATGTGCCAATCGTACATTTGTCTTACATTATTACATTGTCAGGCCATTGCTGACATTTTCCAAGTTCAGTGAAGTTTAACATAAATTGGTACTATACCCATTTGCCCTTGGAACCAAGTTCCACCTCTTAAAATGTCTGTTATGTCATGTGATCCTCCAGCCGAATAATATTGCACGCTCTACGTTCCTTTGGTCTTTTTCCAATTTTGTTCAGTTGACGGGCCGGTGCCATCTCTCCAAGCACATGCTGAAAGGCACCAATCTATTTTTAAGATGAACGCAGTATTTTTCCACCACTGGCCAGTGCACCATGTGATGGCAGGGGCTCTGCAGCCCAGCTGTGGAAGGGCTGTGCGTGAAGCAGAAGTCATTGGTGAACCACTTCCTGTTTCCCTCCCCCATAATTAGCAGGAAGCCAACATTTTAATGATTGGCATTCAAAAAAAAGTACTGGAAAACAATGGAATGAAGAGGCAATGTGTATTTTATATTGACTTCCAGTTGCTAACGTATATATATGCTTAACACAGTAGAAGTCCTCTCCACATGGATTTCAGATATTGTGCTTCAGGCCACATAAACCTGGGATTATTGCAGATTACTCCAGGTGTGTTGTCAACGAGGAAACCCTGAGCAGGACGAGTTGGCTTATTAGAAAAGAAGGACAGGTCTCTCGGCTTGTCTCCCTGTAACCAAACTGCACATTATAAAACATGCAGCACACCTGCTTCTGCCAGAAAACTTATTGAAAGCAAGAGTCTGCTCTCCTCGTACTGACTAAAATAGACTCCAATTGTTCCCAGAAAAGCAGTTAGAGCGAAAACAAAGCAGTTCTGGGAGTACATTGGCAGAAGTGAAGTGGAAAAAGTTTTAATAAAGTGAAGCTAGCTCTGTTCTCAAAGGGGAAAGGGCTTATTTAAGGCCTGGTGCTCCCCAGGGCCTCTGGAGAACCCAGTGTTCAATCCACAGCTTGGACTTGGGAGGTGCGTCATCTATGCCACCTTCCAGTTTGGGTGAAATATACTTGTTATTCCCCATCTTAAGCTGAAGCAGCAGTGAAACTTTGGATGTGCCCCATTACCAATATCAATTCAACAGTCATAAATGAAACCGGAAGGTCTTAACTGAAGCATTTTGATGGACAATACCATCTGTTTTTCAACAAGCAGTCATTTTATTGTTTCAACTTATTTGATGGAGAAATGTTAAACACAATTTCTTATGCAGAAAGAAGGAAGGCAAATGCTATACAAAGTGGCTTACAATTTGTTCTTTTGATTCTAATTTTTTCCCTAGGTAAAAATTAGTTTTCGGCTCCAAATAAGTGTCCCGAACATGTGCGCCTGTCAAAGACTGACAGATAAAGCAAGGGAAAAAAAATTACGATTAAACATAAACCCATCCATGTCATGATTAAATGTAGTGTAATTACAAAGTAAAATCCAACAGAAATAATTTAAAATTTTTATTACAACATTCCCACAAATTTGTCAAATTATGAACATAATCTATCAATGTAATAGCAAACTTACTAAAATGTTGTGCTTTCCCTGTGACCCTGTTAAGAATATGTGGCTGGCAAATGGATGGAAAAAAGTTGTTCTTGCTCTAGATATTCAGAAGCAAGAGCCTCTCAATACAGTATCTCCCAAGCGATATCTGCTGCTATGATGTGAATCAAAACAGCGGGACCCAACGGATCGCAGAACTCAATGTTTTGTTTGAACCTGCACAATTTCTGCTCGTTACACAGGACAAGCTGGTGCCAAGAATGGCACCAAAGTCCAATGGATCTTGTCTAAACTATGACAATATGTTTCAAATATTTAAAATATTAAGAATTTGAATTATTCTTCTTGATAAATCTCATGATAAATATAATGATTTAATTTAGGACATTTTTAAGATCTTTAAATTCTCCTTGTACTATCTCAGCACTGCTATGTTGTCAAATACATCTAATCTCAATCTACTTATATAACCTACGTATATACAGTGGTTACTTTTCCTAGAATAAAGGCTAAAATCTAGCATTTGATTCTGGTGTTGTGTGGGACAGGCCTTGTGTCAATGATAAAAGTTTTTATGATTCCCACCAAAGAGGTGTTCCCATAGACCATCCCGGTGAAAATACTTAACAGTGTCAGTCTCATTTGCAGTCCAACGGTAAATCAAGAGTTTAAACCTTTACCAATAAATTCTAGATTTTTTGTGTATTAAGAGATTTAGTGTAATGTCAAGATCACTTTAATGGAGGGTGGGTTGAAGAAATAGCTGGCCTTCTAGGTGCCTGAATGTAAACCTTGTTCTGTGCCATGAATTCGCTGAAAACTAAACATTAAAAAATGCAGACTTTTTCAAAGACAAATGTTTATTTAGAAATAAAAAAAGCTTTAGATATTGTAAAACCTGTTTTTAAATATTTTTTGCTTACAGCTTGGTTTAAAAATTATAAAAAATAAAACACTTCAAATTGCTCAAAATGAATTAAAAACATTTTCCTATTTTACATAATTTTTTTTTTAAAAAAGGTAGGGCTTTTATGTAAGATGTGACATGTAAAACAGAAACAATACAGATGCATTTATTTCCAGTCTCTATAAAGGTGCATCAGCATCAGGCATTTGGGATGGGGGTTAATCTCTTTGGAGGTCTTGAAGCCTTGAAGCATTCATACAAATTTAATTTCCTCCTAGAAGTCCAATGTGATCTTCTGATTGAAGAAAGGTTTGAAAAAGCACCTTGCACACACCTTACAAGGTGCTGTGAGCACAGTACGGTCTCTTCTCATGGATATGATCTTAATAGTACCCATGTTTGACTAAAACTTCATGTAGGAGTGAGGTCATGCCACTGTGAGTGTATTGAACAAAATACTTTCAAATTTGAAATGTGAATAATTTGAGAGGCCTGAGGAAAAACAGCCCCTGCCTCTGAAACAGAAGCCAAAAGCTTTCCTTTTTCAGTTCTCTTAATGTATTGTGTGAATCATCTAATAAAAATTGCAATGTACCGACTACTAGAAACAAGAAAAATGAGAAATGCCATTTATTTCAATAACATATTGCACATTAAAAATTGTACTTAAGCTTTGCTGATTAACGGGTGAAATGTGAAAATAAAAAGTGGTTCACTCTGCGTTCAGTAAAATGTTTTATAAGTAGCGACAGCATAACATTTTAAGTAAAAAAAGGCTAATGTGATTGAAAATATAGATATTTGTATACATATATTTTATGAATACTATGAAACACGTTTTTTGCTGAGTGAAGGATTCATAAGTGGGATGCGATTTGCGTAAAGTGATGTAATTGCGCTGTAGCTCAGTTTTGTCCGTTTTCATGAGTAAAATGCATTGATGATGTTTTCCCCTATTGTTTAAAAAACTGAATGCTTTTAAATGAAGCTGACAGGTGAGAGATGTGGGATTGCACCAAGACAAGGAGAAGTGCTTTGTTTTAGCGGATGATGCATCAGTAGTCCATTTTTGAGTGGTGTAAGAAGGTAACGTAATGTAACTACTTGTCTTGTCTCTCCCAATGCTTAGTGGGATTATAGAAACATAAGTGTTTGTCACTGTGATGTTGTGTGCTTCATACTCTCTAGCTAGTTCTTATAACCAGAAATACAACAAAAACCTGAAGAATAGACTTGAAGTATACTCAGGTAGACTATAGCAGTAGTGTCCTTCAAGCTAGTTACTTTGCTAATTGACCCGTTACTGCACATTCTATATCAGTGGTTCCCTATCTTGGTCCTAGTGGACCACTGTCTAATGCTGGATCTTCTTTATTTTTTTGTTTTCATTGCAGCAGAGCTCTTGAATAAAGAACCCATATTTAACAACCAACCAACATGTGCAGAGGGCTGCCAAGACCAGGACTGCGAATAGCCCATCGGTACAAATTCGATGGGTCTTCCACATATCCGTAGACTCAGTATTGTTTTGGGCCTTGCAGATCTATAAAATGCCCAGATACACAACAACAACAACAGCCGTAATCTTACCACAGAAGGTCACCCTCACAACAATATAAAAATATAATTGAAATGTAGAAGGGGAGTCTGATTTTCCTCATACTCAAAAATGCCATAATGTCGCCATAAAATTCAGTGCATCTTTACATTTTCAAATGTGGCCTTGAATCCCTCCCCAGCGTTTTAAAAACAGACTACGTACTCCTTACGTACAAAAAAGGACTTAAAAACAGAAACAAAAATATATTTTCAGTTCCTTCTTCATGTGCCAGGTCAGCCCTCCTCTAACTACCGCAGTAGTAATGATAATAATGGTAATAATAATAATATCAATAATAATGAATCTTAACAAAAATAGTATAAACAAAGAAAAAAACACGTAACTTCCTCTGTAGAAAACACCTAGTGCAGATACGTGTAAACCTGGTCCTACAACTATTTTAAAAGTTAGCGAATATATAACATGGAAAGCAAATTATTTTCGATCCTCTCATAGAGAGCGCTCACATCATCGTTTCTACAATAGTGTGGGTGGGCTTTATCAAGCCGTTGTTCCCGTTGGGATCCAGGGGATATGTCAGCTCGCTGACCTTGGGATGCTGGTCCACAGGGCGTGAGCTAGCACCTCCCCTCACCGGAGCAGCGACTGCTTTTATCCTCTGGAGTTGAGATGGGACAGGGGTAGAGCAAGAGAAGAGAAGAGCCATAGGAAGAAGAGGATTTATACAGTTAAGAGTTGACAGCTGAGCCGTTAATCTTGTTCATTAATTAATGGAAGTCCTTCTGTTGGATTGATACAAAAGCACTAGTTTAGCCCAGAGGAGAATTCTCCACTCATGGTCCTGGTAGGCCATGTCTATGTGGGTTTTGCTAGTATAAAGTGGTATGACTTGAAAAGTCCACATTGGTTCAATTAGTTTAATAGTCTATGCCAATTAAGCACTAAGTGCTTGGGTAGGATAAATTTACATAGCTACAACAGGATTGGTGCCTCCTAGTGCAGGACAACTTCATGTCAAGGGTTCTTACCTCTATCAGTGGGCCGTCAGACTGAATGATCTTGATGACCACCACCATGGGGATACAGATCATGGAGGAGAGAGCCAAAGTCCAGCCAATACCGATGGACCAGTCAGGGTACTCGTAGGACTTGTTGTAGGTCAATGGTTTATATTTGACCAAGGAAAAGATGAAGCAACCCTAATGGAGACAAGGCATGGAAGGAATGCTTTATAATGTAAAGGTTAATCACCTGGTAAAAGCAAAATGAAACCATGACCAATTTTAGCAAGAGAATTTAAAGGGGACACCTACAGCTCTTCCATTCGCTCCCGTCTAAATGAAAAACTCTTTCACCTAAGCAGCTACTTGAAATGGTTTTATGGCTATTAAATATCTATTTGTACATATCTATATTGCAGTAGACAAATTAACCACAGACATCACAGTTTTATAGCATCACATGGGTGTTACTGCAGCCCAACAATTAAGGAAATAAAGTGGAGCAACATGGAAGCAAAAACTTGATCTATTTAGAACTAATGGCACTATTCACAATATTTTTGGCCACTAGAAAAAACCCAGGAGAGAATTGTTGGATCCCCCAGAGAAGAGAGGAGAACAGGTTTAGACCATTGTAGAGTTACAGGGTATTAAGAAAGGTTTCACTGGAAACCTTGTTCAGTGACTACTTTCTGGAGAAAGCAGCCGCCATCTCGTGGGAATCCAGTATCTATCCTCTGCTCTATCAGCAGCAGGCACTGTGTCAGGAGCTGAGTTGTGCTCAAAAAACAGGACACTCGGTTTCCGTGGCACGTTCAGGAAAGCGAAAGCCGCTGGCCAATTGTACCTGATAGGACCTGAATGGGGAGGAGGGGGGGGGGGTAGAAACTATTCCTTAGGTTTTTTACATTTATGGATTATACTAATGTGGATTGTAGATGTTTATCAAATATATGATTGTCAATAATGTAATAACAGGGACTTTTTGCAGTACAGACAACTCACCATGCATAGGAAAGGTGTTATTATAGTCCAGCTCCATTTCATCCAGGGATTTGGTCTGTAGCCAATCATGTCTTCAATCGCATCATAGAAATTGTCAACGCCTCATTGTGGAGGGAGAGAAGCAGGTAAGCACAATATAGTTTACTGACTACTACAAATATATATATATATATATATATATGGGATATGCAGAATACAGATGAAAATAAAATATATACAGACATGATGCCTTGTATACACAAATATGATGTCCCAATGCTGTATTTATAGCAGTGTGTGTAAGAACACGCCAGCATGATGCTGACTTACCATAAACCCAGGCTACAGCGATACATTCAAAGAATGCTACCCAGAGAAGGCACACACCACTGGCTGCATAGTAGTCGAAGAGTTGAAACACATACATGCCACCCTGGGGAAGAGAAATGTCCAAAGGAGGTTAGACCCAAACTGTTCCAGACCGTTTCTTTAGCATTTAGGACAATGGAAGACTGTGTGTGTGTGCGTGTGTGTGGGTGTGTGGGGGAGGGGGGGTTGTGGGAAATGAGTTAAGGTTAAAAGACTTTATTTTTGTTCGGCAGCCAAATAGGGACAGCTTTTCAAGTCTGGAGCATCCAGTGGGAGAAGCTACAGGAAATGATGTCATGGGAAAGAAGGCAGTGATGGCAAACCACAGAATGCCATTCCAAGTGTGCTTTAGGGATGTAGAAATCCTGTGTGGTGAAGTAGCGGGGAACTCTCAGACACTGATGCGGTGTGGTTTTAAGGATGCTCTGGAGCTCCAGGAATAGCTCTGTGATTGCTGTCGACCCTTTCTGGAAATCTCTTACCCAGGCGAATCCATAAAAAGGCCTGCAGATAAGGAAGCCTAGCGAGCTATAAATACAGGATATAGAGGTGGGACCCATGTGGAAAGAGCCTTTTATCAATGAGGGTTTTATCAATGAGAAAGCGTTAAATGTAAAGTGTAAAGTAGCTTATTCACTCCAATTACGAGTGCCGGCTAGCATCCACCCCTTGGTGTCAATGAACTGCAGTTTGCTGACTTGATTTAAGAAGATCCAATGTCAGGTTCTCCTACAGCAACTGGTATTGAAAAATGAAAAGCTTTAAGTGCTGAAAGAAAGAACGCAACCATGTAGGTGCTGAGAAAAAGATCAATGAGAACTCATTTACTTACTTTAGTAACCATGGTAAGTCCCAGAAGATAACTCAAGAAACACACAACTGATATGAAGACTTCCCGCCGGTAACCCTTCCTTAGGAAGGATGGATACAGATCAACCAGTGAAGTGATCTGCCCTTCCACTTCGACAAACTAGACAGAGAAAGTCAGACCAAGAAATCAGGTCAGAGAGCATGACAGGACAGAAGCATCAAAAACTGAAATAAGATAACACCCCCACCCTCAACCCTGACCGAGATAAATGGCCGGAGATGGATGGATCTAGGATAGACCACTTTGAAAAAATACAGCTTCATAGAATGCCAGTTTTATGTTCTTCAACCATCTCTATAACTTGGGAGGAGGTTTTAATGAAATGTCTGGAACCGGAACTAGAAGCAACCAGGCGTCTTTTTATCTGACACTGACTCCAGAGCCCATTTTTCAAAACCACACCAAATGGAAATACTAATCTCTTCCTGCAGAAATAAACAGCCATCCCCTCAGTGTTCTTAATATCTAAATGCTTCCACTAAGCCGTTCAGTCTGTATCATGTGTCCGATAAAATAAACAATCCATTCTGGGAATTCTGGGTATTAGCTTTCTATTACAGTATCTTTACGTTGGGTGCTAACAGCAGTTAGCTTTGGAGATTATTTATATGTTTTGAAATGCGAAACTGTTTTGTGCTTAAGATATGTGACTGTTTTTTTTACCTGTTTTCTGAATTACCGATCCAAAAAATTTGTTTACAATCTGATGATGGCCTTATTGTCGAGGGAAAACTCCTTCGGTGTTGTGTAAATTCACTGAAGTAAAAACAGCCAGGTACATCACATTCCTTTGTAACTTCTTTGGTGCGTAAACCTAGGTGCACAGCCAATGTCTGCTCAGGGTGTCACAGTGACATAGTGGCACACTGTTGCCTCGTGCCTTTGGGGTCATATGTCTGAATGTGGCCTTGCTCGTACATCGACATCATGGGGTTTTCCACTTCCGTATACAAGTATGTTTTTATGTGTGCCCTGAAACAGACTGGAGGTTCTTTCAATATGCCCCCCTGCCATGCCCCTGTTGCCCCAGTAAAGTTTTATTTTCATTGTAATTTGTCTAACATTCGGCTCATGTTTTTTGTTTGTTTCTGGAGTGTAGCCACTCAAACTCGGTGCTCTAACCCTACATGCTTCCCTACTCAACCCCCGTCCCAAATCCAGATAGTAGTGAGAATGACCGACTTAGCAGAAGCTAGAATTTCACTTTGGCTGAGAAATTTGATAGCTGTAGGACCCAGGCGAGGTAGCGTGGTTTCCAGAAGTTTCCTTTCACTATCCTTTCATCATGGCTCCTTGCGCCATATATAAACACACACCCAACAAGCCCTGGGTGGAGAAGCATAAACAGAGTCATTGTCTTCTGCCCTGTTATCTTCATCTGTAAATCAATAACTAAACTATATAAATAAGTACTACTAGAATATAACCATTTCACCTTTGCCAGAAAAACAGCTAAAAAGTTCCCAGACCTGAAGATTCCAGATCAGTGGTAGAATATTATTTTCTAGGCATAGTTGCAGAGGGTCTTTATTTGCTTCTATTTATTACTAATATATAAATAAAAAATGGGGTGGCACAGTGAGTAACATTGTTCAGGCTTCCAGGTTTGGGGATTCAAATGCCATCTCCATTCATCTGTAGAACTTGCATGTTCCCCCAATGTTATGTGGGTTTCCTCCAGGTACTCCAGTTTCTTCCCATTGTCCAAAAAAGTGTATGTACCCTACAATGGATTGGCATCTCATCTAGGGTGTACCCCAGCTTTGAGTCAAATGCTACCTGGAATAGGCTCCACCCCCCACGGCCCTAACAAGCATAGTTAAATATACAGGGTAAATGAATGACTCATGATCCATGTTTTTGTTTACATTTTGAAAGTGTAAACCACAGAATCCTGCAGAATAAATCCAACAACTGAGATAATAGTTGTGTCCCATTTCAGGGGCTACAGCTTTCTAAGGCTGTATTCGAAGACCAAATGCGGCAAAGCGGTGCGACGCAGCTGTCCCATTTTGAAGGCTCCTTCAATGTGGCCTAGTAATGCTTCCTTCTTTTCCCAACTTATCTCAAGACAGGCCCAACCTATTTGAAGACTTTTTGCGTAGATCTTTAGACGGACGCAGGCTACAAAGGCTACGCCGACCGTGCCCCTTCGAAGGATGCAGCCCCTGAGTTGGGACACAGCTAGCAATGGCTGAACAGGCTTGGACTTGCATCTGGCTGAATTTATCATGTCAGTTATAGTGAATTTCACATGAGATTTGTGTGATGAACAGAGGTCTCTTCTCCTCTCTTACACTCTTTCATGTTTTTTTATAAAGCAGTATAATCTGACTTGTTGCCTTCAGAATTCATAGTATTCCTCAATTAGTTATTTTTGCACAAAAACAGATCAAATTTGCTACAAGATAATGTTTGCCAATACCACAGGAAGAGACTTTTGCCATAACATGCACTCACACATCTTGTGCTTAAAGTAGACGGTTCTGTTTCTCATAATTAGTGTGATTTAACAGAAAAACACCATAATCTGTCAGAAAGCTAGTCTAAGGCCCACGTGTCTCTGGGAGTTCTAGGTATGCGTCATTTTCTATGACTTCATTGTACTAACCATACGCTCATTGAATAAGGCACACGTGGCGTTAGGACGGGTGGCAGGTGCTAACCTGACTGTCGAGACCCAAAAGCAGAAGCATTATGAAGAAGAGAATCGCCCAGAAGGTGGGCAGGGGCATCATGGTCACGGCTTTGGGGTAGGCGATGAAGGCCAAGCCAGGACCTGGTGGGAAGAAAGAGGAGAGGGGGTGGGAAGAAACAGTTAACATTACAGTCTACTGTACCATGTGACCTGTGCCACCAAGGCCACGCCTCTTCGGTAGGAGCACAGATCCCCTTGAGATATAAGAGACATTCTGACAAATATCCCTAATTCCGAGCTGTACAGACTGAATGGGGGCAGTAGCGTAAGTAGGGGGTGCAAATATTCTGAGGTTTACTTAAAAAAAAAAATAGGATTTAGTTTTTAATTTATATATATGTGTGTGTGTGTGTGTGTGTGTGTGTGTGTGTGTGTGTGTGTGTGTGTGTGTGTATGTATATGTATATACATAGACAATTACTGTAAATATAACTCCAGCATACACATTCCTACCTTTTAATAAAATAAATATTCAGCTGTTGTCAACATAACAAACAACTTTCCTCGGGTACATTATCGCAAGGTCTTACATCATTAGATGTTGATGAAAGAAGAATTAATGATAAGAAGGGAATAAAGGAGAAACCAAACATAAGTATATGACAGGGCATTTAAACAGGCACAACAGGGCTGGCAGTCTGAGATGCCAGCGACGATTGGCTCCCAGCTCCAGGTGGCGCTTCAAGGCAGGTGCAGGAGCACAGCAACCCTTAATACACTGCTTACCTTAACGTGGTTTAGCTTTAACGTTTTAACTATTATCCAGCTCTTTTGTACCCAGCTCTCTGAGCAGTTGTGCAAGTTCTACGTCTATGCTTCAAAGTACACAGATCAGGGTTATTATCATTGACATAAACTAAAAAAATCAAGAAAACATTTCCATTAATGGAAATAAAAAATAAACTGCAACTAAATGAAAACTACAAATATTGCTTCTGAAACTAATTGAAATAAAACAAAAACAAGCGTCAAATACTTTGTTACCATTTTTTGATACTATTTCATATTATTTGTTTAAAACTGTTTTGTTTAACTTTACGATTAATAATATATAGAACATATTTTGCCCATTTTGAGTACATTAGTACATATCGTGTACAGTGTGCTCATGTAGGATTCTCTAAAAATTAGGCACATAAAATTTTCAGTCTATCCCTAAAAAAAGAGTTACTAAAACTTAAACGAAAACAAAAATGTATAAAAACTAAATAGGTTTTATTTTAAAGATATATTTCTAAGAAAACCACACTGAGAACTAAAGCAAAACTGGATTTCGATAAAAACTGAAAATAGTATAAAAATTAAAATTGCAAAATACAAAAATCAAAACGATAATAACATAGCCACAGACTGGATCCCAGTGAATCTCCAGCCTAGTTTAGACAAAGCTACTGTAGCCCTGTACATCCCTTCCTTCAGAGGGTACAGGGATGTAAGAGGATTTATGTGCTGGGTACAGATGTCTCCTCAGAGAGGGATTAAAAGCTAGCATTGCAGAGTAACTAAATACACCAAAAAAGAGCCAGTGAATCAGCAAACAAACTGAAAAAAGCAGTAAACACATCGCCATTATTATTATTATTATTTTATTTTTTTGCTGTATCAGAACGAAAGTCTCCAATCGAACAAAAAGCAGCAGATTTTTTCCCTTTTTTATCATTTTACCAGGGGGAAAAAATCACCACACCAAATCTGTTTTTGTTCCTTTTGTCGACCATTTGAAGACTTGGATTGGAGAGAACATGCTGAGTGGAAATGCTAACGTGCTAAATTAACGTGCCAAATTAGCATCACATAACAAGGGGGGAGACCCAGAAGAACCAGTATGATCTGCCCTGGGCATCCAGTAGTTACTAACAACCATTGTCTGGTTCCTTCAAAAATGAGTCAGGTTCAGGATTTCCCCGGAATTGAACACACAGAAAGTACACATAGCATATTCTTTCCCATTTGGCACAAGACAAGTCTCGTTTCGCTCTCGAGCTGCTTAAAATGGTCGCGAACAGACATCTAGTAACATTAATGCTTTTTTTTTCCAACTACTGACTCCTTACTCATAGCGTTGCTAATAAAATCTTCTAAGAGAGCTCATTTCCTCAGCATTTTTTACTGGAGACACCCTGAAATGAAGTAGCCCTAACGCAGCATGACGGCCGACGCTAACGCTCAACGTCCATCAGCCGAATCCAGCCGGAAGTTTGTTTCGCCCGCCTCCTAAACATGCTAAATTGCAAGCGCTTCGATACGTCTATTTTGTGTTTGGTTGTCGAAGAAAATATTTCAGTGCCGTCCATATTTTTTGTATTTGAGGATTTAATCGTTTTGATTTATCCTTATTTTTGCCTCTTTTGTTTTGCCAGGAGTTGTATCGACCAGACTCTCTTTAAGTAGCAGCGCCCACCATCACTGCCACTTGGACCCTCGTACCTGACTCTGCCACATCAGCAATGTCCACCCCTTGCTCTTGTGCCATGAAGCCCAGGACGGAAAATATTGCGAAGCCAGACACAAAGCTGGTACCGCTGTTCAGGCCTCCCAGCAGCAAACAGTCCCTAAGTCACACATATTTCATGGAGTTTGTTAATTTACATAGAAGGAACCTAGGTTCCCACTTTCACCGCACTAATCCCCTCGCCACATGTGCCCAGGGCTCAGGGGCCATTACCTGTAGCAGTTGTACTTGTATTTGTTGTAGCTCCCCAAAGAGGTCATCGCTCCAAGACAGATGGCGTACGAGAAAAAGATCTGAGTTCCAGCATCAATCCAGACCTGCGGTTGGAGTGGGGGGGGGGGTGGATTTTGGACCCTAGCATGAGTCTTATAGGCATGTCAGACAAAATCAGTTCCAAGGTTTACATTTTCACCAACCAGACTGAACAGAAATCTAATACTTCTGGAACTGAGCACCTCAGTAAAGGCGCCTCACAGGAATGTAAAAATAGTAAATTGTAGTCTAGCCTTTTTCAAAAAAAAAAAAGAAGAAAACTGGCTGAGTTATATTCATTTCATTGGCTTTGATTTGTACATTTAGGAAAAAAACAAGTTGGCTGTGGATAGCAGCATAATTCCTCCCACATACTTGTAATATCGACTACTTTGGGCATGCAAAGGCCGGTTAATGCTTTCACTTATCTGGCCTTGTAAGCTTTGGAACAGGTCGCACAGCCATATAAAACTCCAGCCAACATATTTCTTCCTCCAACGCCCCTAAATCAATTCCCATTAAGTCTTGTGTTTACTGTCCATGGATACTCCTTCCAGATTGCTGTAGGATGAGTCATGGAAGCCAGAACGGCCACCCACAACTTGCCATACTAGCCTGGCATTCAGCACTAAATAATGATTTTATTATATTTAGGGCTGTGTTAACAGCTCCACGTTAGCCCACAGCAGAAGGACAGAAGGACCACAGAGACTGGGTACTGTCAGAACAGGGGTCAGAGGTCAGCAAACACGGAACTGAAGCACGGAAGGAGAGAGAGCAGGCCCCTACCTCAGGATCCTTCAGGCGCGTAAGGTCTGGGTACAGGTAGAATTTGATCCCCTCAGCTGCACCTGGAAGCGTCACGCCACGTATCAGGAGAACGATGAGCATGATGAACGGGAATGTCGCTGTGATGTATACAACCTTGGAGGAGATATTTGTAAACAGTAAGGCATCGTTTGCTGAGTGCAGCACTTAAAAAACCATATAAAGACCAGACAAAGTGTAGTCCAATTGGTTAAACAAAACTGCCAGGAACACATTTCGAGTTGTTTTGCACAGCAGGGATGAGGGTACAAGAATTGAGACTACCTGAAATATCAGACCACAGTAAAAGCTACAAACATTGCACTGTGGCTTCAGTTTATTTCTTGGCATCTGAGTTGGATCTCAAACATTTGTGGGTCTAACTGTTTTCTCACTGTGTGGAAAACAGAGCAGAATTCTTATATATATTAAAAAAAAAACTTTGAACATATTGCAGTAGCCCGCTGCTTAGAACATAATGTACTCTATCAGGTGACTGAACTGGAGATAACCAAACATGGTAAGAAAGTATGTTAAAGTATCCTTGTATGAGCATGCTGAAGGTCTTAGAAACAAAACAGTTAAACCACACCAGCCACAGAAAAGACAAAAACCGGCAGCAGTGTATATGTATATGTGTAGGCTTGTCTGTTTTTTTGAACATTTCCTGTTCCTAACTCATTCTGAAGCAGATACACTCAGTTACATACTGACACTATTGATCGATCAGCAGGCCCAGGGAACAGAGATAGTCTCTACTCTCCACCAGACTGACGTTCAGCTATGTATCCCATGTGGTATTAGCGGACAGGACTGAGGTGCTTGGCCAAGAGGTGTATCATTCAATGAAATCACCCAAATCAAAAAAAAGTTAGCAGTGTAGGGCCTGCCGGCCTGGCTCACCTTCCCTGTGGATTTGACTCCCTTCCAGATACAGAAGAAGCAGATGACCCAGACGGCCAGGAGACAGAGAGCGAGGTCCCACTTAATAGGGCCGACATCCTCAATTCCGCTGGAGATGCTGAGAACATTACGTCTGCGGGCATGACAAGCAGCTCACGTCACAGAAAAGTCAAAACGCTGAGTAGAAGCTCCCCTTTTTCACACTACCATGCTGATATACCACAGCGATACCCTAGGCGCTACAGAGGCACAGTTGCAGGAAGCAACAGAAGAATAGAATCCAGAACAGAGGTTGACAGCAGATATATAGATACTACTCCCGCATCATGTGACCAGCAGTTTTATCAGTGTATTTAAGCAAAGCATGAACAAGTAGGAAGTAGCCCAGGAGTATGGGGGGTGGGGAGCTTTGGGAAATAAAAGATCAGAGGGGTACAATTAGTAAGACAAGGGGGTGGGGTAGAGGCAGGTTTGGCTCAGAGGACTCACTCCCAAAATTCAGTGACAGGCGAAGTGAAGTTGCTGGCATTGGCTGCCATCCAGATGGTCTTGTTCTTGCGAATGGTGTCCTCCACGCAGTTGGCCGTGTTCCACGGCTGCTTGCACTTTGCCCAGGGAAGCTCGGGCTGAAAGCACTGGAACAGGTAGTAGAGGCCCCAGGCCAGGATCACGATGTAGTAAACGTTCAGCAGGGAGACGATCACCATGGACGCATAGCCGATGCCTGGGGAAAGAGGCACAGCAAATGAGCACGTGCAAATCAGTTTGCTTGCCATCACAAAACGAATCGGAACTACCATGAACAAAAAAGTGACATTTTCAAATTATATATATATATATATATATATATATATACACACACACACACATACATATATATATACATACATACGCATACGCGCACACACACGTATATATATATAATACATAAAGAACCATGGATATTAAAAATGCAAAAACCACAACAAGATGAGTGACCAGCCTGCTCTTAAAAATGTTTTTAACTACTTGTTCCCAATATACTATTTCCCTTTGCACAAATACACTTCGCATTCAAAAATTATACAGAAGGGTGAGGAGAATTTCTTTTAAATGCAAATCTCTGTATGCAAAAGTGGAATATAAGCAAAACTGAGGTCAATATGCACCAGCGGCTGAAAATAACTACACATTTCTGCCCTCAAATTATGAACCAATCAAACATGAACTTGGCCGCTAAACTTGGAATCTCCCACCTGTCATTGCCCATCCCTCTGTAGGCCAGAGTGACAAACAGGTGCCCTGTCCCACCCCCTTCCACAGCTGACTAGCTAATTAAAGGTTGGTTGAGATCTGCCACACAGGTGAATGTATGTTTTCTTCTCAACTAAACTGTTCACCTATAATATTGCTGCAAAACAGCAAAGCCACGGCCCATGTTGAAAATAGGGCTGCAATCTTGTCTCGCCAACATGCTGTCTCACCCTAGCATGTATAATCCTAAGTGTGGCACTCCAGGTGGGTCAGGCAAACACAGAAATGACCAAAAAAAAAACTAGCACTTGTTTCTTGCTTGGCATTTTTCTGAATGCAAGATCCTCATCTTGGGCCAGTCTCATTGCTAGGCATCTCTCTGGTGTTTTCTAATGCTTGCTGCCATGGCAACTTAGAATTCAGTACACTCTGTACATGTTTGGGTCCTGAGGCGTGTGTCTGAGTTTGTCTATTTGTGCCACCGACTTTCCTGCATGCGGGCCCAAATTCAGACAGCTCTTCCAATTCTCTCTTCTAGTGCACAGGCCAGAAAAGGAAATCAGATTTGTGGATTAAATTTTTTTTTAATAAATGACATACATGTCTTTCCACATAAAAACGGGATAGAAAACAGTTAGTGCGTCCTTTGTAGAGTGTGCAAAGTGAGCTAGTGAACAGGCCAGGCAGCCTGAAGAAATGGTATATATTTATATGGACACCTGCAACTAACAATACATACTGGTATGTCCAACTCTGACCATTCAAATTCCAGAGGTGTGCTTACAGCCAATAAGAAAATCAAAGACATAACTGCTGAGCAAAGCAGGAACCTTGTATCTTCCTGAGCATAATTACACCTCTTACTATGGAGTTAAAACAAGACTGGTGAGAGACTACTATGTTAACAATTATGCAAATCTGCAAATGCTTTGATCTAATTGGCTTGGGGCAGCGGGCATTTTCCAAATAGTTTCTGTCCAATAGTAACGTGAACAAAAGTTCTAAATCTGTATGTGGGTTTAATTAGGATTCTATTTTTAAGCATTTAATAGGATTTATGCCGCAATATAGGTAAATTCCCAAATTCTACAGCCAGGAATAGATTACAGAGACCGGTTTTCGTAATGCTTTAATTTAATTTTTATACCAGTTGCCAGGGAAACAAGCTAACTCATGTTTCTCCATGACGTTCAGGCAGATAAAATGAATCGTGTATTTGGGTAATTGGGGTTGATCAACAGACCTGGGTAACAAAGAAAGGGCCAGGATATTGAAAAGAGCTAACTTTAGTGATCGGCTTTATGGCAGCGGCACGGGGGCCATCCAAGAGGGTTCATATGGACCAAACAACACATCAGGCAGCTAAGATCCCACAAGCATTTTACTTACAAAAACTACATGTGCTGTAACATTAAGCTGAGTGCTCATACCATTTAGCTACCATGATTTGTAAGTCATATGTCCGGATAAATCCGGCAGGACTCGACTTAACCATCCAAATCATGCTTGTGAGCTTAACCTGACTTGCTAAACAATATCACATTTAATTGGTCTGTTTAACCAACGCGGTCGTATATTACATTTGCAGGATTGTTAAATAATTTGTGGGTGGATGTGAGAAGCAGCCGGATGCCGCCTCAAAATCTGGGCCAGGACCATTTGGGCCCGGGCGCCGTGGAAATGACCTGGCATGCAGGAATCGCAGCTCCTGAACGGTTCTGGAAGGATCTGGCACCAGTCCTCCACAGAGGAATTTCTCCAGATCCACAAATTCGAGGGTGGCAGGAGCTTCCAGATGTAGGCAGCCATCCAGATTGGATTGAGGCCATTGTGTAACTTTGTTATCGGGCATCTCAAGCCCGCTAATGACACATACCCAGCTGCTATTATGGATCAACCCCCTCCCCAAAACGAGAAAGAAATATTGCATCATGGCATGCAGATGACCGCTCATTAAATATGCCTCCTAACATAATGAGCGGGCACAGGGTATGCCAGGAAACTGCAACCACACAATTAGGACATTTGCAGACCCTTCAGCTGTTAGATCCAGGAGCTATGGGATGGCCTGGTCTGCTCCCACATAGTGGCTGATGAAAATACGCAGTGGTTGATGAAGCTGTAGTTGAAGCAGCCACCCAACCGTTGGTAAAAATACAGAGTGGCTGACAGAGGGGGCTGCTTGTGGTCCTTATACCATTTGTCCATGTTCTTTGGCTCTCTCCTTGTCCAAGCAAATGCCCATCCTTGGAGGTTTTAGAGTATGTGCATCAGCCAATTGTCGGTCTTCTGTAATTTTCTAACTCTTCCCAAAATCATGATAGCAATTTCTGAAGTCTTTTTGCCATGAAATTGATAGCAGTCAGATGAGCTTCTACTGATCTAGCTCAATTTCGTACCATCGCTAGAAGGGAACTTCTGGACCATTAATCTAGTAGATCACTTTGGACATCAATCCATCACTCCCACACTCACTTAATGGCAGGCGACCAAGCTCCAGAACTCACCGGTGAAAATGGGGCAGAGCTTTTCCCAGCAGGTGATCCCGCCTTCGGAGGTGAACTGGCCGAGTGCCACCTCCAGGAAGAACACAGGTAGGCCCCCACCAAACAGGAAGATGAAGTACGGTATAAGAAATGCACCTGAAATAAGTAGATAGACTAGTATTAGCATAAAGTAGTTAAAACATACTTGTCAAACACTAAATTTGACAATATATACAAATGGAACTTCACTAGCATGACAATTTTTGCCAGATTATTAGATGAAAAAAATCAAAATAGAGATAAGAAACATCATTCATCGTACCTCCGCCATTCTTATAGCAGAGGTATGGAAAACGCCAGACATTCCCTAAACCGACGAAGCCCCCAGCAACCGAGAGGACGAAGTCGAGCTTGCTGGCCCACTTCTCACGCTGTGGGTGCTTGCCCTCCGCCTCGTCCTCGGGTCGCGTGCCCGGGCTCTTCCCTGGCGATGGCTTCAGGATGTCCTTGTGGAAGTCCTTCAGACATTGTAGTTTCTCCTTCTGTGCCATGCTACAGGGAAAAGCATGCGACAGGTGAGCTGAGGCGAGGCCTCCAATGCTGGGGGGTGGGGGGGGGGGGGCGACAAATTCAACAGGGTCAACAGACACACCCTCACATTCACTTCAGACATGTAGGATTACTGTGTGCTTACTTGTGTGGGAACTAATGAATTAACGTGCAAAGTGGGTCAGTCGCATCTACAACCAGCGCCGTGTGATAATCCCACCGGTTGGGGGTTTCAAAGTCCCACTTCTCTCGCGGCCACAGTGCAAGTGCACTTTGGCTTGGTACTGTAATTAAAATGTTGCCCCCCGATGGGCCCTAAATAAGAGTGGAGGAAATGGCAACTGTGTAACTGCTTGATAAGAACTGAGCCACCACAAACGACGCAAATACCACATATAGTTTTACACAAGATTCATAAAGAAAATAGGATTTTTTTTGTTACACAAAAAAGCAAATAACCACTTCATTATATTGAGAAATTTTCTGAATTAATAGGTTATATTTTTAGATATGCAATTAGCCAGATATTCAACTGGAGAGATTTAGGTTCAGTGCCACACCCAGTAGGATCTATCGGAGGAGTCATATCTGACTGCAGGTTAGCTTATTTTGTTTAGAAAAAAGTAAGAGACACTTCAGCCATACAAACAAAACAGCAATAGTTGCTTGTTTGAGATGTATATAACCTAAAATACCCTTGAGTTCTACCAAGTACCTCAAATTTCATACATTGCTTGACGAAAATAAAAGTTAGAGCCACACCTGCTCATTCATTCATGTACAATTATATTATATATAGTAAAAATTCTATATTGCATTCTATTAAATAATGTAATTATCACGTAATTAATGTTGGCCATTATCCAGTAAATTCTTAATGAATGGCATGGTGAGATAATATCAAGATTTTAATGCATGGCACTCTTGATTAAGAGTTCCCAGGTCCCACTCTGGAGGAAATTCCCATCCTGTTTGCACTGTCAGGACACTATTCCAAGAAGGAACTGTTAATGCAAACTTGGGTATCGAGTTATATTGTGGGCCAGAGGAGTGGAGTCAGCCCACAGCAATACCTGAGGTAACCTATGTGAGAAATACCCTGGAACTCTAACACCCTACTGGCTTCAAGCACTGCATTGCTGGGGCAAACAATGGCATTCAAACCAGCTCATTTCTTAAACTTCTTCTTCAAGGTCCTTCTCTGATAGAGAAAATAAAGATTCCATGACGAGTTAGGGTTACAAAAAATACCTCCAGATCCAGTTTCCTTACTTTGTGATTTTGATTTAAAATGAGATGGGCTGAGGAAACTGAGAAGCTGGGAGGTTTAGGAAAGGCTTCACTAGACAATTGCAGCGTCACATGAAGGAACCTGCTGATGTATCATGGAGAGTCAAAGAGGTGAGAGTCCAAATTTCCCTTATATTTCCTGAACTAAGTGTTTGGATACTGAAAAAAAAATTAACTAAACATTTCCACACGGCCACTAGAAATGTTATTGTGGACAAACTGCGAGTAAAGCAAACTGCAATATACACTGGTGACCTACATTCGCACTGTGTTCACATGAACACCAAATGACCAGGGTCATTCGGTGAAACAGAATGGGGAAATACTACCTATTGGGGGGAAGACAAAAGGTGCATGTATACCTGTCATGTGCATGTGGTACCTCTCTGCTGACCGCATTCGCCAACTTCTGATCATATTGTGGGGAAGGAACCTCCAATGTAGGCAGCTCCTCAATCCAAACATCCCTCTCGCAAATTTCGCTAGAGGTCTCCAGTTGCAGAGGCTGGAACTTGTCTCGAGTGACAGGGAAGATGACACTCAAAACCGTAATAAATTAATCAGATTGCATGGGGCGCTATGAATAACCCAGGGGGATCTGTCTGCAGCACTGCTTTGAAGTCGGAAAAGGTGTTGATAAAAGCTGCTCACAAGACAAAACCCGAGAATAATCCCCCAGCATGGGATGTCCACGTTATAGTGTTCCACTTCACTGAGAAAACAGCTCACCAAGAACAAAATCCAAGGATTTGTTAATCAGTTGCCACCACTACTCCCCCCCAATTACTTTCCCATCCAGGACTGCCAAGCCTGAGATTTATGCACGGCCATGCTGACAATCTGCCTATCTGCTACGGTTCAACATTCTTCTTTTTACATTCAAAAGCTTTTGTCACTAAATTGTCCATATATATTGTCCATAGTGTCTGTGTATGTGTCTTTGCCCTGCCATGGACTGACATCCCATCTACAATGTACCCCAGTCTTGTACCCAATGCTGCCTAGGTTGATTCCCCCCCCGCACCCCACCCGGTGACCCAGACCAGGATACGAGCTGCTGGAACATGGATCAATGGAATCTTTAGTAAAGCAGATGGAATAAACGGGCACCACATGATTTTAGAAAGTTTGCATCTGATACTTAGTAACAAACACACATATATAGGAAGGCACCTACTGATACACAATCACAACATCACACACTTTACATGATAAATACACTAACTCCTCTCACAGAAAGCCCCACAATGAGGCTAAAGCTGCGAGGCATTGCAAAACATTCATAAGAAAACTTAAAATGTTATACCAGGTGCAAAAACAAAAATGTCAAAACAGGAGCAAACATATTATAGATTAAGTGTAGATTAAAAAGCAGAAAGTCAATAAACAAAGCAGTCAACTTGATCTGAAGATCTTTATAATTGTGATTGGAGCTCAGTGTGGATAATGGACAGGTAACCCTATTGATGTGGCCTATAAGACAATTACATTCTCACATTGACGCTTTCACACAAAGTTTACTTACAGCTCCTTCATGGCAGTGGCTGCTTGGGCTGTCGTCCCCTCTCAGCTGTTACCATGCCTCTGCACTGAAAGCCTTAATCTCGAGTCACGATAAAACGAAGCTGACAGCAAGATCCGCCTACCCCCCCACCCCACCCCCACCCCGCTCACTAAAGACAATTAAATACTATCTGCAGATTGGGCACAGCCGTTGACTTGAGGACGACGTGGTTTTAATCCGTCTGCGCTCTGTAAATTTCCACTTCCACAAGGGTGCGGGCAGGGTCTTTCACTTTGCACGTATCGTGTGCGCGTGTAACTGAAGCTCTTGACACCGAGCACGATCGCGAACACGACCAGTTTGGAAACCAAGCTGCACCCGTGCTGCCCTCGAAGCCAGTTCTAACCTAGTTGGCGTTCAAAAATGTTTAGCTGCCTCGTTTTATCACAGCCCCACTTTTTTTTTTTTTTTTAACTCAAAGCACATCACATAGTTACCATTACATGGATGTGTAAACATATCCTGAACAAAAAACTTCCCCATAAAAAAACAGGATATCACATGATAATGACACATGCTGATTTCAAAATAACTAAGAGTGACAGTAATAAGCAAACAGATGTAAGGCTCACATATACGTAATGTCTGTGGTGAAGTATTCAGGCCCCTGTTTCTGCCTGGTGAATTTCTTATTTACTGCTTCACAGTTTGTCCTAAAAGTTCTTCACCTTGTCTACTACTACAGTATACTTAAGATACTGTTGATACCACTCGTATTATTTCTCTTTACCTTCAGCCTGGGGTGAAAGGGTGTTAAAGATTTCTAACAACAAAAAGGCATTGTCAGGCAAGTCGAATGCATGTCCGCTTTGTGTCTTGGCCCTTGGGGTTGACGTGAGTCACTGAGCACTTACATAATGCTCCTATTTTTGGACTATGTACATTAATCAAGGGTCTTCAAATTGAAGTCCTTTCTGCCTTCCTTTGATTTGGTCATTCCAAATAGAGTCAGCATGTAAGATTACTTGTTACGAGTTGCTCGAGAACAGCACCAAGCATGACGCTGCCGCCCAGAGAGAATTTATTGCGAAAGCAAAGCCTTCTGTGCTCTGTAATGTTTTGCAGCAGGGGGGGTCTGCAGGGGGGGTATTTGAGGAAGCTCGAGAGCACTCGACACACACAGGCACGGGCCGACGTGCAGAGTGGGTCAAGCAGGGATTCGTCAGACGTATTGACAGGCTTCTGTTTCAGTCAAAGCTTCCACGAAGGTGACAGAACGGCAGTAAATAAGATGTACTCGGCACATTATACACCCCCCAGGTAAAGCTCCTCCCATGTAAAACCACTCACCCCTGGTTATCGTCACCACTTCACGTTATAAATCTGCTAATGTCCAAATTACAGGAACTTCCAATGTTTATCTGCAAAGTGCATATCAAGACATTTCAACCTGTTGAACTAGTCACTTTCTAATTATGTGCTTGTTCTAGAATGCCTTGTATTTAAATAAAACTTTGGATTAAACTATATTCAAACTAATATATTTCACCTCAATTAGATGTGCCAGTAAGACAGTTTGAATTATCTGAAATTTTTATTCTATTAATTTTTAATGGCACATACTGGTATCCAAAGAGATATCTTCCTAAAACTGTTTCCGTACCCGGTTCTTGGGGACCCACAGTTGGTCCATATTTTTGCTCCATCCCAGTTCCCGGTAGCAAAAAAGTGAACTGTCTGTGGGTCCCCAAGGACCGGACTGGGAAACACTGTCCTAAAGACATGTTAATGTACCTTCCAACTCAAAGGTGTTTGTACCTGTGACCTTTCCATCCGTCACCTTAGCATTACTGTTTGCTGTTGTAACAATATGACTGATAGCAGTAACTCTGCAAGCAGGGCAGGCTGACACTGTGAATGGGGACAGTAAATTCCCAGGAAAGCACAGAGGTGATTAAAGGCATAAGCAGGGTTTCATCCTTTCTGACCTTTGTGCAACTGCCTAATCCCATCCAATTGCTTGCTGTCCTCAGGCTAACCGGGGCACAATGAAAATGCACGTGCTACTACATTATCACACATTATCTATATAACATTATTCATCAGCTGTATTATATACATGCTAATGTCACTCTACTCAACGGCATTAACCTTACAGGCCCAATAGCCAGAACGTGTGCTCGCGAATGTTGCTGCTATAAACAATTAATAAAGACCCATTATCTCCAAAGGCTGGGAAAAAACGCCACTCAAAGCCCAAAAACTGAAAAGATTGAAATGAAATATCATAAAACAGTTCGTAGTTTATGTTTAGTTCCATCTTGGAATTAACAACTAACAACTTATCTGTGGTAAAAGCTGGTTTTGTTCTGCTTCATTTTTAACGATAGAAGTGAATTTTGTGGTCCAATTAAATCACTAGCTATTCAGCCAACTGCCAAAAGAGCATCCATAGACTCTTGCGTACTGACTCTCCCAGCCAAACTACTACCTGCTAATTCAGAACAAAACTCAAGGCCATTAACCCACACTGTGACAAACCATCCTGTTCAGCACGGAGCTTTACTTCGGACGCCTTCAGTTTCACTTCACATTTGTTTACGTGCCTGCGCTGCCGAACACAGGAAGCACCGCCAGGATCTGCGTTACAAAAAGTCAATTTCCCATAGAAATGCAGCCAGGCCCAAAAAAAGACTAAATCCAAACAAACAAAATCCTAACATTAGCATTAAACAAACAACAAGCTTAACAACAGGTAGTTCATATGTGAAATGAGTTGTCCGCTTTAACATGAGAGGAGATGGAGGCGGAACTTGCGCCCTAACTGTATTTTGATATAATGGTTTTTAAGATCTCACATGCTTGTGCCTATGTCGGATCAAAAGCAGAATTTCTCTTCCTTTCCTGTAACAGGCTCTGGGTATTACATAACCAGCCTGTGGATTAATGCTGCTTGACTTGGAACTGGGAAAGTGCTTGGAATTTGTATATCTGCATGAACAGGGTTTACTGCAAAGCTCTACATTTCCATAGATGCTGTCAAAAGACGGTATAATATAATTTATTCTTTGTAAAGGACACATAAGCAGTATTACAAAATCACGTTTTTTATGTCTTTGTGTTCCCTGAGAATGCGCATTGTAATAATATCTTCCTGACTGCAACAGTTCGCTTTTATCACTGAAATGCCTTTCACACACGCAGCACAGACATCGAAAAATGCCTTTACCTTATTCTGTCTACCCCAAAAAAGGATTGTAGACTCATGACAAGAGTTTGAACCCTTATAACTGTTGATAATTTCGCGTCTGCTTCTCATAGCCCGTCAAACTTATTGCAATTTTAGGTGATAGTTTAAGGTACATCGATCGCAAAGAGGGTTGAGCTCCATATACGCCAGGCACAAAACAAACCACTCAACACTTAACAGGAAAAAACGTCGCAAGTATTCAAAATGGTCAGACCAATTAGCGATCCATATTTTGAAACAACGCAGTACTTACCGACTGCATCGTGATCAACGGGAAACGATACTGAAACAATCGCTTTTCATGTATTTTTTTCAATACCCGTGTTCAAGATAAAAAAATTTGGTCATTACCATTAAACAAAAATATCATATTAACTGAAAAGAAACAGTTCTACTAGACAGTGGATGGTTTATATTATATAATTAGAATAACCGGCACATTAGTGCGCCCAAAACTTACAGAAGATCACCTTTTAATAACGTAATCCTACCATAAACGGCTGTGTCTGATTTATCCATTTCTTCCCCGTCAACGCTACAAGTCTCGTAAATCTCACAGTATCGGAAACACCCTTAACCAGATAATACATAGAAAAAACGGCTATTATCCTGGAGCAACAATAATATGTTAATGTACTCGCTTAAATGGCCAATGCACATCATATATGCTACAGTAATACGTGTAGGTGCCAGGGATGAATGCATTTATTACCCAAGATATGTCACCAACAATGCATTTGTTGTAATTCAAGTTCAAATCAACGTGGGCATTTTAGTGTGGACAGTTTTCACATGTTTGGCAGCGCAGAATGTGGAATGGACGACTTTATAAAAAAAAAAAAGCACCATCTTAAAAATCATGTACATCCGCGCACTTGTACGAGTGGCGTTTTTCAGCGAAAAAATGAAGAACAGCTAGTGACTGCCTCAATGTCCGCTACACAACATTGTTGCATAGGCTGTACGGAAAAGGTAATGCGATAATATACAGAAAGTAATCCATTTCCTGTTTTGTGTGTGTTTGTGTTTTTATATTAATTTCCTATAATTTATTCTGCCTCGTTTGAAATCATCACTTCCTCGTGTGTATAGTTATTTTCTGGCCGCTTTTGAAGAAAGGAGGGCTCACCGCGGTTCACGTTATATAAAATGAGCTTAGCAGATAACGTGCGCAAAATCAATACAATGAACTTCACTTACAGATGTGTCAATATTATTACTACATGTGTTTTCGGGGCATCATTTCAAAGACCTGTGACCCCGCCGCCGCGTAAATATCTCACTCATTGCGCGTCTAGGCAAGCTGAGCTTAAGTTTATCTGGTAGTCATACATTGCAAAGCGACATCTGTGCTCAGATATGCTTCCTATTTATGAAGTTTCATACACGATACACCGCACATAAACGACCGCGGCGGCGCATCCACAACAGCTGATAACTGCAGACCTTCCATTTAGTTCATTCTTAGCATTTGCTTCCTTATTGTAAACAATGCGATATAGTTCAGTTAAGAAGGGAAAAACGATCCAGTTATGACAGTAAAGGTACCACTTTTAAAGTACACTTAAGTAATAATAATAAAAGCCATTTAAAAATGAAATATTACTGCCTCTTAACTAAATGAATGGTACACTAAAACGAATAAGCCCTCCTGATATGCAGAGGCATGGTAAGAAAATTAAGTTTGTCGCAGAAATATAAAGAAATAAAGTAAAAAGTAAATAATTTTAAAAAGTGGATATAAATATACATACTATTTGTTTTTAGTGAAATTGTAATTACATTCATGTGCAGTTGATCTTTTGTTACCTGTACGGGTTTCCTTTTATTCCTTTGGAAGAAAGCTGTCACTTGTCTATTGTGCGATGTCTGGGCGCTGAATAACAGAATTTCGGCAGTAATTTTAATTTATAAGGCTTTCTTTCTGACCTTTGTCTCTTAAAATGGGTGACCATTAGACATCAGCATGAGTGGAAAAACACCGGCCAGCCTCCAGCGGAGCAGGATCCGTCTTCTTAAAGTGGCAGATTCAAATTGACGTCGCTCGCTTTATTTCCCGTTCACACGCAAATAACTCGTTGACTGCCAATACGAGAGATACGATAAGAGCTCTGGAAAAGTACCCGCGAATCTACCATAAACATATAAACATCACGAGTAAAATTTTAAGAAATAAATGTATGTGCGTTTAAATATAATGTAATATAATATAATATAATATAATGTAATACTTATATAGAGATTATATAGAGTACAGTATATAATAATGAAGAGAATAAAGAATAATGAACATATAGGCCTAATCTCCTCCAGAATAGTAATGAATAGCAATTATTCTGGATAATTCTCAGTTTTTCTGGTAAGTGTATCAAGTTTAACTATTATTTTCGAACTCAGTTACATTTACTAGATACATTTACCAGTGGTGAGCAATTTGAAAAGCTCAAAGTGAGAAGTACTGAAGTTACCCCAGTCCATTTTCAAAATGAGGTTAAATTCTATAGATTCTAGAATTTAGAACGGAAGAAGTAAAGAATGCAGTCCAAATTGTACTCCATTCTGAATGATGAGACCCATCTTCCCAACAGAGACTTGGGATGGGTGAGGATTACCTGTATTTGGAGTATTTGTACTAAGAGTTATTTCCTCTGTCTGGATCTATAAAGCTGTCTTTTCTGTTATGAACTATAAATTCGGCAGTCTTAACTGCAAATTTCAAATCTATAATATACTCCGGTTAAAGAGGTCTACATCCACGTGCTATACTTTTAGCCTGGACAGTATCATGTCAAATAAATTCACACATGTTTGTATGTGCTGTTACATTCAATAGGACAAGCTGTTTGATGATTTCAGAAGAAGATACACATCAGTGTCAATAGGAACACAGGTATAGGTATTTTTGACAGGAAAAACTAAGAAAGAACTAAATAAAAGTGTTCAAAACCATTCAGCATGCAATGAAATATGTTTTGCCCTAAAACTGACCCTTGTCGTACTCCAGTGCTTTTACAAACGGGCAACCACTTTATGTTTATAGATTTGTATGTGGGCATGAGATGAATGTTTGTATGTTGTTCTTTTTTGTGGGCCAGACCTGCTAGGCAGTTATACCATACAGGGCCCTGTAAGTACATGTCAAAGCGTAAACGTTAAACAAGCAAGATCCCTTCCTGTTTGCTTGCATAATGTTTACTTGAGAGGACTGAAGACCTGAGCCAACATTTCCCTGTGATTCTCAAACTACAACATCGCCTTCTGCAGTTTCAGTTCTGCGTAAGAACATAAATCCAAATAAAAATGAGTAAGAATCCTTCAGACACAAATGAGTACCAACTGCAGTCTTTATATGTACATGACTGTGGATCAGTAAATTAAGGGTGAATAAGAAGGTGGTGGATAAAACCAAAAATTACCAAAAAACTCTAATATGACCTACGATGGCCTTCCGGATGTAATGGAAACAGTTGTAGGATATTTTTCCCGACCTGACTATTGAATGTCGTAAGAAACTATTACAATTCCCTGCAGCATTATAGTGGTTCTTGATGCAAATATTCATGTGATCATGCAGGTGAGACCCTTCGCTCCCTGCAAGGGGATTGCAGCATTAATCTCTGCCTTCTGATTTGCTTAGTGAGGCTGTGACACAGTATCAAGGGCAGGTGCCTTGCACTGAAGAGCTGGAGGTCATCAGTGTCACCAAATCACTATCCTGATGTATGGGGCTGCTGCAATTTTCACAAAATTTTACTGAATAAGTTATCACCACCAAAGGGCTTCTGCCCACTATCATCAAGTTCGATAACATTACGTAATCTCATAATTCATAAGTCACAACCGTTGGTAGCTTCAGCTCATCCTGAATGTACTGTCCAATGCTGGGAGGTATTTAGTCCTACAAGAAAAGGAGCAGTTGTACTTACTCATCACAAGGCTCATGATGGCATCATGTGATGCATATTTTAATTCAGCTTCCTTCTCTGTTGCCAGTTAGCATGCTTCACATTGTACATGAGGACAATAAACTTATATTCAGAACCTTGCAATAATTCCTTATTTGTAAGGCTAAACTCACATAAATTCACATACCTTAATTGAATTGTTTACTGACATAGCGCTGTGCGTTCTTTGCGTAAACATGAATATAGTAAATGATTATTTGCCTGTTTCTTTGCCTATTATATGCAAAGTGCAAACAATCTCCTGCTTCTGAGGGTGGAAAAAGCAACATGCATGTACCACAGCACGGCACTGCGTCCTCCATGATTTGAATCCTGCTTTGAATTGGCTCTTGATTCATGGGCTTGTGATTCACCGCTGTGTAGCCCTGCCCAGACGGGTGAGTGAAAGGCAGGATCTTAGCAGGACATGCACCTGGGGAGATCTTGGGTTGAACTATGTTCAGTGCATGTGATTGGGCAGTGGGCCTGGTTTGTTTTTTTTTTTCCAGCAGATTTAATCAGATATACTAGATTTCGGCAACACCACACAAAGCTGTTGCTAACGACGTGCGAAGAAAAGGACAGCCACGTTATAAAAATCACAGTAAATTAAATTCAGCAGCTGCTTGTAATTTATTGAGGATCATGTGCAATTTGGTTCGAATACTTTTTATTTTGCATTTTTGTGTTATTTGAAGCTACAGTAGTCGCAAAGGTGGTGGTGAAATGAGTAAGAATTCCAGTGCACCTGTTGCACACGGCAAATAGTTATCTTGACTCTTAAAATATCATGTTATCCTTGCTGCATTTCAGTAGAAACAGAAAACCACAACTTTCCCCTTTACTAAAATTCAGCAGGGCCCCTGTCACCTAGTCTAGTTTCAGAACATGTTTTTTAAATATAGGTTGTACATGTTGTGTTCTTTCATCAAAATATTAAACTAAAATTTAATAGGCTCCAATACCGAATGTAATAATTGAGTATTGGTGAAAATTAAAGGACAAACATATATAAAGATACAAATATATAAGTCAGAAGAAGGGCAGTGTGTGACTGTGCGTTAGGACTCTGTACTCATGCTCAGAAGGTCACTGGTTCAAGTCCCAGGGTAAGCAGAGGGATTTAGATATTTGCATGTTACAATTTGCAAGATAAAATAAGCCCAGTAAAACAACTGAGAAGTTGCAGATTAATTAGTGAAAATGTGGCGCAGATCAGTTTAGCAAAACATTCTGTTGAAAATAGGATTCTGAAAAACACTATTGAAACGTGGTTGGGTTTCTGGGGCACACTGAATCTGTAAATGCATCTTTATATGGCCTTTTGTAGCTGTTGCATGGGTAATGGTTTGTATGGCAGCATAGGAATGCAAGGTAGCCAGATGAATCAAATGAGCTCAACAGACCAGTGCATGGGTGACATCAACACAGGACCTGGAACCAGCAGTGGTCCTGGTGGTTTTGCATGTTTCAGGGACACATTTTCTCAGCTTTATTTGAGTTTCTCATTCAATTACAGCTTAAAGCAAAATATAATCTTACTATATGGTGATCAGGTTCACCGAGTGCTGTAACATTTCATTACTACCCAGTGGGGCGCCGCTAGAAATTTTGGGCCCATGAAAGCGTGTCATATTGGGCCCCCAACCCAGACGAATCCAATTATGTTCCAAATATTTTCGGGCCCCTGTCATTCAGCAGCCCTTGGAATCGTCCGAATCCCCCACACCCCTTTACAGCGCCCCAGCCTGGGTTTGGGGACGATTATGAGTACTAACACAGGACACATTCACTGATCCATTCATCTATTTATCTCTGTAATGCCTTATCCAATAGAAGGTCTTGGTGATTGTGGAACCTCTGCCAAGAAATACAGAACACAAGGCATGAAACACCCTGCATGGGATACCAATCCATTGCCGAGAACACACGCACTCGCACTCTTGGGTGTGATTTTATGTCATCAAGTTTAGTCTTCCAGGACATTTTGTTCCCAACCAATTATCTGGCTCATAAATCAAATCAAAAGCTCATGGTAACTTTAAGTAAACAGTCCTGTATGGTATACTGTCATCTTAAATTATTTTCTTAAGTAACTTAGTATGCCAGTTGGCAATTAATTACTGAACAAAACATGTAATCGAGGTTGTGATTCTGTCATTACCATGGTGGCAGCTATACTATGGCATGTCTCAACAATATCACAGAGAGGCACTGCAATCATAGCTCTTACTATTACTAAAGTCATTTTTATTTATTTTAGTTACTAGTATGATATCTTATCTCACTTCGAGAGATCATCATCCCAAATGAGGGATACTAAAAATTTCAGGATTTAAAAACAATTCAAAGCTCTATCATTGAGCCAGCATGTACTGTGACATATGGCCCACTGTATATTGTTATTGAAATGGGTGGATGGATGCATGGATGGATGTATGGATGAAATTCAAGTAAAACCCTTGTGTTAAACTGCTCACTCTTTTCTACGAACTCACTCTCTCATCTCACTCCTTACCAGTATGATATCTGATCTGACTTTAATTTGCAGTAAACAGTAAACACTAAACCTAATCTGCCACTCTAGCTATACATCTAGTTTACCATGTGATATTTCTTCTGCAAGGACAAAAAAGAGAAACCCAATGAAATCCATCAGCTCTTTGAGGAACTGTACTGTATCAAAGACCTTCTGCCTTTCCTCTGTGTATACTTCTACAGGCTATGTGTTAAACTGGTAATAATTATTTCCGAACATCCATCTATCCATTGAGATGACCCCTCTGAAAAGTGATGACAACTGGCAAAGATATAAGATCAGCGTCGCTCTCGGGTATTTTATAGACCTGGCAGTCCGCCTGGCCTAATATTATAAATCCTGGCCATCAACTTCTGTTGAACGTGCCCTATGGTACTATTTGGCAAGCATAAAAAAAGCCACAATTAAACGATAACAGACCCTCCTCCTTCAATGATTTAGTCTCCTCCAGGCTGTCATTCTGGGCCTAAAGGAAACCAGACCTACATTACATTTATTAATTTATTTAGCAGATACTTGGTGCCGGGCTCTGACACTCTCCTGCCCACAGTTTGCTACCTGACAGACTGGTGCCTATTCAAAGTCACATCTTCCCGCGACACTGCCCTCTCCTGCCACAAACCACCTCTCATCTCCATTCATACGAGTTGCGATATTAGCTAAAGCTGCTACACACTAGCAATGAGCAGAACCATGGTATTTATTTGAAAGCTGTTTCGCCATATAAATACACGTGGAGCAATTCACAAACCAGCTACAGCAGATATTTGGCATGCTATCTTGTTTTCACCTGAGATGACCTTGACTTTTTCCCCTGTGTGTATATTTGCAGTATTACAACAGAAGGTTGTAATTTTTTATAAAAGGTCTGCAAAGTGACCCTGTACTATGCTTACATAGAAAGCACTATTTAGATGTATTATCTATTGGGAAGATACAGGTGTGCGTGTCAATAGGTTAATGGGTTAATGTATTCACTCTGACTCGGACAATTTCACAGTTTCTATATGTTGTTATATTCTGCTGATTTAATACATTCCTGGAGAGAAAATGAACAGAGAAAGTGTCAATTAAACTGCCATTTTATATAAATGATCCTCTTTTTGCAGTTGGCTGCATTGCTGATACAGAGCAACAATGCATTCATGCAGTGCTATTTGCACCCAAGTCGTATAATTCATTTGTTCATTTTTTTGTTTAATGTTCAATTCTGTCCTGCCTTAATTGTATTGGTTTTTCCATCGGATCCTATCAGACAATGTTGCTTCACAGCTGTATAAATTTCAAGCACAGTGACCAGTATTCAAAAGAGAAGTTCTGATAATATTTTCAAAAAGATTTTACCATGCACTCAAACTCTCAAATCACATACCCCTCCTCCCAGCGACCTCTGACACTCCAGGTATGTTATCTATCTATCTATCTATCTATCTATCTATCTATCTATCTATCTATCTATCTATCTATCTATCACTCAAGCACTTTATCTTTTTATGTATTTATTTAATTTTAGAGTAAAAATCTGAATGAAACTTTCTATATGTTATAATTTGGTAGTTGTTTTTAAATCTTGACTGAGGGAACCATGCAAGAATTCCAATGCAACTGTCCTTTTGTACCTGTGCAAATGGCAAATAAAGTTTGATTCGACTGGATTCAACTCAGTTCAATTCAATTAGATTCAATTCAATTCAATTCAATTCACATGACAACCTGGCTGCTGGGATTCTAGTACCAAATGGAGCTCTGAGAACTATAGCTATTCACAGCTGGTGGCTAATAAAATTGCCCATTCCAAGCCTTTCAGGCTCTCAGTTAAAGCTGGCCAATAAGGAGAAGTAAGTTTCTCCTTTGTCATGCTACCTCCACAAAAAATGGCTACTCGTGATAGGGACCACCTACCCACCCAGAACCAAGCACCACCCGCGAGACCCCTGAAACCGCGTTTGAGCACATATCCCAGCTAAGGTTGCACGATTCCCCTGCTGTTGGAGCTTCCTTCATTTGATTTTGTTAATAATGTGTCTTGTATGCTGGCCTGCCCCTTACTCTGTCTACAACCAATCTCTCACTCCATAACAACTTTTACTGTACTTTACGCAACACTGTTCATGTGACCTGGTTATAATGTTATCATCTTGTTATCACATAGTTAATCCACACATTTCACTTTTGTCTTTTGATACATTTCCATTGATCTATATTCCATAAGCACTCCGTAACATAATCACTACAGGGTCACAGAGTTTTGGTACATCTCTTGATCTGAATTACATTATGATAAATCAGTGGCATTAAACACACACATATTGTTTGGCTCTGTGCCATGTTCTAGGGACCAAAAAATAATAAATAGATGGTCAAAATATTTTACTTTGAACAGCGTTCTTACGGCACACATAACAAAGCAAATGTATTATTTCATAGCCTGAATTAGCAAAGATCTGTATCAGCTGTATGAGGGGCCCGTGTTGGCCATAACAAATACAGGAAGAGTTTGGGGTCGAATACAGCAGCCATGGATTCGACTGCCGCTGTTTTTCAGCAAAGAAGCCAGTAAATTTCCATCGTTGCTAAACAGGAAGTAAAAAGAGGAAATTGCAGTTTTTTTTCTTCCTCATATCTGCTGAACGTGCCTTTTTCATCTGTTGAAAAAAATAAATAAATACATTTGATATAATATATATACTTCTGGTTTTGTCAAAATCACACTAGCTACTTCTGGACATTAATTAGGAAGGGCAGAGACGTCCTATTTATATATTTCTTGCGTAATAAATTCTGACCGTGAACCATTCTCTTTGTCTAGGCAGGGTAAAAAATCATAAAAAATAAGACTGTCTTATGACTGGGAACTGCAAGGTTTACGGCCACACTGTACATAAAAGTGCAAGGGAAATGACTGGCATTTAACAAAAAAAGAATTTTTTTAAGCTGCTACAGTTCCTGTTTTTACACACTTTATGATCGTGTAAGCCAGTAGAACACTATATGAATTAATTCAGTTATAGATTAATCCTGTGTCCACACACCAGACTTAACTGTTAACTCCCACTGGATGCATTTGGTGACAGGCACAGTTTTTCAGGGAAGAGACAAAATTCTGCTGCATCAGAGTCAGGTCTATCACGAGCACTGCCATCGGGGGGGGGGGGGGGGGGGGGGGGTGCATTTGAAAAAAGGCGGTTGACAGACCGGGAGTTTAGAAAGAAACACCCATAAAAGCCCAAAAAAACT
>JAAGVU020000123.1:3276966-3291180 GCA_011763525.2 Mormyrus iriodes | reverse complement strand
GGTGGGGGGAGGGGGGGGGAGGGGGGGGGGGGGGGGGGGGGGGGGGGGGGGGCGGAGGGGGGGGGGCGGGGGGGGGGGGGGGGGGGGGGGGGGGGGGGGGGGGGAGTCATGTGACAAAAGGCTGTTGACAGACAGGCAGTTTAGACAGGAACACCCATATAAGCCACAATAGACTGACTACCACTGTACCTCGACAAAACCCAAATGTTTTCCATTGCACACAGCTTTAGGCATCCTGGCACTGCCTTATTTTAATGCTTATCTGGCGAGAACACATCTCTGCAGACCACCTGAGTATGGACCACAGTTATCTTCTATAGATTGAGAGAAGTTCGTATTGACACCATCCTTTTAAGGAGAGGAAGAAATGTTTGCTACATAATTGTCCCCCCAAAATGTTCCTGGATTTAACTACCCAGGGGACCTTTGGGTTCCCCTGGGCAGCCATAAGAATATAATCCTCTCTCATGTTCCCATGCAACAGCCTTGGGCTGTAAAATGGTACTTCCCTGTTTCTCTGGCCTGGCATCAAGCTTCTGAGTGATGTCAGTTGAAAGTTGAAACCTTTCAGCTTCAATGAGATGCCCCAGAGACCACTGTCCAAGTTCTGTGATTTCATAACCAGGTGAATAGAGGACTTCCAGACAGTAAAAATCCAAACCAAGATTTTGTTTAAAACAACTGGTTGAGTATAAAAAATCAGTTGCAGAGCACTCATCTGGTTGGTTGAAATGAAATCTTGGTCTGGATTTTTACTTTCTGGACCTGAACTCTCCACCTCTGTTCATAACTAACATTGCAAATAAAGCCAAACAAATCAACCCAGCCAAACAATTAATAAATAAAAACCTTGCTGCTCACACATTAATACTGGTTGAACTTGGCAAGGCACGAGAGCCAAAGTAAGCCGCTGTGACGTGCTGAAACTGCACAAGGCATCAGATGGCCTATTTCTTCATTGGCCTAAGTCAAAGGTCACCCACAAAATCAAAGGGCGATTGCCTTTTGGGGAAATGCAAATGCAATTGCTCTGCAAATAACTTCCTAATCTGTCAAATGAGTATATAAATTACATCATTATCATCTGGAACACAGATAGCTACAAGTTCAGAGTGAACGTAACTTTCTTAAGCTCGTTGACTGTGATGACTAGAAGGATGCAGAAAGGGAAATGCCTTTCGCCTGCCTGCTTTTCTTTGCTCTGGCCTATGTGAGTGCGTACTGCTTAATCCCATATTACCAGGGCTCAGTCTCCGTCATGTGAGGTTTAAGCATATGACTTGCCTACGATGCCAAAAAGAGAGATTAAAATTTGAATTACAGGGGCCCTAAACAATTTGGTTGGTCTGGGTTGGTGGCCCAATGTGATATGCTTTCATGGGGCCAAAAATGTCTAGTGGCTCCCCTGAATATGTGTGTATCTAAGGTGGTTTTAAGTGATTTTAATCAAAAAAGTAGATACTGTGGGGGTGGTGTGTGGACCATTGGGTTATGATGCTCTGCCTGTGAGTTGAAGGTCAACTTCCAGCAATGGCAGCTGATACCTCTGTTGGACCCTTGAGCAAGGCCCTTAACTGCCAATTGCTCCAGGGACTGTCTGATCCTGCCTTCTTAATTGAATGTCACTTTGGAAAAAAGCATCTGCTAAAAAAAACATAAATGTAATAAAATAAATGTAATGCAATATATTATGAATGTTGCCCTTATCCCAGTGAAAAATTCTGAGTGATTTGAGATGATGACCATTATTTGAAGTTTAGCAATGGATATCTGTGGCATTGAAAGAATTTGTCATATTTATCCTGGAGCCTGTGGAATTTTCCACACCAACCCCTGCATCATAACTTTAATCACCCCTCATGCATATCTAAGGGGGAACAAGGACAACATTACTGCAGTGACAGCAGCTGATGAGAGAGACCATGTTGGGCACAGCAAACACGCATGTGTGCCAAAAATAATGCATGAGAAGAGCAGAGCTGCCCCACGCGGTGATATTTTTAGCCCTGTTCCTGGGTAACTCAGCACTAACTTCATAAGACTCACAGCCAGCATTTGCTTATATTTGGGAATGGGAAAAGTGAATGAACTCTGCAGTTAAACAGTCTGACAATGCAAATGAACAATGTGCTGGTGAGAGCCTTGGCTTTCAGCTGTTTTGCTGACAAAAAGGATATTTTCTAGCACTGCATTTATTGCCTTTTTGTGATTCTCCATGTCAACACAGTCTTGGCATTTCTGTACCCCAACCATAGGTTGCTTCTGTCAGTCCAGAAATCTATAAGAGATTATTACTTATGTCCATTTGATGACAAAATTAATCCCTCATCCCAACAGCTGTCTCCCAGATAGAATCCACATCACTGAGCTTTCACCTCTTATACATCTTTAAAGAAAGTTAATTGGAGTCTAATATATATAATAATATAATAATTCCTCCCTGACTAATTGCTGCTTTTGTCCTGGTGAGTGCCAAATCATTAACCTTGACTTCATCTCAAGGAATTATTGTCTGATTTAATTAATTTAATTGTTATTTATACACTGTATTGCCAAAAGTATTGGGGCGCCTGCCTTTACAGACACATGAACTGTAATGACATCCCATTCTTAATAAACAGGCTTTAATATGGAGTTGGCCCACCCTTTGCAGCTATATCAGCTTCAACTTTTCTGGGAAGGCTTTCCACAAGGTTTAGGAGTGTGTCTGCGAGAATTTTTGACCATTCTTCCAGTAGAGCATTTGTGAGGTCAGGCATTGATGTTGGACGAGAAGGCCTGGCTCACAGTCTCCGCTTTAATTTATACCAAAAGTGTTCTGTCGGGTTGAGGTCAGGGGCCTGTGCAGGCCAGTCAAGTTCCTCCACACCAAACTCGCTCATCCATGTCTTTATAGACCTTGCTTTGTGCACTGGTGTGCAGTCATGTTGGAACAGGAAGGGGCTATCCCCAAACTCTTCCCACAAAGTTGGGAGCATGAAATTGTCCAAAATGGCTTCGTATGCTGAGGCATTAAGTGTTCCTTTCACTTGAACTAATAGGCCAAGCCCAACCCCTGAAAAACAACCCACACCATAATCCCCCCTCCACCAAACTTTACAATTGGGACAATGCAGTCAGACAAGTACCGTTCTCCTGGCAACTGCCAAATGCAGACTCATCCATCGGATTGCCAGACGGAGAAACATGATTTGTCACTGCAGAGAACATGTCTCCACTGCTCTAGAGTCCAGTGGCAGTGTGCTTTACACCACTGCATCCAACACTACATTGCACTTGGTGATGTAAGGCTTGGATGCAGCTGCTCGGCCATGGAAACCCATTCCATGAAGCTCTCTATGCATTGTTCTTGAGCTAATCTGAAAGCCACACAAAGTTTGGAGGTCTGTAGCTATTGACTCTGCAGAAAGTTGGTGACTTCTGCACACTGTGCGCTTCAGCATGCACTGTCCCCGCTCTGTGATTTTATGTGGCCTACCACTTCATGGCTGAGTTGCTGTTGTTCCCAATTGCTTCTACTTTGCTATAATACCACTAACAGTTGATCATGGAATATTTAGTAGCAAGGAAATTTCACGAATGGACTTATTGTACAGGTGGCATGCTATCACAGTACCAAGCTTGAATTCACTGTGCTCCTGAGAGCGACCCATTCTTTCACAAATGTTTGTAGAAGCAGTCTGCATGCCTAGGTGCTTGATTTTATACACCTGTGGCCATGAAGTGATTGGAACACTGGGATTCTATAATTTGGAGGGGTGTCCCAATACTTTTGGCAATATAGTGTGTATATATCGGCACTCGGACCCATGCCGGGAGGCAGCTCTGGGTTGGGCGACGATGTCCAATCTTCAGGCATATGGTTCCTCCAGCCCTAATGGGCTCATCCTGAGTCCCCCACCTGCCCCGCCGGCAGTGAGGGGACCAAGGGAGCGTTTAAACCATTCAGAGCATTGCTGAGGCATGTGGCTCTCTGCAGCAGAACTGTGCCAGTTCCACAAGGCAGGGCCAGCCCACGGACTCGCAGCCTAACCCAGCATCGGCTCGAGATGTGTTTCTCCAGTCCTGTCCTCACCAGAGAGACAAGAGAGGGCCCCATCGTCCCTCCTCATGATCGATTGAATTCGGCACCAAGTCACAGTGTCTGGCTACCTGGTTGATCCCGCCAGTAGCATATACTAGCTTTAAAGATTAAGCCATGCATGTCTAAGTACACATGGCTGGTACACTGAAACTGCGAATGGCTCATTAAAAACAGTTATGGTTCCTTTGATCGCTCCAACTGGTCCTTGGATAACTGTGGCAATTCTAGAGCTAATACATGCAAATCAGCACTGACCCTCCGGGGATTCATGCATTTTTTTGACCAAAACCCATCCAGCACTGCCAGCTTTGGTGACTCTAGACCCACAAATATACGGATATATGGAGACAGACTCCCCCTGGTCGACAAAATTAACCCAGGGGTACAACCCCTTGTTGGTAAATTAGGCCACGACATTATAAATGAAGAAGAAGCGGGCCTTGTGGTTAGAAAGGTTGAGAAACCCTACTCTACAATACACTGAGATGTTCATGTCCTTCATTTCTCAATCTAACTTTCAATGTTGCTACGGTGACCACAGGTAATGGGGAATCGGAGAGAGAGCCTGCAAAACTGCTATCACTAATTTGGGATTGTGTAGAGCTCTGTGCTGTGATTGGTAGATTACCATGTCAAATCCAACACCACTGCTGGGCCCTTGAGTGAGGCACTTAACCATGAATACTGCTCCAGGGCTACCATACCAGATAAATGGCTGACCTTGCACTTTATTGATCTATAACATCAAAAGAGGAAATGGAATTACATTCTTCTTTCTGAATGATGGTTAGATAACAAGGCCCTCAAAGTACATTTATGAAGCCTCAGATTATGGTGTAAGTATTTATAGTATAAATATCTGAAAGCACTGAAGCTTTCAATTTTTGTAACCCACATAGTCACATGTGCTCCTGTATGCTAAACAAATTGTGCATGAACATTCTGCTTTATTTTGGTTGCCTGTCTCCACTACACAAAGAAACAGTTTCAGGGTTTAATTAAATAAGCCCCTAAGGAACGAATTGTGGCCATAGTACAATCAGTCAAATCAAGCAAATGTTTATTGTCATCTCAGCCATGTATAATACACAGTGAAATGAAATAATGTTCCTCCTGAACTCATGGTGCAACAATTACATGTTTGAAGCTCAGTTGTAAGATATGTTTATGACACTTGCTCTTGGCAAATTGATTTCCTGTATATTTTTCAACACTTCTTGAAAAGAAGTGTGATAATCTGCTCATCTGTGGTCTAACAAACAGTTTATCATCATATAGTATGTTCATACTAAACAGTTTAAGGAAGAGAACCGAACTGCAAACTGACAACAGAAAAGGACAGGAAATCTAAGCGATATTTTCAGACACTTTAATTTTTTATTATCTTTGAGTTCCTCTTGTACCAAACAGAGAATGCTTAACTACTGCAGAAAGGATTTCCTCATGATTTCTTACATTAGAGACAAATTTCCTTGACAGGACCTGATAAGAGCTAAGTTGCTATTCATGTTCAGCTAAAAAATGTGATTTATTTTTTCTCATGAGATTTTCTTCTTAAACTAAGAGATCATAAAAATATTAGTTTTTCTCAATTGCTTTAGCACATTTCATGAAACATACGTAACACTCTCAAGACTATAAAAGCATTTCTCAAAACAGTTCATGCATATAGCAGAACACTGTGCTTTAGCTGCAAAAGCCTGTAACTTACACAAAACAATTAACCCATGTCTCAAAGGCAAATAATTCCACTAATGAAGTTCCACCAAAATGAAAAGTACAATCAGCATTGTTTTAACCATCAGAGTCAAAATGCTTTGGTGTATTGTCAGTGTGTCAGTGTAAGTATGCTCCTGAGCTCCACAATGCTGAATGATAGTCAGTAGATAAACAGTCATTATCTCATTGCCACTGACTGATCTTTTTTCTTTAGCAAACTGATACTTATTCATGTCAACAACACCAGTTTCATCATTGCAAGGCTCTACATTACTGTATGTATAGTTCACTGGCAAGCGAAAGCTCTCGCATGTACATGTAACTTCTTCAGAACTCAAGACACAGTACAATAGCAAACCAAAACGTCACACAGCACCGTATAACATAAAAACAGCAAAATGGCAATAAAAGAACAAAATGAGAACAAAATGTACTGTGGAACCCAAAAAACACAACAATGCTGTGTAGCTGCAATATATGGAATATATCACTCTGACAACTTGGTTAACTTGGTTTTACACGGGGTGGCTAAAGTGATGATTGCATGCATATTTAGTTTTGGGTGTAGGGAAAGGGAAACTACATAATCTATTTTGACCAACAAGACTAAAGCAACTGATAACTTTTGCAAATGATGACTATTGTACAAAACCATTTGAAAATATGAACTGAAACATTTGAAAATTTGTGTGAAACAATGAGAAACAGCATTTTTCTGTGTAGAAGTAACATTATGGTGTGGAGATTATACTTGTTATTTTGCAAATATTAATTGTCATTTGAGAAATGCTCCAAAGCAATAGAGAAAGACTGTAAAAAGACATTGTCATAGCCTGTTCTGTTTTAGACGAGTAATGAATAATTTTATAACGCTCAATACAACTCAAACACAATTGCTCCTTAAAAACATACTTCCATTGTTTTTCCTTTTTCTACAGTGTGGATCTATTGCCAAGAATATACAAAAACCACCTACAGAGACACCTAGGCTAAGCTATTCAAGGGACTCCGGAGGTTCAAAGGTAGAGCAGACTTTCAGGGGAGATCACTATCAGAGGCTCTGTCGGCCCTACAATGGTAAACAACAATGGTGAACAGAAGGGAAACGGTTTCCTTTAAGTAAAGCACTGGGTAAATTCTGAAATACCAAGTTAAGCTTAGACAGACAGAAACATAGATAGATAGATAGATAGATAGATAGATAGATAGATAGATAGATAGATAGATAGATGGATGAACATTTAATAGAATGCAGCCAGTGGACTACGAAAGCTGTAGTTTTATGAAATGTATTCCTCTGAAAAGCCAGTATGGTGCATAGACTGTATGCACTGTTTAACAGCTCCTGGCTTTCTGGAAAGTGACTGGGGATTCACATGTAAACAGAAAGCAAGAACAAGACCAATCCAAAGGGCTGGAACTACTTCAGGACCACGTAAAGCTTAACGATTCCAAGGAGCAGGATCAGGTCGAAAAACCAGGCACAGGAAACACCTAAAACATAAAAAAGAATCTACCCATAAAGCCATAAAACTGAGTGACAGTTAGATTTCACAGTGTGACACCTTCATGATGGTTTGTACTAAGAACCGGGGTCTTAGGAAGCTGGTTATTCTTAAGAAAAGAATGCTTTATAATTTCACGGAAATAAATTATGAAAAAAGCCATTTACAGAGAAAACATAACTCCCTTATTTCTTTTTTCACTGTTACCTCCATCCCAGTTAGGTGATGCCAAGTCCTGCCACACAACAAAGACACGCCAGCACTTTTGAAACTACAGAACCTGGCATTTCAGTCCATCCCTACCCTAAGTGTGCAGAAATTCTGACTCTATATATCCCTATATATCTTACAGTCTTCCTGAACATTCCTTAGATAAAAATGTTCCAAGATATAAAAACATCCATGTCCCCAAACAAAAAAAAAAAAAAATTGCCAACAGGGAACAAAACCAAAATCCGAAAGTGCTCGTCACAGAGTAAATTCAATAATGATTATCACCACTTAGTATTATTTCGTCCAATTGAATGAGTTTTTTTCTTAGTATGTGATCTAGTATGTAAGTCTGTAAATAGACTATTTGGCAACTCTGGTTACTATGTTTGTGGGGAGAAACTGAAGAACCCAGAGAAAAACCCACGACAACATGCACACGACACGCAAACTCCGCACATATACAGTACCAGGCAGTGGGAATATGGGTGGATGGAAACTTGGAAAGAGGTGATTCATCCAAAACAAACATAGCAGCTTAATATTGTATTGATTTGCATGACGAAAACTGAGAAAAAAAATGGCATAAAAGTCACTTTGCTGGTCTTTTGTGACAACCTTGAACAACATGTACACACTTGATCCAGTGATCTTGATTTTTCTCAGAAGAGCAATACATTCTATATTCCGTTGTTTTCTTTGGGTATTTCACTTGAGTGAAAAACAAGCTTTGTTGCCCAAGGTACATAACAGTTGCACTTAGATAAATCCAGGATTTAAGCCTCAAGGACGAAAAAGAAAATCAGCAGTACCTGTGGATTTCAAAATAATTGACTTCAATGCTATACTGGACCTTAACCAGCGTGTTTGAAGCTAGACAGAGTAAATGAAGTAGATTTGTCATCCAAGAATTTCTGCACTTCCTTCAGTGTGGGTGGTATGAAAAAATCCCCAGTCAGTGAGAGATTCATATAAACATTCCACAGTAGAGTTTCCCAACACATAGCTAGGAGATCTCATGCTTTCTTCAGGTAGTGGCCTGATCCACCAAGATTAAAACAAAAAAATAACCCCAAGGAACTCTGTGTCATAGTCCAGTGATACTTATAAATCAAGTTCAAGGCCTTGGTGCTGGCTTACAGGTTCATTAATGGACAGGCACCCCTCTCCAACAAAAGTCTCAGAACCAGCCACCCTCTTGGGATTTTTACGCACCATAGCGTCTAAAGTTTACAGAGAATGGTGTGATGGTCATTTCCGAGGCTGAAGACCACTTCTGAATGAGAGAGGTCAGAGGAGAATGGACAGGTTTGTTAAAACTAGGCCACAAGTATAGAAATAACAGCTCGGGATAACTATGGTGCACACACAGACTTCTTTGAATACTCATCTACCCTTAAAGTGGTTTTGGATGCAACAGCTGGTCCAAAACATATTGTATATGTGTACCTAATAAAGTGGTCACTGAGTATGCGAAAGAAGATTAGATGAATGGACTTTTCTGGACCAATTTATCTGAATAGCATTTGGAATTATAGAAGCAACATTACAACATCACTCACAATTTTCATAGCCACATTTCAGCCTGAGATGCACAGTGAACTTTGAAGAAAACATAGGTAAAATGTAAGTGCAGAATTCCTCAATATGCATGGATACTTCTCTAGTTTACTTGAGAAAATACTGATAAGTAAATTATTTGAGGGTCAAGGACCAATAATTTCTATTTTACTTATTTTATAACTTTTATTTTATTTTATTTGTATTATATTTTATAGTGAAATAAAATGTTTTGTGATCATTTGAAAGTTAAAGGTCATGCTGGTGTTAACTTATATGGGGAGTATGCTTAGACTAGCATTCAACTAGGCCAAAAAGAACCAAAGATGCTTTTCTTCATTTTAATATTTATGGAATTTAGATTTTCATTTAATATTTTATATTGATCAAATAATAAATGTCAGTGTCTCCAGTGTCATAGTGTGGTAGGGCTTGGACTTTCTGCTGACAGCATGTAATGATTTCAGTCTTAATCAGATTTAATTTTTGTTTTTTTTGGGGGGGGGTGACATATTTGCTTCTATAAATTGGAACACACCCAGGTTTTGGGAAATTGCAGTTCAGTATGTGAAGTAGGTTAAATTCCATTGCTCTTGCATATCTGACATTTTGTTTAGTGATCAGGTGGATATACCTTGGCCTGGCACAGGGAAAACCCTGTTATCCTTGCAAAACAGGGAAGATCTGCCACCACACCACACTATTTTCAATTACTGCATTGGAAAATGAAGAATAATTCGTAAGTCGTGCAGGTTGCCAGTCATAATTTATTTGGAAATTCTAGCATTAAAAATGATTAACATCTATATATTGAATGCATTTTATGAGCTGTATATAATATAGAGTAGACTTCTCTCCAAAATACAGTCAAAATACAAGTCAATTTGGGTGTATCTTGATATTCTACCTGTCCATTAAATATACATTACTGTATGCATACTGTATTACAAGTTGGCAGGGTTGTACACCATTCAGAATTGAAATGGGAATGGCCTTGAAATTCCAATTCTATTTGTGAATTTAAATTGAATTTGAATTGGGGTTGAAAACAGGATTCAGAATTAAAATTTGAATTTGAAATTAAGTAAGTAGAATTAATTTGGAATTGAATTCAAACAAGTTCATATACATAGGTAGATATACATAGGTTCATATGTAAGTGCAGCTTTTAACAATACAGCATAATATTACAATATGAACTACACATCTTGCATAACATAACATACACAGCCTACTGTACCATTGTTATAAAAATATCATGTTATTCAGAATGAAAGACTGCAACATTTGAAGAAATATTTTAATTGTTGTTTTGTGTAGATCGTCTCGTACAAAAAGTTGAGCAGCTCTCCCCCAAAATTCAATTCTGGCCATTATGACTGCAGTGCTCAACCAAAGAAATGTCCCATACTCCTTTTTCTTTTACAGTGAAAGTCAAACTAGTCTCTCACCTTGAAGCATAGCTTCAAATAATGTCACTGTATACCTCAGTCACGCATTTTTTGCAGAGGATGCCGACGCTTTGACCTACTGGAATGGAACCCAAACCACCATTCCTGAGCTAGCACAACTTGCCTGCAATTTGGTATTCCAGTTTTCTCTATACCTGTTGACAGAATATTCAGTAAAGCAGTAATAAATGTTCAGGCCAGAATGTTGCAATCTAAATCATAAAGCCTTTGAAGATCTTTTGCAGATTAAATGTAACAATATCAAACAATGATTAATGTGTATTGGAATAAAGCATAATTGCATTTTCCGTGATGTTTTGTTTTTTGCTATAGCACTACGGCTGACAAAGGCAAAACTTATTGTTATACATATAATTATAAAGTAATTCTTTTGCCATCTATATTTTTATTTGCTTTGTATTTAAAAAAATAAACATACTGTTAATCATTAAACAATAACAAGAATAAATAATACATTTGTCACCTGACACCAACCCTATAGGTACGCCTGCAAACTCAACAAAAATGCTGAGTCATTCCATTTTAATTCAACATATGGCCTTTGCATCACTACTATTGTTTTTTGATGAAATTTGACATGTGAATTATACAAACACTATATGGACAAAAGTATAGGGACACCAGGCCATACTACCTACAGGAGCTTTAATAACATCCTTTACTAAATCCATATGGAGTTGGTCCCCCCTCTGCAGCTTTCATAATAGTTGCCACTCTCTGGGAAGATGTTTCACAACTTCATGGAGTGTTTCTGTGAGAATTTTTGCCCATTCATCCAGAAGAGCATTTGAGAGGTCAGGTACTGATGTTGGATGCAAAGGCCTAGTTCGCAATCTCCATTCCAGTTTATCCTAAAAGTGTTTGATGGGGTTGAGGTCAGGGCTCTGTGCAGGCTAGTCAAGTTCCTCCACACCAAATTCACCCAACCATGTCTTTATAGGACCTTGCTTTGTGCACTAGAGCACAATCATGCTGGAACAGAAAAGGGCCTTCCCCAAACTGTTGCCACAAAATTAGAAGCATTGAGTTGTCCAAAATGTCTTGGTATGCTGAAGCAGTTTCCTTCACTGGAACTAAGTATCCTAGCCCAACCTCTGAAAAACAACTCCATACCGTTATACCTCCTCCACCACAGTGCAGTCAGGCAGGTAACGTTCGCCTGGCATCTGACAAACCCAGACTTGTCAAAAAGACTGCCAAATAGAGAAGAGTGATTCGTCACTTCACAGATCACATTTCCACTGCTCCAGAGTTCAGTGGTGGCATACATTACACCATTCCATATGATGCTTGGCATTGCGCTTGGTGATGTGAAGCTTATATGCAGCTGCTCGGTCATGGAAGCCCATTCCATGAAACTCCCAGCAGAGAGTTCTTTTGTGCTGGGGTTGATGCCAGAGGCAGTCTGGAGCTCTGCAGTTATTGAGTCAACAGAGAGCTAGCGACTTTTACTCACTATGCACCTCAGCACTTGGCGACCCTGCTCTGTTACTTTACGTGGCCTGTGACTTTGTGGCTGAGTTTCTGTTGTTCCTAAATACTTCCATTTTGCAATAATATCACTTGCAGTTAATCTAGTAAGGAAGAAATATCACAAACTGACTTATTGCAAAGGTGGCATCCTATCACAAGAAAAAAAATCATAATTCAGAGCGTTTTCTTATGAGCAGTAACCTTGTTTTTTTTCTTACTAGTAAAGCTACATGGCTCAACTACAGCTCGTAGGAACGCTAAAAAAGAGCACTTTTTCATGGTAAAAACTTTCACATAAGTCTGTTTCTTTTTTCAAAGTTCATCTCCCCAATAGCTTTTTTTACTGCATGGAACTGATGGGAGTAATAAAATACATTTTTAATTTCTATAATTTATATTTATAATGAAATACGTATGTGTGTGTACTACTTCTATATGAAACACTGACCTGTTACTTGGTCCCCTTCATTAGACAAGTCCCCCAAAAATAAAAAAAAATATATATTTTTTGAGCCTCAAAGAAGGCGTGTGGGGGGAGGGGTAATTATTTCACTTTAAAATACTATTTTGCTGCTTTCAAACAACAAAAAATGTGCTTTTATTGAAAGTGATGTAGGAGTTACAAAATTCTGAAATAACAAAAAATACAGTAACTACATTAAACTCACTTTCTTTTAATTTGTTAATTTCATAAAATTCTTTTTTTGGGTTCACCAATGAGATACAGTTGAGCCTGGCAGCAGTAACAGTAAAAAAGAAAGCATTATCATTTTTTTTGCTACCTGTGATGTGGAAAAGGTGCTATAGGCCTATTTCAAAGGGAATAAAAAAAAAAATTGACAAAAATGGAATGACTATGCTAATACACGCGAACAGTTCAAATATGCAAAAACAAATATGTCTATGGAAACAGGGGGTCAACAAATTGATAGAACAGACTAAAAAAGTAATACAAAAAATTCTGTTACAATCATACAAATATAAAGTTCACTTTACCCATGTATACTGTACATATACAAGCTCAGTATATACACCTGCCATCTATAAAGTAACTTTATTATCTAATTATTTATGTTTTGCTAGGTTGAATGACATTCCTATGTTGTGTGTTTGCATTGAATTCCTTTGAAGTGAAATGATTGTATTCTTTCAAAATAGGATGGAATATTGGGTGAAATCTAACAATGAAATCAGTGAATATGAATTTCAATGCAATTCAACACTGGAATTTTGCATATATGGCATATACGGAGATAACATAATATATAACAGAATATTTTAGAAATTCGTCACCAACACGGTGCCCGTGGGCACCAGGATGCCCCCAAGGACCACGAGTCGCCGGCGGACCTGTTCTAAAAATAGCAAAACTCACCAGTGAGCAGCGTCTAAAATTTAATTTTATCCTGTTGATATGATAAAATCATAAAGGTGATCAGTGTCTTCACACAGATGAGTATCATTAATCATGAATAATAATATATAACTAAAGGTAAATTGAGCAAATTTGTTATTTAAGAAGAGTGTATCAAACTGGTAGCCCTTCGTATGACTCAGTACCTGTGAAGTAGCTCTGAGTTTCAAAATGGTTGGTGACCCCTGGTCCAGTTAATTCTAAAGTAATATTGCATATGATACATAAAGGCCAGTGAGAAAAGGTAAAATGTTTTGTCAGAACTCCCTCACTTACCAAGTATTACTAAGGATGTGGTGGTATCATTGATAACTCATAAGCGTGACTATACTACTGTCAAGGTTTCTCGGTTTTTCCTTCATCATCCGCTGACCTCTCGCTAATACATTGTGAGAAGCACGTGTTCTGTTTATTCTATAAACACATAACAACCCAGGAGTCCATGTGACTCAAACTTATAATCAATGTGACGATCAAAGGGCATGGAATACCCTCCAAACAACCTGGACATAACCTTGTAATACATTTTAATGTTCCCTCTATAAAATTTCCAGATGGGCCACCACCTCATACCATTTTCTACATCTCAGTGTGACATTGGGGAAAACAACACAGCCACAGTTGAAAAGAATTTATTTACCAATCTATTATTTTATTCCGAGCAATAAGAAATCTGGTATTTGCTATATAGTCACATGTTAGTTATACACTCACCTAAAGGATTATTAGGAACACCTGTTCAATTTCTCATTAATGCAATTATCTAATCAACCAATC
>JAAGVU020000123.1:3247455-3258629 GCA_011763525.2 Mormyrus iriodes | reverse complement strand
CCTGATCACAGAAGCAAAGTTTTTGTGGAACAATAGCTATTTTCTGTTTGTTTTAGGCATAACAGGTTAGGAAAACATACTTTGTACCCAGGAACAAAATAAAAATAAAAATTTGTTACATAGTGTAATCATACAACAACAACAATAATAATAGTAATATATTTTTATTATCATTATTAATATTAATAATAATTTTTAAAGCATGAAGTGAGGAGCCTGGGAGTCAGCTGTCACATGACTGGTGAAGTCTTGGTGATGCCCACCGCATTATGTCTGAGCGGAGCCTGCTGGGGCTTCTGCCACATGGCTGGCATATCCGCCTCGCAGCTGTGGGATTGTGGGTTCTGACAGCGGCTCCGTCTGCCTCTGAAACGGACCCTCCGCTACCGGGAGCGGCTTCCAGAACGCCATGACCCTCGCTGGCAAGCTCACTACCCATACGTTATCAAAACCTGGCACACACCGGACTGGAGGGAATCAGGCATTGCACAGCTTTTATGAGCAGGGCGGCCCCCGATCACAGGGCAGTAATTCTCAAGTGGCCTCACGCCTTGCCTCCATAGTCGCGTGTGTCGGGCGAGCAAATGCACACGTGTCTTTAAATCTGGCGACCTCGTGCCCGCCGCTGACTCCGCCCGCTGCTGACTGAAGCTGGCCACGCCCAGTAGCAGCAACCACAGCAGCATTACACCCTCAAGCGACTCTCTGTCAGCAGTGGACAAAGGGGCTTCTGTCTACCGCAGCTTTTGCCAACAGATTAAGTCACCAAAATCCCCGTGGCAGGACTGTGCCATTTGTAAATGGGGGGGGGGGGGGGCTACAAATCAAACCCATGCTGAACATTTCTACTGAGGAGGGAAGTGGTACTGGCACCTCATGTTGTTTTATATATTTATTTTAATTGCAGAGCACGACACACTGTTATGATGCTTTCATCAAAGGGTCCTTTTTTCCTGGCACATGTGTTATGGAGTATTTAAGTATTTACCGAAGAGCTAATATGGTCCAGTTCTGACATCCTGTGAATTTTTGGAGGAGTTAAGCTTGCCTGCAAGATTTACCCCAAAACAGCACCATGCAGGAGCAACGCCCACTGTGCAGGAAGGCTGGCCGTGCTACAGAAGGGCTCCGTGTCCAGCAAGACGGTGCTCATGTGTTCCCACCAATTGACGGGACCATATTGAGCTTCTCAGTGTCCTTTCAGGCTATTTCTATATGATAGTTCCCCAAGTGCGGCCTGCAAGAGCCCAGTGTTTAGCCTGAGTGTCAGAATAATCATGTGGAGTGTGGTTCAGTGGGTCGGAAGGTCAGAGGCTTGAATCCTGGTGTCAGCAGGGTGATGAGCAGGGAAACTTGTCATATGATTTATGAAGCCACTTGCTCTGATGATCCCAGGGAAAGTCCTGTTCCCTCTTGGCATCAGAGAAACCCAATAAAGTCCAACAGCCATCAATGGAGCCAGTTATTCCTAACAGCAATAGTGACATGATAGCCTTATCCTGCCATGGGTCAACCCTCACGTCTCCCACCACTAGACACAGCACTGAAGATTGAAGCCCATCTAGCTGTGATAACAATGAATTTTGTTGCCAAAAATAACTATTTATTGCCTGAAAAAGACTTGCTATGTAGCTAGTAGGCTACAATATAGTTACATGCATATTTTGCATTATTCCCGTAAAACCAAGCAAACAGCCTACAAAAACTATTCCCAAAGTAACCTCAATGTCAAATTCTACCAGATGAAGAAAAATGGCAATTCCTACCATTAAAAAACTTTAACTGTGGAACTGCTTGGAAAAATGAAAGGAAACTGAATTTATAATACACTTTTTCTGACTCAGATTATTATTATCAACATCATCCAATAATAACATCAATACAAATGGTCCAGTGTGATTGGTTTTGATTCCTGACCTGACTGTGTGAGTACAGTTCCATGAGAAAGTATTTGCCCCTTCTAAATTCCCTTCATTTTTGCTTATCCATAATTCAATTAAATTATATTAAATTTAATTTAATTTTATATAGCGCCTCTCACAACAGAGTCACCCCAAAGTGCTATACATGATATTGAGAGATAGGAATAATGTAACACTTGTGTCTGATCACCAAACAAATTTAGGATAATACAAAGGACAACCTGAGCAAAAAAAAAGACACAAAATCATGTGGCAATTACCACAAATGACAATTTGAGTTATTGAGGGAAAATAATTCACCAATACCCCTATCATTCATGTGACAAAGTAATTGCCCCCCTAAACGTAATACGTGGTTGTTCCACCTTTAGCAGCAATAACTGCAATCAAACGCTTGTGGTAAGAGTAGACTAGTCTTTGGCATCGCTGTGCATAAATCTTGGCCCATTCTTCTCTACAGAAGTGCTTTAATTTTGCCACATTGGAGGGTTTTTCACTATGAACTGCCTATTTAAGGTCATGCCATCACATCTCAATTGGGTTCAAGTCAGGACTTTGACTAGGCCGCTCCAAAACGTTAACTTTGATTTTTTTCTGCTATTCAGAGATGGACTTGCTCTTGTGCTTCGGATCATTTTTCTGCTATATAACCCAGTCACATTTGAGCTTCAGATCACAGACTGATGACGGGACGTTCTCCTTCAGTACTTTCTGGTAGACAGCTGAATCCATGCGTCCCTCAGTTATGGCAAGTCGCCCAGGCTCTGCAGCGGTAAAGCATCCCCATACCATCACACTGCCTCCGCCATGTCTAACTATGGACATGACCTTCTTTGTGTGGAAAGCTGTGTTAGCTTTACACAAGACATAGCAGGACCCATGCCTTCCAAATAGTTCCATTTTTGACTCATCAGTCCACAGAAATTTCTCCCAAAGGTTTTGGAGGTGATCAAGGTGCTTTTTGGCAAATGTTAGATGGGCCGTCATGTTTCTTTTATTTAGCAGTTGCTTTTGCCTTGCAGCTTTTCCATGGACACCATTTCTGCCCACTGTCTTTCTAATCATGGAATCATGAACGCAGACATTAAGTGACCTGTGAGAGGTCTGCAGTTCCTTAGATGTTCATCTGGGTGCATCTGGTCTGCTGTAGCTTCCCTGATGAGTTTTCTAGGCGCTCTCAGAGTAATTCTGCCAGACCGGCCACTCCTGGGCAGATCTGCCACTGTTCCAAGACTTTTTTTTTCCATCTGGAGATGATGGAGTGATTCAGCAGAGTCCAAGGGTTTCAGAAAGCACTTTGTCCCCCTTTCCTGACATATTTCAGTAACGTTCTTTTTCAGGTCTTCAGGAAGTGAATTCATAGCGATAATTAATCAGGCAAATATTTTGTCACGGCACTGTATGTCTAGTTCTCATATTCTCCCCATGCATATATAGGTTCCCCTCAGAATTCTGGATTCCTGGATCCTGGATTCCATTAAGCAAAATGGTGTCATGACCCCCCACCCCCATGGGGAACCAAAGGGAAGATTTTGCACTGCTTATGATGGGCTGGCAGTCCATTGTACTGTGCCCTGTGCTCTCTGGGACAGGCCCCGGGCTCCCTGTGGCCCTGAAATAGAAAATGTAGGTGGATGATGAATAAACTAAACAGTGAAAAGTCTTATCACATATACTGGGCCCTTATACTGATAAACTCATCATAATATGTCACCACAGAAAACTGTAAAGGGTGTCCAGAGATGCATGGCTTTCTTTCAATTTAAGTCAGAAATAAGAACAGGTGATGAATCACTGGTCTATCTTAAAAACTGGATTGTGTATCATGCAAATATTCTGCACTATGAAGTGTGGAACAAGTCATCTATCAATCAAATCTGAATACAAGGATCAGTTTAGAATGGATGTGAAGGCTCTGATTCACATCCTGGGGAGGAGCACTCATTTATAAGCAAATGATGTTTAAGCAACAACTGTTACTGCTCTATTGCCTAAGTAAGGCTGGCATTACCATGGCCTCGGCATGGGCCGGAGAGATATTTTCATTTACACTAGTAGCCAAAATTGTGGAAACACTTCCAATTTTTAGAGACTGCAGAACTTTATTCCAGTATCTCCAGTTACATATTTAATTGTCCAATGTATGATTTTTATAAACATTCTTTTATTGTTTATAAACCCACCAGTATTCGTGCAGTCATTTTTAAAGTGAAATGCCAATGTTAGGTGTTTCCAAAATTTTGGCCTCTAGTGCATGTTAGCAGGACATGTAAAGTTCGTTTTTTTCACTGCCATCCTTCGCATAAGAGACAATTAGTATCTGTGGGAATCCATAAAATCTGCAGTATGGGGCTGTTAAGCTCGAAAATAAACATAGTACAGACTGCAGGGGATGTTTTTCATGCACCCTTTTAGTGTTCTCCGTTGTCTACAAGCTTTTCACAACTTTAAACATTGTGCAACATTTACATCGTTCTTTCAATGCTGTTACAACTTATAATTTTGTGCCTTGAATGCCGTATAAACACTAACTTCATCCATTTCGTCGATCCATCTTCTGGTTATAAAGTTACGGTCCCAGTGAGCCTGAACCCCAGGAAGCAGAGGGCACAAGGCAGGGGGACACGCTAGATGAGATGCCACAAGGCACAGACAGTCACACACACTGAGAAATATACAAACACTGATTCACCTAATCTGCAGGTGTATTGCCTGTGGGAGGAAACTGGAGCACTCAAAATAAACCCACGCAAGCACAGGGAGAGGATTCAAACTGCACACCCACAGATGCCAGGGCAAGAACCAAACCCCCAAGCGTGGAGGTCTGAGGCCACAGAGCTACCTACTGATGCACCTACTCTGCAGTTTTCACTAGAAAAAACTTATATCATCGAAAAGGTGAGAAATAGCCTTCTGTATTAAGGACACTATTACTAAAAATTCAAATGGCACTTTGATTATACATTTTCATCAAGCTGTCACTGCAATAATCAGCGTGCTTTTCCTGTTCAAAAAAAAAATCAAGTTGTGTTTCTGTACCAATCCTTGCTGTTCCTGCATTCCATAAATTTCACAGTCCGTACTCCCTGCAAACTAATGAGTTCATATGATGTAAGGGGGTCAGTACAGGGTACAGTGACCCAGCATGAGAAAAGCTAAAAAAAAAAAAAAAAATATATCAGCCTTTGGGGAACAAAAAACTGAATGAGAAAAACCTGCTCATAAAATCCCTGAGGACCTCAGTGTCCTGACGTGTCATGTTTATGTGAATGGTCTGATCTAAGAACAGAACAAACGTATGAGGAAAAAAATGAAACCAATAAAGGAATACATAAATGGAAAAGAAGACTTTAAATTTTAATGAGAGAAAATAAAAGCGGAAAAGAAACCGTTAAAATGCGATAGAATAGCACTGATTGTTGCTTTCCAGATTCCTCAGTTTAGGAAAATTCTTGTGGTTTACATCTCCATGGTCTAAGTCAAGTGATCAAGTTATAAGTTTTCACATTTGTTGATTTAGCCCACTCCATTTTGGTAAGAATACGATCTGTTGGGATTTGCAGATTCCTGAGCTTTACGGGAAACAGGTCCACAGTTTACTTTTTTGGTCTAAAAAAGCTTGTTTAAATCACAAATTGGTCACCACTTTGGGTTCGGCCTGCCGCAAACTTAATCCCTTCTGGAAATAACTACTTCTACTAGTGATGACAAGTAAATGGGAAGCTTCCAGAACATGCCACCTAAAGGGCATGTGTGACAAGCATGGCTTCTGCCAAGTTAACCTTATTTTAATGTTTATTAATGTCTCGTCATTTGTAGTTATGCTTTCTAACATTCGCATATAGCAATAATGAACTTGAGCCAATTATTAATAACTGGCTCATTCGACTTTTAAATAAAGTGAATTATGTAAACCTAATTGAACACTTCCTATACCTAACACCACGGAAAACTTAAAAAAACTAGAGCACTACATATTACAAGGACCAAGTAACAGGGAAAATAAACGATATAAGAGCCTTTAAGGGAAATTAGCTTGGAGATTCCTTAGATCGAATCCACTTGGATCAAGTACAGAAATTTAAGTTTACTTGATTATTTTAAGCTTTACAGAGCTCTGCAATGAGAGCGCATTGCGAGACTAGCCACATGCTGAAAAGGAAAGTCTAAATTAATCCTGGAAATCGCGAAATCCTGCGCCTGAACAGGCTGTTCCGATACCAATAGAACCGGATTCTGTAAACAGCCGCGAGGGGTTTCGGCTGCTTGGCGCTCGCCTTCGCAGCACCTGACTCCAAAGCGCAATCTTCCAGGGAACAGTTCTGCGGATCAGCTGTCATTTTAACTTTAGTCACATGGGTTGCATATAGCGTTTGAGAACGTGTTTATCTAAGGTGCCCGTTCGTGCCTGCGCTCATAGTATCATGTGAAGCTGCGCTTTGACTGATTGTTGCCCCGTCTCCCCTCAGTTTACGGCATTGTTAATATGCATCACTGAAAATTTATATTTATTCACCTATATTTTATGTACTGAAGTTTACTTCATTATCATGTTAAGTTTTTATTTTAGGTACTGGTATAATAAATAGCATTAAAAAAAATATTTAAATATTTATTACCTCCGCACTTGGATCGCATCCAGGGTGTCCCCTGCCATGTACCCTGTGCTGCCTGGGACAGGCTCCAGACTCACAGCAACGCTGCACTTGATAACCTGAGGAGATGGATACATTATCCAATATTTCTTGGTAGGCTAAGTTTCTTTTTCTTATAACTGCCATATATCTTGTTTACTTTCCCTCGTCTGCCTCTGGGTTTTCCCTATTGAGAATTCTCCGTAAAACGACTCCACAATATTAACTGGTATTAAGTCAATTAATGATTCGAATCGTAAAAGCGTTGTAAACACTGGTGAAAATATGTTTAGGGCGACGGTATACAGGCCTACACTAATAAATTAAACGATTTCGACAGAGTACACAGGCTCATTCGGTGAAAGCGGTAGCTATTTGACTACATCCTCAATCTGCAGTTTTTTAATGTTTCTTTGTCGAGTCTCCGTTAGTTACTCCCGTCGTCGCACCTCGGAGGCAGACGGAGGACATCGGGCACGGTGCGATCCATACGGAACCCCGTAACAGAGAGAAGCATCGCCGAGCGCCAAAGCCAGGACACAAACCGGTGCAGAACTGCAGGCTCGTGCCCAGCCTATGGGAAGCATGTAATAAATGGAATAAGAACCAGATCGTGAGTGATGCGTAGCGTTACAACGACTTAATTTCACCGGACCTAACCAAGTCAAGGTTATCGGCATCCCTGCAGGTTGTCACCATCTGCTCCGCGACTCTGGAAATTTGCCAGAGCATTCCCTTCCCTAGGTAGCATTCTGATGAAAATAAGGGTGGGGTAAAAACCACATGTTGGCTCAAGTAGCGTAAGTGGCACGGAGACACAGAAACCTGTGACGCACGAACCGCACCGCGCTGATAATAGGTAAAATGCGTTGCGTGCAGCTGAAATGTCACGGGATTGTTTTTCCCTTTAAAATAACGGTGCTGAGTAAGGTTCCGGATCCCGACAAGAAATGCGACTTTTCCTATCAATAGCTTATCATGTGCAGCAGACACTTGATAGACAACCCAAAAAGTCTTTCCTCAATAAAAGTAACAGCAGCCGTTAACGGTTTTATTATTGGTGCATGCGATATGGCCGCTTCTCGGTGGCATTGTTTAGTTCTTCGAACTAAAAACATGTGCCTAAATTACCAACAGAAAAAATACATAATCGTATGAAACTATCGTTGGTATATGGTAAAATACAGCGTATCGTTAAACAGTTCACAACATTAGGGTGGACGAAAATAATTTGCTTAAGTTTGTAATGACGGACTTAAGGTTTGGTTTATGCTGGAAGGGTAAACCTCAACTGCGGCAACTGCACTGAGAAAATAAAACAAAGCCGTTGTTCGTTGTGTTTCTTCTCTTTCCAGTAGTTGAATATTATTAGTTTGTTCATTAAACTTAACTTTATTATTTATGTTTATGACAAATTATTTTTAACAGGTTAAACTGGATAAATTGTTTATTTGAGGCAAGTTGAAATATTTCGTGTCATCGATTATTTGAGATATTTTAAGTTGATTCAACATTTCCAACATTTTATTTTTTTCAGTCTGCGATCACTCCAGTCCAAACGCACTGTATGAGGAATCTAAATGACTACAATACAATTCATCAATCATTAAATGGTACAAATAAAAAAACTACGGTATTTAATAAAAAAGAAAGTCCGTATGCGGTCTCTTAAAACACAATAATAAACACGAAATATAAGACACGGGATCATACACAACCAATATTCTAAACTGGAGGTTCCAGACGCCCAGCATTATACCCGGCCGCGGAACATTAGGGGTTTGGGAAAAAGGCTCGTTAACTTTCAAAAATGAACTTTAGTTTCAAATCTGTCCCATCGATCGATACGCTGGTGCGACTTCTCGGACGACAAGTTTAACCAGTCCCCTTACGCTAAACGGCCGCATGTAAGATAAACATCTTAATCTCTTACGATGTGACACGTACACACCTAATAAGTATAAACACTTTCTTGAGTTATAAGTAAATAAGAATCGTTTGCCAGTTACAAACTTGTGCACGTTACTATTAATGCGAAAACCAGGGTCAATTATAACCAGCGAAAAATACATATAATGCAATACAATACAGAAAAACGTCTTACCAACTTGCTTTACCAAGCAGTTAAAACAAAGCCATTATAAATGTTACAACCTGTCCTGCACGTTTGATAGAGCAACTTTTGCTCTATTTACACGTGTGTTCCCTGACAAAATCAACATCTACGCTGGTAATCCTAGAACCGGGTACAGCACAAAACAGGGCCACTTTTCTGACTCGTACCTGAGACATACCGTACTTACTGCATGGTTCCAGCTTGTTTTGGTTTTCCACTGCAGAAAAGTAAGCAGGGCCATGTCAGCATGGGTACGGGGGTCAGGTATGGCTCAGTTCCTGGTGGTAGTGGAAAAGCACCAAGACTGCAGACTCATGAATAAAAAAGATGGCAGTTTTTATTAAATAGAGGATAAATATTTATTATAATGGCGCCTTTCCACTGCCATCATGAACCAAGCTATACCCAAGAAATACTTAGAACTGGCAGTTTTCCATTGCAAAGTATGCAAGCCCTACCTGAACCGTAACCATGCAGACAGGGCATGACCAAACTGAGCTGGTTGTGTTACCACCATGTGATTGGTAAAAATACATGGAGATACTGGTGTCCTTTTAATCTGAAGGAAAAAAGGGTGTGTTCTACATATTATTCATTACTAGTATGACACATTGTGATGTACTGGTGCATTCCTGATAACTCAGAACTTGAAAATTTCCAAACTCATACTTAAAAAAGTACTATAGAACAGCTGAATGGAATGGATTCCTAATGCAAACTTACGCAAGTGAATGCTAATTCTACTAGCGTTTGATGTTAACATAACATGGCGATTGTCACAGATGTGCTAGAAAATTCGGATATGCCCAGACCTCCCTCTCACCAGCCTCCTCCTCCAGCTCTACCCAGGGAATACCAAGGCATTCCCGGGCCAGCTGAAAGATGTAATCTCTCCATCATGTCCTGGGTCTGCCCCAGGGCCTTCTTCATAAAAGTTCTGAAGAGAATTAGTGACAAAGAGCAGCCCTGGCAGAGTCCAACACGCACTAGGAACGGGTCTGACTTGTTGGTTGGAATGTGAAACAAACTCTCGCTCCATTTGTACAGGGACCTGATGGCCCACAAAAGCTGACCCTGTACCCCATACTGCTGAAGTACCCCCCACAGGACCCCAAGAGGGACATGATCGTATGCCTTTTCCAAGTCCACAAAACACATGTAGACTAGTCAGGCAAACTCCCATGAATCCTTCAGTATCCTTGTGAGGGTTTATTTATTAATTATTTTTTTTAAGTGTCACCAAAGCGTTACACTGCCTTAAGCACTTAAGAAATGCACATTCGGCACACAAGAGAAGGAACAATACATCACTGTCAGGGTTGCTCTCCAAACCCAGCAATACCTTTACCAAACAGACCCTTCTGCAGTGAAAAACCAAAGCGAGTTGTAACCGCTCTGTAACTAGTCTCTCTTGACAGTACGGCTTGGGTACACGTTGGTACCTGTATGCCAGTGGGAGAGCCCCATAGATATATAGTATTATATAAAAAGTATTGATGTTTGGCACTGTATGTTTTATACATGTGTCAGCATTGACTTTACATCTAAAATAGAGCAATTCTATAAAGGATATTGCAATTTTCTATTAGAAATTGTATCTGTGATTGCATGCTGTGTGTGTGTCAAGTTTGCATGATCTCTTCATGTCAGTTACCTCTTCCAATGCAACGGCATATAGTTAGGCTAATTATCAACTCTAAATTGCCTATTGTGTGTCTGTGTTCTGTAATGGACTCACATCCCATCCAGGGTATACCTCAGCCTTGTCCCCTGTGCTGTCTGGTATAGACACCAGGCCTCTCCATGACCAGGATTAGCATTGAAGAGAATTATTTGTGAGTTGTTGCCAGTATTAACTCTGTCAAACTTTAAACATGCCAATTAAACAAGTTTTCTTGTTCCTAGTTTTTGTTTTGCGTTCTGTTTTGGGTTTTGCTAGGTGACAGTGTTGTGCTTATGTATTACGTGTCTTTGTTATATTCTTGGTATTAGATTCAGTCGCCTAGTTTTCCTATTAATTCTCTTAGTTCTCTGTGTTCTTAGGGTTATTGTGTACACCTGTTTCTCATTGCTCCTATATCTCCCATGATTGGTTTGTCGATTAAGTTACACCTGTTCCTTGTTTTTTCTGGCTGTCTGTATATTTAAGTGCCTTCCCTCACTCTGTGCTTCAGTCTGCCTTTGTAATGTCATGGTGTAATGTTGCCATATGCTTTGGGCCTTATTATTGCTTCCTGCTCTGTGCTTCCCTGTTTCCTGGGTATCTTTCCCTTATGTTTATGTAGCTTGTCTTAATATTGAGATCTGTTGTAGTTTTCTGACCCCTCGTGGTCCTTTATTTTGTGTGATTCCCAGTGTTCTGTACTTCCCTTAACCCTTGTAAGGTGTGCATATTTTTGTTAATCAGCCGGTGTTCGTGGGTCCTGTGGACCCGCTGCAGTTTTGGGTATTTAATTCAACACAATCAAAAAATTTAATGTTAAAATACTTAACAGATATTTA
>JAAGVU020000123.1:3233297-3247248 GCA_011763525.2 Mormyrus iriodes | reverse complement strand
GGCCTTCCTTCTTTCTTTAGTTATATTCTTTGTCTTTCCTTTTTCCTATTTTATTCCTATTCTCTCAAATATCATGTGAAGCGCTTTGGGGCAACTCTGTTGTGAAAGGCACTATATAAAAATAAATTGAATTGAATTGAATTGAAATTATTGCAATCATTTTGTGTTAATTGTGTGTTGTACGGCAATTGTTTATGTTGTTCAGATGCAAAATGAATATTTACGTATTTGGTGCATATTTTTACGTATGTCTTATTTTGATGATTTATACACTGACCAGGGTTTATTATTATGACATTTGCAATTCATTATACCAAGACTGGTGTCAAGAGCTTATTGCTGCTAATCTTTAAGGAATGTTGTGTTTTCAAAATACAACCTGAGATTAGCGTGATCTCATCATCTTCACAGTGGGCTGTCACTTAGATATATGTTATATTAGATAAATCCATATTCCTGACATAAACATGTTTCCTATTGTTAAATGGCCACTGGAGGACTTTGAAACAAGCAATTATGACTGAGGACAATGAGCGAAGCTGACAATAAAATAAAATTCAAAAACTACCCTGAAGGGTTTTCGGCCGCAACTGCCGCAACTTTCATACCCAAACAGATTAAATTCAGGGGTCCAAACACAGTACTCTATATTTCAGTTAATGGCAGAAAGAACCTAAGAAAGGGTAAAAAGAATAGTTTGTATGATTTTCTCAAAACCGACCAGATGACTGACTATTTATTTGTTTTCAGAAGCCACTATTGATTTTTGCCTGCTCTGAGTAAAAGAATATTTTCTATTGTGTTACATAAAGGCAAAGGAAAATGTCACATGTAGTCAGGCTGCTAACAAATCTATTTCCTTCATTGATTAATTTTGTTATGTCACAATTAAGGAGAGTCGTTACAAATATAGACCGGATTTCTAGGATGAGCGGGCTGCAGGGGTGATTGCTGTATCATGCTGGACTGCCTACTCCCTCTTTTCTTTTTTAGAAAAACAAAATCACAGTAGTAAATTTTCATTTATACTGTGTGTGGGATCATCAATACAGTATTACATTCCTTTTTTCCTCTCTGAATATTTTCAGACTTTCATCCTAATGGGTTATTTATCAGTTGTGATCAAGCTCAAGGAAAATCACTAATTCATGTGTTGCTACAATGCTACTTCAAGTACACATTTTCAGCCCTTATCCACCTTTCAAATGTGATTTCACAAAGTTTTTTTCTGCAATCTAGTGGCCACTTCAGCTGAATGAAGATTCAGCCAACATGAACATTATCGCAGATGGATACCTCATCATAAGAACCTGAGTGGGGAATGTTCAGATAACTACTGGAGAGAGGCAATAAGAAATCCTAAGGGTGATCACAAGCAAACAAAGTTATTGCCCAATCCTCCTGGGTACGCCCATGTCACGCATGTCAGAAGTCAATGTGCAAGCGTGGTTGGAAGAAAACTATTTAGACATATGGCTGGCATGCAGTAACAAGTTCTCCACAAGAAAATATCTGAAATCGAGATGCTTTTAATGAAAGAAAATTGCTTTATCTAGAGTGCAAGACATACATCGCTATGCAACAGTGTGCCATTGTTCTGCATTGTTTACATAATTGTTCTGTAAGCATGGGAGATCCTGAGTGGTTTTGCAGCGACACCATGTAACACGGGGAGTCCCCATTTTTCACGCTGTTCAGGTTTAGGTCTTCATTTGACAGAATGCACAGAACACAGGAAATGCACAGAAAACAGAGATGGTTCCAGGTTGACTGAACAAAAAAGTAACTCTCACTCATTCAAATATACTCATACTCTTGAGGCAAATGGGAACTTCGGTCACCTGAATCATCCTCCTGAGATAGAAGCCCACCACAAGTCTTTCTTAATTCATTTGATTGATTGTTCATATTCTCTTCTCGAGACACCATTTCAGCCAATGACGTACTGGATTTTTGCTAATTGATAGCCCCTCATATATTCAGGATACTTGGTTGCCAAATACAATCTTCAAGTAACCTCAGACTTTCACAAATTAACAGAAGCAGAAGAATCATGCAATCTATGAATGCATAAATATGTTATAACTGCAAAATAAGACAATAAATATTGGACTAATGTTAGGTGTTTCCAACAAAGGTGATGAATGTACTTCTAACAGTATTATATTTAGAGCGGTACATATGTATGATATATCCATTCAGCCAGTGGCAGGTGACCTTGGATCTTATCCCAGGTGGCATGGCACAAAATGTAGGGGATAAGCAAAATAGGATGCCAGCCCATAATGCACACACTACGAGAAAAGTAACTGTAATTTGAGACATCAAAATGTGTTTATATATCTGTTCAGGGCCTAAGTAGGATAGGAAACCATGGTTTAGGTCAGTTTAATAACATATTTCAATATAATTTCAATCATATAATTGCTAAGTCCCCAAATTAGGGTTCGCAAACTGAAGCTAGGGTAAGGGTTTGAAAATCTAAAACTGTTTAAGTATTGTTTTTATGATTGTTCAGGCCCCCATGAGGATAGGGAACCACAGTTTAGGTCTTTTAAATAACATCTCTCATACTTTCCAACTGCCTGTTATGGCACCCTAAGTCCCCAAATTAGGGCTAGCAAACTCAAGCTAGGGTTAGGGTTAGAAAATCTATGGGCTTTTCAAACATTACAATGTGATTTTATGATTGTTCAACGCCCCATTAGGATAGGAAACCACATTTTAGGTCAGTTTAATAACATTTTTCATACTCTCCCACTTCCTGTTGATACCATAAGCCCCCAAATTAGGGCTAGCAAACTCAAACTAGTGTTAGGGTTAGATAATCTATGGGCTTTTCAGTCATTAAAATGTGTTTTTATGATTGTTCAGCGCCCCATTAGTATTGTAAACCACAATTTAGCTCAGTTCAATAACATTTTTCATACTTTCCAACTGCCTGCTGTGGCACCCTAAGTCCCCAAATTAGGGTTAGCAAACTCAGTCTAGGGTTAGGGTTAGAGAATATATGGGCTTCTCAGACATTACAATGTGCCTTTATGATTCTTCAGCGTCCCCTTTGGATAGGAAACCACATTTTAGGTCAGTTTAATAACATTTTTCATACTTTACAACTGCCTGTCATGGCACCCTAAGTCCCAAAATTAGAGTTAGCAAACTCAGTCTAGGGTTAGGGTTAGAAAATCTACAGGTTTTTCTGACATCATAATGTGTTTTTATGATTGTTTAGCGCCCCATTAGGTTTGGAAACCATATTTTAGGTCAGTTCAATAAAATTTTTCATACTTTCCAACTGCCTGTTATGGCACTCTAAGCCCCCACATTAGGGTTATCAAACTCAATCTAGGGTTAGGGTTGGAAAATCTATTGGCTTTTCAAACATTAAAATGTGTTTTTATGATTGTTGAGCACCCCATTAGGATAGAAAACCAGATTTTAGGTCAGTTTAATAACATTTTTCATACTTTCCAACTGCTTGTTGTGGCACTCTAAGCCCCCAAATTCGGGTTAGCAAACTCAAGATAGGGTTAGGGTAAGAAAATCCATGGGTTTTTCTGGCATCAAAATGTGTTTTTATAATTGTTCAGGGCCCGTCTAGGATAGGAAACCACAGTTTCGATCAGTTTAATAGCATTTTTCATACTCTCGAACTGCCTGTTATGTCACCCTAAGTTAATTGTGTGCTTCTTTCAAATTATTGTGCCAAAAAACACAATACAATAAGGCAATGAAATAAAAATAAACTTACAACAAACAGCTCCACTGTAGTTACTCAGCAAAGATTGTACAAGAGTGTCAAGATCTTAATTTGTAGCAGCATGTAGTTATACATGTCAACCTAGCAGAGGTCGATAGTTCAGTTCCAGAGAGTAAATGTTCAGACCAAAATTTTGTTTCAAGCACTCAGGTGAATACTCTGTGACTGTGACTCTTTATACTCAGCTTGTTCATCTGGACTTTTACTTTCTGGACCTGAATTACCCACCTCTGCAAGCTATCTGCAGTGAATTAATGAGATGGGTGATAAAAACCGATATAATTGGGTGAACACATTGAGCTTTCATTAAATGGAAGTGGAATGCCCAATCCAATGGAAGAAGGCAGCACAGGACACGTTGAGTCTCCTTAAACTTGCCAGCAGAGAGGAGTGTTGGCCAAACACAATATGGCACTAACCTTCACTATTAAATAAATTCTGTCAGACATTTTGTTCAAAATATACTTTTTCCAGAAACATGCTTGTTTAGACAGGTTGAAAATTCATGAAATGTTTGACATTCACCCCTGTAGCTGGGGGTTACGGGCCTGACTCAGAGGCCCATGGACACATAACTACTCTGCCAAGGCCAGAGCTCAAGCCAGTGACCTTCTGACCACAGGCACAGAGGCTTAGCCCACTGAGCCATTCACCACCACCTAAATCCCTGCTAAACAATGGTGTCAAAGGCCTTTTGAGAAGCCTAATTACCAGCAGGTAAAAACTGTCCTCAGGTGTTAATGCTTCATGTCCCACACAGAGGGAGAAAACTGTGTCAGGCGCCTGGTGTCCATCATAAAACTGTCCAACTTTCTGAGTCGGTCTGCATGCGAGGGCCTGCATAGTGGACATCAGTAACTGAATCATCACATGATGTGAACTTTACCTACATATGTCTCAAACATTCAACAAACATTAAGAAACTTCCTGCTTGATCTAGGTGATGGTCCCAAGAGATGCTAACCAAAATCTGAAGTAAGAGACCAAAATCTGAAGTAAGTGGAATCACGGACTTCCTACGAAAAGCAAGCTGACTGCGAGTTACCCCATAAGGGAGTGGGTGAACTGAGATTAAATGAGCAACAACAACAGCATGGGTGGCACACACCTCCAGCACTGGGCGATTCTCAAGCCACCTCTAGTCTGTGTTTGGAGCCCGCAGGTGCTACCTGTGCTGTGTGGGCTTACCTTGGACTCCTTCCTCAGTCCAAATACACACGGTTAGATTAACTGGTGTCTCTAAACTGCCCATAGTGAATGACTGTTTGTGCCCTGTGAACGATTGGCATCCCATCCAGCATGTACCGCTACCTTGTGTTCTACACAGCCTGGGATAAGTTCCAGGCCCCCAATGACTCTGACTTGTTAAACTGTTGTGTTTATCCAAATCAGTTTTGAGCTTCTCCCATTTATAAGAGCTGGATGTTTTCCTGGGGCTTAGCAGGTTGAGCTTGTCACTCAGGGCTGCTGCATTCGCTTTTCTGAGAGCCCCTTTGTGTATTATTCAATGTGTTTAATCACTAGGCTTTCTGATGATACCTAATTAACACCTAATAATCCATCCTTCTTCAAATCCCCTTTTCTGCTGGGTGTTATGGTATTTACCTATTAATACTGATTGTAAGAGTCTTATTATTGCCCTACAAATGGGTTTTGGTGGCTCAGCTTACCCTCATTAGGTCTCACAGTCTTTCATAATTTCCATACATGCAAAGTGTTGATTTGCATACAAATTTCCCACACAGGACCAATCACTAAAACTTAGAAGATCTTTCCATATTATATTGTGGAGACTGGGACCTTATCATATGAATTCAGGTGAACATTGTTATCAAATCATCTGAATTCAGTTGAACATTGTGATCCAATCTGTACAGGAAAGCTGCAATATATCATGTTGTGACTAAGAGTGGTCTCAAGAAGGCTGTTTTTTTTAACTGAAGGGATGAAAATCAGGAAAGCTGCAGAAACCAGGCCCACGGGCTTCTGCCCTGCTACAGAGACAGGCGTGAGGGAAACTCACACAAAGTTCACACTAATGGTCAGGAATCAGACCGTCAGTGCTATGAAATTACAGTGATACCCACTGAACCATCATGTCACCCCCTCTGCAGGTATACAATGGTAAAAAAAAATAAAAATTTTCCTTCACTTCCTGTTCTATAGATTCAGACACCTTACATAACTTTAAATACACTGAGACTCTGACAAAAACAAGTAGAAAACTCCATTAATACAAATATAAATAGTGAAACATTTAGAAATACATTAATACACACACATACATACAGACATATGTTTTATATATATGTATATAAATATATTTATATATGACCTTTGAGGCCAGGTATGGTGTGTGAATGAGAAATCTTGGTGAACCATCATGGTATCTTTCATAATCAGTTTCACACACCCATGTTCGGATTCTTGGAAAATTAAAAAAAAGAAAATGCTGCTGACATCAGACATGCCGCTGCCAAAGGCCCGGCCATATAAAAAAATATCTCTTCACCACTACATGACAGTCACCTGCCTGGAATCAAAACTCAATATGTTTTTTCTCTTTAGGAAGAATCCCAGCTATCTTGGAGCCAGGACCAGTCCTGCCAAACAAACCATCTATTTGATCAAACATGATACCCCGGTCTAGCTTCCTGGAATCCAATGACATTAGATGACTGTGCCTCTAATAAATCAAATCCATAGAGGGGCAGCTGCATGTCCACTGGCAACCATGTTCACAAGTCGTCAGAAATAATGTGAATCATTCACAATTATGCAATGCATAAAAACCAAGAGCACAGGTTTCCATAAGTCACTGGTACTGTGTGGTTTCACAGTTAGCATGGTGTCAAGCACTGAGAAATCTCAAAAGTATTGTTAGCTCAGAAACTTTGATAGTGTAATGGAGCATGCCCGGCCCTTATCACAGTATTGCAAGGCTATCTGAGTCAGCAAATAGGGTTTTTTACCACCTACCTAGCTTAATACAACAATACAGAGCCCCTTAGTATATGCAAGTTTTGATAAATTCCGGAGCTTTGAAAGGGAACAGAAAATTACCTGCTGACATCTGCAGGTCGGTCATTTTGTAGGAGGGCACAATGTGTCTTGTACACTGTTTCTAAATCTCTGTGGCTTTGTGAAGTTGTCAGTTGTGGTCAAGGTACCTGTAAGGCAGACAGACTCTGGCCTTCACTGTTTTAGATGTGTGCACTACAAACCTCAAGCTGTTGCCTTCTGCCTGGGCAGAACAGAACGCTGTGAATAAGGCCAGTCTCTGCCCGATGTCTCAACGCAACAGTGCCCAAAAGCTGTGCCTGCTATAGCCTCAGCTTTCCCTGAGCAACTCTGTTTACTACCCACAAGGCCAGATAATTACACTGACCATTATTATGCATTGTTAAAGCATCTATAGTGCGTTCTAGATAAGAGCTTAATAGAGCATTCATAATGCATAATAAACGTAGTTGTAATTTGTTATGCCTTTTTATAAATAGTTATAGCCGTGTTTATAATACTTCATGAATGCATTATAATGCATTATGAAGGTATCTATAATGCATTATTATGACTGCTTTAAGTAAAGTGTTACCGTAGAATCTTTATTGCTACACAAACAAGGCTGGTGGAAATTTTTGTTGGCACAGTTTGCTTGAGGCTGATCCTCCAATCAGCTGTGAACCACCCAATATCACTGAAAATGCACGGGTGGTGAATCAGCTGGGGGTAGGGAAGGCTGCAAGGATATGTGGTATCCAGGGTGAACTTCTCCAGGCTGGTGGTAAGGCTGTCCTTCTGGCATTGCAGACAATCTTTGCTTCCATTTGGGAGACAGGCGTCATCCCAACTGATGGGAAAACTGGACTTCTTGTCCCTATATGGAAAGGGAAGGGTGACCGCCCGGATTGCGGCAAATACAGGGGGATAACATTGCTCTCAGTGCCGGGTAAGGTCCTTGCAAGAGTCATCCTTAACAGGATCCGTGACCATTTGCTTGCCTCTCAGCGACCGGAGCAGTCTGGTTTTATGCCTAAGAAGTCTACCATCAACTGCATCCTGGCACTGAGGGTTCTCATCGAGCACAAGCGCAAATATCGGCAGAGGTTCTTTGCAGCCTTTGTCGATTTTCGTAAAGTGTTTGAGTCAGTTGATCAGGTTGCCCTGTGGGACATCCTCAGGCTTCAGGATCCCTCTGAAGTTGCTGGACATCATGGTCAGCCTGTACACTGGTACTGTGAGTGCTCGGCAGAGTGGAGGAAGAACCTCTGCATTCTTCCCAGTTGATTCTGAGGTTCGCCAGGGGTGTGTTCTTGCTCCTACTCTGTTCAATGCTTGCATGGACTGGGTGTTGGGCAGGGTCATTGGGTCCAGCAATTGTGGGGCATCAGTTAGTGAAGAAAGATTCACTGATCTTGACTTTGCTGACGATGCTGTGATCTTCGCTGAGTCAATGGAGGCTCTGACTGGGGCTCTTGAGAGACTGAGCGAGGAGTCTAAGTGTCTGGGATTGCGAGTGTCCTGGATAAAAACCAAGATCCAGGCCTTTAATGACTTCTTAGGCACAGCCATCAGTAGTGTGTCTGTCTGCAGGGGAGTGTTGACCTTGTTGAGAGGTTCACCTACCTCGGCAGCGATATTCATATCTCTGGTGACCCTTCCCATGAAGTCAGCAGACGGATTGGGAGAGCATGAGGGGTTATGACGTCGCAGGAAAGGGGTGTGTGGTGCTCCCGAAATCTTTGCAAGAGGACGAAGGTCCAAGTTTTTAAAGTCCTGGTGCTCCCTGTCTTGTTGTATGGCTGTGAGACATGGACGCTATCCAGTTAGCTGAGACACAGACTGGACTCCTTCGGTACTGTGTCTCTTTGGAGAATCCTTGGGTACTGCTGGTTTGACTTTGTGTCAAACGAGCGGTTGCTAGGGGAGTTCCCAATGAGGCACATTACCTGCATTGTGAGGGAGCATCAGTTACGGCACTACAGCCATGTGGCATGTTTCCACATGGCTGGGTGATCCAGCTCACAGGATCCTCATTGCTGAGGACCCAAGCAGCTGGATCAGGCCAAGGGGACGCCCACATAACACCTGGCTGCGGCAGATGGATGGCCGTCTCTGGAGGGTGGGACAGGACCGTGTGTCTGCCTGGGAGGTCGCCAGCTGGGATCCTGAGACATTTCTTCATGTGGTGGGTGCATGCTCCCCAACCTGACCTGACCTGACAGTTTGCTACTGTTGGAGACACCGTAACAAAAGACAACTAACAATTAGAGCATAGGGCAGACAGAGAATAAATATGAGACACAAGTTAAACAACAGAGAGGAGTAAATGCAAGGTATGTGATATATACAGTCTATGCAAATCCAACTAGTGAGGGCCAGGAATCTGGATGGATTTTGATTGTGTGGATCCAGGGAAGGCCCAATCCAGTGGAAGAAGGCAGCAGAGGACATGTAGAGTGCCTAGGAACAAGCAATTACAAGAGGACAGCAGTATGGACCCGAGGATGCTGTCTGTGCCCTGTAGCCCTGGGTAATGAGTGAAGGTGTAGGCATGTTGAAGGAGTTGCTTGCAGCCCCCATCCTGTGTCTGGTGTCTGCCTATGTATGGGTAATCTGGAAAATGCCAGACAGACTGTTTCACTCACATCCAAAATCTGCTCCTTGGTGGCTGTCCAGCACTGCGGCAATAGTCCAGACGCCATTGTCACCTGCCAGCACCGAGGTAGCAATCCAGACACTGTTGCTACCAAGTGAGGAAGTTGCTGCCAAACTGAAGTTGGCCTGTTAGAATCGCCCATCTGGATGAATTGGACCAATGTGATCTTACCCAGGGACAGATGGACTGTGAATCACAGATGTGCCTTGACCGGGGTACACATGAGCTATGGACACCTTCCACTGGCTCCTCCTGCTATATTTCTTTTAATTTAGTTGGACCTGCGAGTAAAGAGGCAGAGTGGGAAATGGCAGAGGGCAGAATAATGCCCTCAACCAGAATTTGGTCCATCTCATTGTGCTGCCATGGAGACTGAGCACCAGCCAGGAGCCTCCAAGTAACATTTGGCATAACCCAAAAGATCCTTGTTAGATTCACTGTCTTTGTGGTGTTATATAGACGGACAGTTTGGTGGATGGGGATACATTTTAAAGGAAAGATGGATCCAAAGTGTATGGTCTTTGATTTAAGTGTTTTTATTTATTTGATATCACACTTAGGTGTTCTTCATGGCACCAACTTCTGATTTTGTGAATTTGTGTCATAAAACTGTTTATTGCCTGATGCTAAATCTTTTCCCTATCTTGTGTCAGTCCACCACCCTATAGCCTATCATAATTTATAATATACTTTTTCTAATCCCTTCTAACAAAAAAAAACACACACACACAATTAAATACAGCAAGATTATTTTGTAACTATAATAAAATACTACATGTAGGGAATTCATTGCAATGCTTTGTTCACTCAAAACAAGTAAAAGTACAAAAGTATGAAACTAAGAACTGCTGACAAATCAAATAAATAACCATAGCATATCAGAGTCCAAGCATTGTATCAGAATATTCATAATTTCTCGGGAGAAAAAAGCCTTCTGACACTGAATGATTCAAACACAACTAGCAGCAAAATGGTTCCATTGTTGCAAATGTAATGGTCAGTTTGTTTTGTGGAGTCAGGGGTTATTCCAGGAGGTGATGTAACAAACACTGACTCACTACGGTAATGACAGCACGGCAATGGAATTGTAAACACTGAAACGTTTTCCAAGCCAGATCTATAAATACATTTTCTGCAGTCTACAGGATTTTTAATATACCCAAGAACCACTGTTTTTCTTGAAACTGATTTTGTGTTTTAGCTAGGCAGTCGGTCAAAATGATATGCCTTATCTCCGTTCAGCTAGATAAAAATTTTGCTTTTTAAGTGAGGGAGTGGGCAAAATAAAAAATGTGAATTTACAATAACAGTACTGGCTGCCAAAAGTAAGACTGACCTAAAGTACAACTGCATGCATTTATTTAGCAGAGACTTACATCTAACGCAACATACAAGTGAAGATGAAGGAGCAGGGTCAGCCAGTATCTCTGGTGCAGTTGGAGTTAAGGGCCTTGCCTAAGGACCAAATGGTGACATCACTCTACCAGCCACGGGGTTTTGAACCAGAGACCTTCCAATGCTCACCATCATCATCATAATTTTAAGGCACCATCAAAAGTTGATGTATTAGTATGGAATTTACATGTTCTCTCCCTGTTCCTCTGGGTTCCTGCCATGGTCCAAACCCATGTATTTAGACTAACTGACTAACTGGAGTGTGGGTGCGTGTGTATGTGCCCTGTGATGGGCTGCCCCATTCAAGGTGTACCCTGGTCTTGTTCCCTATGCTTCAGGCCCTCCAACTCTGGCATTCCTGACCAGGGTAAGCAATAATAAGATATATGGATGTTAATTCTCGGCATTACGTTCCTTTGACACTGATATTCCAACCACAGATTTCTAGGCAAACATCACACACCCAGCGCAGCAGAGGACCATTGGTATATTTTATTATTTATAGACAGAAAAAAAAACTGAGCCTAAAAATAGAGGCTAAATGTTTGAAACTGATCTTCAAGTTGGCACAGTTCACAGTTTGCCCAGTGAATTATGATTGATGTTTTTTTGTTAGTGTAGATAAAAAAGAAAGTTTTTTAAGTCAGTTATTTTTAAAAAATAATAATGTTGAAACAGCACTCTATGGGATATTTCTGTAGCCCCTCAAGTTTACTTTATATCAGTTATTGTACTTCCACTTATATAGCAATATGCCTGCATCCTTAAAGAGCATACAAATGTAGAAGATGCATATTGTCTGTTCATCCTTTCATACAAACTGCTTATCCAGGACAGGACTGTAGAGGGGCCTGCAGTCTTCCCCAGGAAGCACAGGGTATGAAGAGGAGGACACCAGTGATAGCATGCCAGTCCGGCACAGGGTGGGTGCACACTCGCGCACACATATTTATAAACGCCGACTCACCAAATTCTTTGGACTGTGGGAGGAAACCCACCGAAGACGCGAGAACATTGAAACTCTACCCACAACAACGCTGAGATTCAAACCCCCGACCCTAGAGGTGTCAGTCAACAGTGTAGCCCACCCAAATAAATGTAAAATATAATAAATCATTTGCAACAGACAACAAAGGTGCACATTGATCTCTCAATGGGTGTTTGAACATTTCCGTGAATCTGACAGAGTGAAAGGGCCACAAGACTGTAAAGCTCTGCCAATAAAGTAACTACACAGCTCCGAAAACCCACCGTCTTGAACTTTCCCATCACCCCTAAAACTGAAAGAGCAAAGATGCCGAAAGCCAAGCCTCCGAACAATTTGTAAGGATGAAAAACAAACCATGTTGCCTTCTTCCCCTGCTTCCATTTAAGGATCTGGGAATGTATCCAAGTAGCTAATGGATAGTTAATGTAGGAAAAACAGATTGCAGACTGGGGTTGAACCTCACCTATTTTGTCAACATGTTTTCAGAATAACAACAAGGTAATGTATTCCCTGTTGCTCTTAAACACTGCCCTTTTCGTCTCCCGGTCCGAGAAATGCCTCGTCTCGCAAACGACACACTGAGAACAAAAGGTCTGCTTGTCATTCTAAATAAAATGCAACGCAGTGCAGAAAGACTGCTGTTTAGAGCGATCCAAGTGTGAATATTCATTGACGGGGGTTGCAACGGAAACAGCACAGCGACAATGTGGAAGGACAAGCCCTCTAGTGTGAGAAGACAAAGAAGAAGAATGAAAAAGACCACACTGAAACAATGCTCTCAGCTGGTACACTGCAGACCCACAGTCACTGCTCTGCAGGACCTGGGCTTGAAACCCATCCAAAAACACTAAATCCATTTAAATAATGGATGAAGCCAACAAGAATGTAATGTAATGTCTTTTATATAGAAGGGTGAATTTCTTCATTTAACTTGAGACCAGGCCGGTGAAGAAACATTTGTACGGAAGATTTATATTGATGGATGTACCCAATCGCTTATCAAAAACCGGATTGCAGGCAGGGGTGAATTAACTTATCTGGGAGCCGTAGACTTAGACATACAGGTATTGATGATTTAACTAAACGTTCCATTTTTCCCGCAGTGGGGTGGAGCCCTGATGTTTGTCGGGGCCTTAGACTATAGTTTAACAAAGCCTATGCATTAGTCTACCACTAGTCGCAAGGAGCCTGGGCCCCAGGTTGCAGAAGTCACATGGGAGGGCTACACCCTGGATGGGATACTAGTGTACCACATACAAGATACATGCACATATTCAAGCACTGTGGGCTTGCCACACATAGAGATGCCAGTGAGCCTGAGAGATGGGGGAAACACACAGAAGACAAGGAGAACAAGCAAATACACAGAGAGCCTCAGAGGGGAGGCAGGATTCAAAGCCCTAACCATGGAGGTGTGAGGCACCAGTGCCCACACAGACTTAAACACATAAACCGAAAATACTATATTGATTTTTTTTTCATTATGTGTTACATTTTTGCACCAATAATTTGATTACATGCAAAAGGAGATGCCTGGAATTGTACACAGAAGAAATGGGCAAACTGTTTCATTGTATGAGCTACTGATGGAGTCATTTTGTCTAGTAAGACTGGTTTAGTAAAGGCCAGATTCATAATCCAGCAGCTGATATTTTATGAAACTGAATCCTATCATCTGTCAGTGGGCAGGCTTTACTGTACTCTGGACAAGAAATACTGCTCCTTGAAATTATTCACCATATGACGTCCCATTAAAGTAAGAGAAAAAAATACTCAGGAATTTTTAACATTCTGAAAGACTGAATGTGATGGTATTTTGACAGTTTTGGTCCAGAAGAGATGGGGAAGGGGTGCTGCATGGTCACACAAAACATCATTTTTGCACTTTTGGGAAACTTTCCATAAAACATTGTTTCAAAAGCTCACACCATTCAAGGAAGTTATATAAACATATATGCATACATACAACACAAGATGAGCCTCAACATTATAAAAACCCTTGTTAAGCAAGTGTTGTCAACTATACTGTAGATATCATTGGTCGAACTGAAAGCAGTGTTAAACTGAACAGGTTTATTACACTATGTAACACAAATTTTGTTCCTGGACAATACATGTTATTTCTTAATTGCTTATGTTGTAAAAGTAT
>JAAGVU020000123.1:3219089-3232180 GCA_011763525.2 Mormyrus iriodes | reverse complement strand
GAAGACTACTCAGTATTGAATGTGAATCGAGAACAGACGAATTTCAAAATATCATTATCCTGATCACAGAAGCAAAGATTTTGTGGAACAATAGCTATTTTCTGTTTGTTTTAGGCATAACGGGTTAAGAAAATACACTTTGTACCCAGGAACAAAATAAAAATAAAAATTTGTTACATAGTGTTATTAATCCTCAAATGCTTCCTGACATTTTGAGTTCAGCTTGGATCTGTTTTGTCTTCAAACTGAGTTTTGAGAAGATTCACTTGCTGGCTCCTATAGGGACACAGAAAAATATGGGAACGAATTTGGGGTTTCTATTGTGCTCCTTCATTTAGGAAAATAATACAGAGGCTTGATACACTGACCCATCTGTTAAATAAAGATATACACCCCATTTCGTTTGATTAATGACTTCTGTCTTTGACTTGCGGAGCTCAAATTGAAGTCTGTGCCTTTACCAAAGCATTCTTTTGTGGGCTTTCCATATGCCGCAAATCAAAGTCAGATAATATAGCTATGCAACTTCAGTCTCCTTCCCACTGTAAGTACTTCAAGAAATATAATATCAGCCTTAAGCCGGTAAGATAGATACCCCTGGCTGCCCCTCGATACAGCCCTGACAGCATCAATGTCTGAGGGAAGGGGAAGAGAAATATTAGGGAATGATGCAGCGTAAATTCTCTCTATTTGAGCTAATTATTCAGAGGCAAAACATTTCAAGGCCAGCAAAGGATGACAGATCTCTGTTATCAAAGACTGCCACTGCTTACAAGCAGCCTGGTGTGAAACGAATGGCTGTTTCCATCTGACTCTGAACAGCCATGGCCTCCCCTCCGGTACAGCCCCCTCCCAGCCCATTTCTATGACGCTGCTGTCCTGTATTATCCTTCGAGTTTTCATAAAGCTTCCTCCAAACTGCATTTATGGGCACCTGAAATTATATCCCATCCCATCACACGTAAATGTGTAAAAATACTGTATGATTTGTATATCTCTGCTTATATAATGTATAGTAAAACACTCATCTTAAAATGAAACCCACTATCCATCCATCCATCCATCCATCCATCCATTCTCCATAACCGCTTATTCATGAAACCCACTAATCTCAGTCATACCCTAGATTTACCCTAGTTCTGAGTGACCCAGTTCTCTGTTAGCACAATGTGGTTATGTTATTAAGGCTATTACACCTGTCAGATTACATTCGTCCATCATTCAGTGCAAGTACAGCTCTGACTGTCCTAATAACCTAGGGTAACTCTCATGTTACTGCTGTTTAACAGACTGATTAGGTTGGACAGTCAGTTGCAGTCTTAGATTTATTTTATTTTAATCAGACTTAAAGTATCGACTGTATACGGAGCATAGCTAAATCTGCTACCTAGTCTGCTACCTTGTTGCTACCTTATGCTCGCCTACAAGCCCAAAAATTGACCAGCATCCTTCTACCTAAAAGAACTTATCACACCCCATGTTCCACCAAGCTCTCTCCGATCCTCCAGCATCGCTTGACTGGTCCCATCATCTCTCAATGCACAAGGAAGACATGCATCTAGACTCTTCTCTGTCTTGTCACCTATGTGGTAGAATAAACTTCCCCTAGATGTCTGAACAGCTGAGTCATTGGGTGCCTCAAAAGACAAATAAAAAACCATCCTCTTTCGGAAGTATTTGGATTAGCACATCCAGGATTGTACTCTTAATAAAAAAAAATGACTTGGCAACAGAGTTTTTAGAGAAATAGTATTCTTGGCCCAGGTTCTGTTGAACTAGTATTAGAATGTATTCACTGATGGAGAATTACAAGCACTTATGTAAGTCGCTCTGGTTAAGGGCATCTGCCATGTGCTGTAAATGTAAATGTAAATGCAGACCTGTCCAGGAATTTACACTTTCAGGGGAATGATCTGAAAAACACTGAACAGGAACACTGTGCCCTGACCCCTGTATACAAATACAGGCAATATCAAGAATCATTCCAGGACTGGATTTCCATTCTTCTCCCCATTTTGGTAGTGTCGATATCCCTATAACACTGACTGCCAAACAGGAAAGCAGTCCATTTCCATTTTAAAGGTCCGTGGTTTGGTTTGGATTTTACTCTGCCCCATTCCAGTATAAAGGTGCATGCTACACACTGAATTATGAAAAACAAAACTCCAGCCTCGAGACCCATCTGCATCAGAACATGTGGTTCCATCTGCTTACTCGCAATTGCAAAAGAGGAGAAAAAATCCACAAGAATCTGTCTGGTTAGACTGCGGCTACAGCCCGTGGATTTGCGGGAGGCTAGGGAGGAGGGCCTGGTTTTCCAGACCTCTGGGCGGCTGGCAGAATGGACCACAGGAGACCCACATCGCTCGATGTGGGGTTGTAAGCACCAAAACAACACAAACAAGTCTGCAGTGGCAACGACAGTCCGACCCAAATGCACTTGAGGTCAAGCTACTTTCAGCTCATGCTATAACATGACAAGTAGGATATGTCACATGTTAGACGTGAGCAAACAAAACAGTAGATGGTAATTCATTGATTTCATTTCCATATGCAGCCTGACTGATTATATATGAGAAGAAAATGAAACTGGGCCCATAGTCTTCAAAACTAAGAGAGGTTGGGCAGGAAATTCCCAAGATTATTTGTGCTAACCTCAAAAACCATATTACTTTTCCATTAGACCTTTGCTACAAAACAAGCAATTCAGTTAAACTATAAAGTTGTCAACGCAAAGTTTTAGTACGTTGAAAATCTCTGCCCCATAGCTAAATGGTCTGTGGTTGGATGTGCGCCGCACGCAAAATGCAATGTACCCTTAAAAACACATTCATCAGCTCATGTCCATCCAGAAGGCTTCTATACTTGAAATACATATACATACTGGCAGCCCATTCCTGTGATACTGTCGTCCTGTTTTTATCAGGCCATGCAGCGGCTCAGTGTTGCCTAACAGCACCAGGGTTGTGTGTTCAGTATCCACCCCTGGCCCTGTGTGTGTGTGTGGCGTTTGCGTGATTCTCTCCACATTTGTTTCCAGTTTTCTACCTTACCTCCCACTTCCATATTCCTGTTCGGTAGTAAATAACAATGCATTTTTCATTTTGCTTGTTTACATACCCATCCATCCAGGGGCTTCGGAGGGACATGGATATCTTGACAGATTCAGGGGACCCAGTTACTGATAGGGGCCCTTGAATATGTAAAATTGGGCTGGGGGGCCAAGGTGATACTTTGCTAGGGGGCCCAGAGTTTCTAGACTCTGCATTCAACCAAAACTACTTGAGTAGTACATGTCATTTATTTTTTTTATCTAACCATGAAAGCATCATTTATTACCAAATAACCCCTCTTCCTGTCCTCTTTTCTGACTTGTATGCATTTTATCTCTTATGCACACATTTAATGCAGAATTCTGTACCTTGACAGATGTGCCCCATCCTAATATAATTCACACGCAAACAGCAATTCGCCTTTCAATAGCAACCAGAACCTCTGAATCCTGAGAAAATCTAAACCCAGGGGGAGCAATGATTTAAAAACAGGGTCATCTGTTTATTTTCCATTTTTTTGGACCAGTCAATACTGTTTACATCTGCTAAGATTTAATGGCACGAGACATTCAGTAAATCTTCGGTACAAGACATAATCGCAAGGGTCAAAATTAGTTCGGAAACCTTATGTCACAAACTCCATGGCCCACCTTTGTTTAATGGAGTCAATAAGAGCATTTTGCAGTAGTGGTAAAAAAAATAAACACATCCAAACAAAGACTGAAATTACTGGAAACCTTTACGGCGGCGATCCTGCAGAGTCGTCGGGGAAATGGGCATCCAAAATCCACGCAATGGCATGGTTACGTGCGGAGAATTTAAGAGGTGCCACAGAAACAGGACATCCCCCCCACAATTAAGGAAGCATCAGGATATTATCTAGCTTTCGTAAGTACATGAAAAGCACATAAAAGCAGATGCAGAGCACCATAAACTATAATTGCTTTTACCCCTCTTTAACCTTTTCTGTTCTCAAACGACAGCGTCCAGGGGCTATGGAACCTTGCAGGGGAACCTTCAAAATTTGGTACTTGACCCGAATCGCTCAGATAAATTAGCCAGATGTATTAATAGGTGAAATTGTTAGCTGCTGGGGATGGAGACCTCAGGTCAGGCAGGGTGAGCAGCTCTGTAATAGCTCTGTAGAGCCATGCTACAACCTGAAACTGAAAAAGTCCTATATGACCGTGCAGACTGTGACCCCTGCTACAATTATGATTGCTGCTGTTTATTCCCTTGATTGTGTTAATAATAACAGTCATTATAATGATGTATATTGAAAATGAGCTTAAGCTGGAGGCGTCCCTCCCTAATTAAACATTCTTACTGCAGAGAAAATACTTGTTTTCGTACTAAGAATTGGATTTCCATAGGAAGTCTTGTTCTTCCATTGTGTGTGTTCACTTAAATCCCACCAAAACAGCTTATGGGAGGTCTGTGACTGGATTTAAAAAAAAAAAAAAACTTCAAAGGCTTCCAAGAACCCAGTTTGGACGAATCTCAAATGTAAAAATGTTTGCCTGACAGTTAAGTTAACATAGGAAATGACCAGGTCAGCCAGGTCCACGGCTGGCATGGGGGATAACAAACTCACCTTGAGTCACTAAAGCTTCCTAGAGCTGGGGGAGGGGGGGATAAATTTCATTACAACCCCATAAATTCAACAAGGGATTCAAGCTCCCCTCAATTCCCAGGCTCTTTCCAAGTGTTGTTTTTCCCATGCAATGGAACGCATGCACAAAGACCCATCTCGGGAGAATGGCATGTTAATTCCTTCTTTGAAAAAAAAAAAAGTCTTGGTACTTGCCAAAGAGGGCAAAGCTTCCCATAAACTGCTCCGCAAATATGGGAAGTGACACTTGCAGGGAGTGGGAGCCTTCTGAGAAGTCTGCACACAAGATGAGACCCATATGACCGCCACACTGAAACCCTTATTAAAGCCACGTAATGACAGCGTTCCATCTGAGGCATCTTGTCTACCCAAAACACAGCGTTCCAATTGGCAGCTCAATAGTCCATTATCTACCTTCGTTTACCAAAGATTGGCTTAAGTCAAGTGGTCACACATGAGACCAAGGCCTAGCTGCCATTTTTGTTGTTACTGTAAATCTCCTAAAGAAACTCAGGCACCCTCCCGCTGCCTCTCCTTATCAGGCGGGGCTGGGAGCTTATCTCAGACTCACAGGGTACACCTTGGATGGGATCCTACTCATTCCTAGGGAGACACACATACATGCATGTTCCCTACATGCAATTTACAAAGATCAAACAGAAATTATAATACCTGGAGGAAAGCCATCCACACACAGGAGAACATGCAAACTCCAGACACAAAGAGCAGTGGCTGGATACAAATCTCCAATGCTGGAGGCGTGAGGTAACAGTGTTACCCACTGAATCACCTTCTCATAAATGAACAGGCTAATTCAAATGCCTTTTTTGCTACAGCGGATTACAAGTATTGACTAACTACAATGCTGAAGAATGACAGAGAAACAGGAGCACTTATCTGGGGGCAGTGTGTGGCTCAGTGGGTCTGTTTGACTGTGACTGGAAAGTTTGAGCCCCGCTTTGGCAAAATACTCACGTCTGTGGATCCTTGAGTAAGGCTCTTAGCCCCCAGCTCCATGGGCACCACTGCCCTTTGCTACTAAACTTCCTCACACCTACATGTGTGTCTTAGAGAGCAAGGGGGGGTAGGCAGAAAGAGAATCTACCCACATGAATCAATAAAGTGTCATCATATTGTGATTAGTATTGTATAGGATTCAGGATGACTAAAAGACTTTCACTTATGCGTCTCCATGGAGCTTAGACCTTATCTTTTAGATGAGGATTGACTACTCACCACTGTACTGGAAAAGTCAACGATATTTCTACAAAAATGGCAAGGAAACAGCTACAGGGATGTTATTGAGGGGCAACAAGAGCACTAAAACATGTGCCTGGGAGAAAATTCCATTCAGTCAATGATATCCAGAACACTATGTCACTGGTACAATAGCTTGGCAAGGAGGTAGTCATTACTGAAAGCAGCTAAACTGTGTCAAAGGATATGTGGAGTTTGGAGCAGGACACCTGAATATGCCTTCAATATAACACGATAAAAGGTATCAGAGTAAAAACTGTAGTGTCATATCTATAATTCTCATACACATCGCATTATTTTCTCTTTTTGTTTTCATATCACCCCTTTTTTAAAAATGCCTGTACACATCATTTCAGCTTATTTCACACTAAAAATCTTGCCAATGAAACCCAGCAATCATCCTTTGTCAATGATCCTTCTTGCACACAGCATATCCAGTACATGATCACACTGTCTTTGTAAATAATGCTATTATGATTATGTGACATGATGGAAAAGTTTGAAATACATCTGTCTGATGTGTATGACTTTAGCTCAATATATTTAAAAATAAGTGAAGGCTTGAGTGGAATTATTGCAGGAACACCTTAGATACAGAGTAAACCTTCAATTTAAGTACCTAACAGAGCAAATCTGGCAAATCCAGCAGCTCCACTAAAATGTGTTTTAAAAAGCCTACAAAATACATATTCTTGCAAAATATTTTGTGGATAGAAAGGATCCACTCTAGTAATGTGATGTAATAATATAACTGCCAGCCTTGGTGAATCAAAATTAATAATCGTCAACTGCTTGGTATGTATAATTCATCTGTATAGTGCAGTAGATCCATCTGTCCTTCCGAAGCTATTTTATTTAAGTACATTTTATAAGTGAGTGCACAGTCCAGATAAGTAAAAATTGATAAAGTTTAAGTGTTTTCATGACTGGGAAGTGTCCTTACCAAAGTATTTCAGCAAATGCATGGGAGTACAATCCATAAAATATAGTCCAATTAACTCTAAGTCCAGTAAATCCTGTCTGTTAAATATTTTCACTGCCCCCAAAATCAATGGGGGCAGCAATAAATACCACAGGAACATGCAAAAAACATCAGGTTTGTGTTTAAGTGGACAGTGTGATATTTAAAAAACCTCAAATACCCAAAAACTCAAAGATTATGATGTTATTATTGCCTTGTCAGTACAGGATGATTTACAGGCTTCAGTTATTATTTCTACAGAGCAGAATTACATTCTCAGTATATGGTCATATTTTAAGGCAGTAATACTGCCAAACTATATTCTGCTCTCCTTAATTATTCCTTGAATTATTAGTAAATTATCAGTCATTATCTTTTAGGTACACCTTTATAAAGTACAACAAGCAAGGTAAGTTATACAACTGGGTGATTTTTGTATTAGTTTCAAGTCTTAGAACACAATGAAATTCGGGCACTACAGGGTTTCTCCTTCTATAGAGCTCTGTTGGAACAGAAGGAATGCAACACAGCAGGAGACATGTTTAAGAAGTTAAACTTCACACGATATTCTCAATATATATATTGAACACATTCTCTGGTTATTTCATAAGCTCACATATATTATACATGACAGGCTCACAGCCATTAGTACCTTCTTAATTACACTTGAATGTAACGTAAGTGTGCTCCAGGCCCTTAAGATAAGCCATACTATATATCATTAATGCCATTAGCAAAACCCCAACCAATTTCCCCACCCTTCACAGGAGCTGACCTCACCGCCCATTAATCACCTCACCTTGCGTCTGAGACATCCTTTCCTACACCTGAGGCCTGATCAAAAATCTAGGGGTCTAAGACGTCCAGGATGACAGTCGCACCTATGTATGCAATCTGGGGCCTCACTCTCACACCACAGTCCTCCCTGACCCCTTAGCATCCCTCCAAACTAATCTTCTTAAAGAACACAATTAGAGCCCGGGTTTTAAAAACGACGCTCAATCACACTTAATCTAGTGTAGACCAAACCAAACAAATTAAGGAAAACATATGTGATAGTTTTATCTGTCAGAGGATTCTCTTAGTGTGATTCATAGTCTAAAGTACTATTTAGTTGTTGTTGTTGTTGTTGTTGTTGCTGAAGGGCACGGCATGTCAGCTTCTATAATTACAGGGCTTTTTAACATAATCCCGAATGTAGCAGGAGTACAGCATGGATATACACAATTCATGAACTGGAATAACTGCTCAATTTACTTCATCATTTCAGCAGTATGGAAAGTACTGAGATTTCTCTGGAGGACAGCCCAAAATACATAGGAGGAACAATTTTGGCAAAATTAAGTCAGAATTTAATAACAATGTAAATATTCCCCAGATGTGGCACTTGCACCTGATTTCAAAAAGGGCTGAAATGATCCTGAATGTGTCACAACTCTCCTTGTCATTAGACATTTGAAGTTTTCACCTTCAGTCATGTTGCTGTAAAGGTGGCTTATAAGAATCAAATGCTAACACACCTATTATGTTTTTTTTTTAAACACATTACACAATCCAGTTACACAGTACAAGGAAATACTATGGACAAATAAAGCAGATGTCTGAAGATTAGTCAACTTATTATTGTGAGATGAAAGATTCATGTTATTCCAACAATAACGACCATGGGGAAAACAATGGTGTAGGTGGAGCACTTCATCTTCCTCTTGGTTTTAACGACAGCAATCACTCAGCATTCAGCAGCCAGCTGTACAGTTCATCTGCAGGACTTTCCCACGTTAGATCAATGCTTTGAACTGCTCTAACCTGAGTGGCAGGGATCGCACATCTTGCTAGGTGACATATCCCCATCTTGGGTTTGATGCACTACACATACTGGTTAGGATCAAGGAGTCCATCCAGATTGAGGCTTCTGCTGTTTTGCTGCTGGGAAAGGTGCATAACCAGAATGCCTTTGGAAAATTTACCCAGCTGTACAGAAAAGTAATATTATGAATAGTTCTGCTATAAGCTATCAAATAAGTCACTTAAAAAAGTCATCTGTGAATGTGAAGTGCGTTTATTATTATGAAAATACTAAAATTTATCTAAGCAAAGAGAAAAGAAAAGAGTCAAATAATTTTTGTCTGGCATTTTCCTTTTGATAAGACTTTAAGGAAATGGATCATTCTCCATTTGGGGTGGGAATTGAGGTGATAAAATTTTTAATAATCAGTTTAATTAATTCCAAATGAAAACCACTTTAATGTGCCTATTAATGTGTCATTTCTTCATATATGCAAAACTAAGAGCTTAAGTCAAAATGTATTTTAACATATTTAAATATAAAATCCAAAGTTTTGGTCAGTCAGTGTGTCCATCCATCCATTTTCTATAACCGCTTATTCCATATGGGTCACGAGCCTATCCCGGAGGCAAGGCAGGGAACAACCCAGGATGGGGCACCAACCCATTGCTGGGCACACTCACATACCAACAGGCAATTTAGCAACTCCAATCAGCCTCAGCATGTTTTTGGACTGCAGGGGGAAACCAGAGTACCCAGAGAAAACCCTACGGGGAGAACATGCAAACTCCACACACATGGAACCCAGGCGGAGACATGAACCCCAATCCCAGAGGTGTGAGGCAACAGTGCTAACCACTGCACCACCTACACCTAGACAGTGTGTCTGCATTTAAAAAAGGAGTCCCTTTAAATCATTATGTCATCTATGCTCTTTTTTTGCTCACATATATTTTTTTTATCCTAAATTATGTCTGTCATGCATTGTTAAATATCTTCATACACAACTTTGCAAAAAAGTAATTTATTCTTAGTCAAGAAACATGAAAATTACAAAGTTCAGTTAAAAAGGACCAAAACTGAATATTACAGCATTTTAAATAACATACTTTATAAAGACAATATTTCATCAAAAAGAAAAAACACCTTGTCATAACACATCCATAACACCAGTGATAACATGTAACACTAGTGACAGAAAAAGTTAATTCACTGGACAGACAAAGAGCAACATTACAAATGCAACATCAGAATCAGAATCAGCTTTATTGGCCAAGTACGTTAATACACACAAGGAATTTGGTTCCAGCCGATGGTGTCTCTCCTCTGTACAGGCAGCAGACATACATACATACATACCACATATGAAATTAACATGTTATTTACAGACAATATACATCCATTAAATACAGACTATGTACAAAACAATAATATACATGAAAGTGCAATCTGACAGTGCAGCAGGAACTGGAGCAGAAACTGGAGCAGGAACTAGAGCAATAACAGTAACAACAAGCAAACAGTGATACAAATGAACAATAAAAGGTTGTAAAAGTGTGACACCAGTGACGATCTGATTAAAGACGGTTTTGTAAAATGCCAGCTACGTCAGCTAAAGGCTAACATGTACAACTTTTAAAATTCAGTTATATTTTAGATTTATGGCATTGTTTTAAATAAATTTCAATTAACCATCACTTACAGCTCATAACACCAGTGTCATGCAGAACTTATGTGTTGCGTGAGAAACAAAATAATAAATACATTTCTTATAGAAAATAAGCAAGTGTGGACCCACTTTCCAGTGTCCTGAAATGCTCCCTCTATGATGACCCTTGACCCAAGGAAGCAATTCAGCAAAGCAACTACTGCTGTGTTAAAATGTCAGAGTTTTGATAAAACCAGAGACAAAAATCTCTGTGACAAATTTATTTTTTAGATAAATTACATATTTTTTAAAGTTATATAATGTTAATGATGTATATTATAAACAAATGTATAATTTTAACCTTTTCATATTTTTTTTGTTTTCTCAAATGTTAAAATTTGACTGTGTCAAGCTATTTTACAGGTATAAAGCAACTATGAAACAGAATAAAAATAGAAAAATCGAATAAATCATGAGGTAAAGGTATTACTAAATAAAACATCAGCTGAGAACATACATGCAAAATTGTGCTGCTCTGGGTCCCGTTTTAAACATGTTTTTAAACCCTGCAACCTCTATGACAGGGTTCCCACTGCAAATGGAGGATGACCCAAATATTTAAGTTACTGAATACCCCAGAATCCTTCAAGCGTAACGCTAAAAAATACTGGTTTGTTATCAATCAACTCGCTAAGTGATACCGTCCATTTCCCACTGGAAAATGCTGCAGATCCTGTATTTGGGGTTTGTTATTATGGTGATTATAGAGATACAGCAACTATTTGTTCCTTCCAAACTGCATATCAATACTTACAGTATGTGGTTAATATGAACGGTACCTGCTTTCTTGTCATGCCATATAGTAATGTATATTACAATATGTGTATATAAACAATAATAAAAAAAACACAGCAGCATACGCGTGGAATAAATATAATGTCTATTGACGAACAATCAAGAAATAAATAATAATCCGTGGGCAATGTAAAACGTACTTGCTCTCCTTGCTTACTGCTAAAGCACAGATGAATTTCGTTTTGATGAGTCAGGCAGACTGCATCAAAAGCATAGCAGCGCAGCTTCTTATATCTCACGGAGATGCACACACACACCCACAAACATGGATGTGAAGGAAAGGCAGTGTGTGTGAGGGGGGATTCTCTGCCTTGGGACGCCTTGCGCTGTTTACCGATCTGCCGCTGCCACCGCCGTGCACGCCAGAAGCGTGTGGGTAATGAAAGTTATTCCCGATGCGTCTGTGCAGTTAAAAGAAAATGCACTTAGACACGCGCATGTGCTTGTTTTCCTTTTATTTATTTTCTGCTTTTGTTTTTCCAACTTAAGCGAGTAATTAAGTTGCGGCGAGATGCTGTTTTCCAGCCGGATGGCTGCTGTAAATTCCTTTGGGGTATTATTATAAATGTCTCTTGCGTTTAGTCTCATTTTATATGACAAGGCTACATTGTCGTGCACGCGGGTCCGCCACAAAAACAAAATTCGTTTTACATTTTGGTTAACCAGAATCGATGCATGCAATTTAGGAACATTTTCCTTTAATTTGTTGTTTATACGACCACATTTTGCAATTAATTTTACAAAAATACGTTGTTTACGGTATTTAGTTCTTATAGGGGCACTTTTTCTGTCATATTGTTTGCTAATCAAGAAAAGCATTCAAAACAAAATGCATACTATGTAAATTCAGTGTTGTCTGATGAGACAAGGCTTCCGAATAAATGTTTGATTCCCTTTACGTTTATGTGTGTAATAAAAAGCCGTTACAATTCCTGAGTTTATTGGCTGCATACATTTGAACCAATCCAAAACTACCGACTTAACATAAGCTACCACATTTTCTGCGCAACAGATTGTGACGCCGCAAAATAATTGCCTGCTAAACCAAAAGTACCATGATTTTGAATTCTGTGACTCCGTCACCTTGCTTAATTGCTGTAGGTTTATTTTGTAGGGGTCTAATTTGTTGTTGCTCTTGTGTGCAAACGCTAACTAATTCAAGGAGGCAGTGACTCTCACAACAGATCGCTTGTACACCCGCGGAACTGGCCCGTTTGTCATGGTGATACAGATTACGTGTACCAGTAATGAATGAAAGTAAACGTATTGAAATGTCTGAAATGAAACGATAAAAGATGAATTTGACACTCGGAATGACTGATTAGCCGATACCGGGTCACAGTAAGCCTGGGGCCCATTCCAGGAAGAACAGGAGACAGTGGATGGGATGTCACACGTCTGTTACACACACAGTCACACATTAAGGGCAATTTAGACTATCAATCAATCTAACCCCATACTTTTAGAGTGTAGGAGGGAACACAGGCATACCCAGATAAAACGTGCAAATTCAACACACACAAAGCAGGAGGCAGGAGTTTGGTACTTAGTAGGACCAATGTAGTTCCCTATATAACTCATAGCCTGGACTTAGTGTGATGTGTATGGGAAACATTCTTATTATTAAATGCGTATCAAGGTTTCACAGACCAGTAAGGTAAGAACCAGTACTGGACAAATAAAGTCGTAAGATGATGAATCTTTGCACATGTTATTTGGAAGAAGTGTCTATTACTCATTGCCATTGTTTTTAGTGTACAGTGTAGCGCGTAAGGCATGCAGTCGTGGGAGGGGCACCCCGAGCATTACGGCTTTTAATAATGCCAATCTCATTAAGGACCAGTTTCCGGGTGTGGGCAGCAGATGAGGAAAAATCAGCTTGAAGCTTGAAAACACAGACACAGACCCAGACACACACA
>JAAGVU020000123.1:3192077-3207406 GCA_011763525.2 Mormyrus iriodes | reverse complement strand
AACGAGTGCATTACTGTATATTATAGTAAATATAAAATTATATTTGTTAAAATATGTATTACAATGTGTTTACAACTACGTTTTACGTATTAAAATTCTTCAATGATATACGATACGTATATTTGTACATAGTATATAAACAGTGTGTTTACATACATAATTACATACAAATCGAATCTTACCTCATATCTAAGAATATAAAGGGTTTATAAGGGCTTAAAATATACAAAAATAACCATAGAAACATACGGTTTTTACTTTTTGCAGGGGGTTCTGGAACGCAACCCCCGCGATAGACAAAGGATCACTGTAAGACTATATTTCAATAAGTATACACCACGCGGTACAATACGTTCTGTACCGTTTTCTCAGCGGCATACACAGCCTTAAGTGATGATATGCTGCTATTGTCTAATCTACATCACATTCATAATGCAGATATTTATTGTGTAGAAATAACAGCACTCTAATTGTTAGCAAAAGCTGACATTTTTATGTCTAGACACCGCCTTATACCAAAGGCGTGATTAAATATATAGCTACCTCTATCAGCATCACTAGACTGAATTAGCAGATTAATTTTACGCAAAATGGAAAACTGGAGAAAAACCATAACTAAATCTTTAGCTAGAATGCAAACTGCTACCAGACACAAGCAATCAGAAACCATTTAAGTAAAAATGCCTTCAATTACTTAGTAAGTTAAGAAATTAGTACGAATAAGCAGCAATAAAATTAACAATATAATTCCAGCATGAAGGCGAGGCCTAGTTAGAATGATAGCCTAACTCCCTATTGACTACTAGTTTAGCTATGAGCATCATAGACAATCATTTAAAAAAAAGTCGTGCCATACCTTATAAATTTCTTCATAGGTCTCTTCATCAATCTCTATTGTGGTCACCGTCTCCTCCACGTCTCCTAAGATCATGTTCAGGTGCTGATCATAGGCCTTTGAAGACAACAGATGGTATATGAGGCAGGAACTGAACCGATAGGAACAAGGTATGAAATCAAGGGTCATAAAATATTTATTCACATATAAAAATAAATAGTGTTTATAAGTACAAGAGAGCCACTGGCCAAATGAATTAACGCACTTAAAGCAGGGGTGGGCAATCCTACCCGCAAAGGGCCGGTGTGTATGCGGGTTCTCTCTGCAACTGCCTAATTAGATTGCTAATTAGGGCTGATTGGTTGAAGAATCCTCACACCTGGGTTTGAACAGCTGACCTAAAGGTTATGCCAAAAACCTGCATACACACCGGCCCTTTGCGGATAAGATTGCCCACCCCTGACCTAAAGCATACTGTCATATGGAAGAGCATAGTCATTTAAAAGAGATATTGAAATTGATAAAGATTGCTATGATAGGACCCAACTGTTCCCAATGCACCAATCATACATCAGAAAATCAGATTTCTACATAGAATAAGCTAAATACGAAGAAAAATACAAATGTCTGAAGCAAGAGAAATATAACCCGAAGCATTACATGAACAATCTGTCTGAAAATAGCTTCTAAAACTCGAATTTCTTATGATTCACTGGGATTAGTGGTTCTCAAATAGTTCTCAAACTCCGAGTGCCCCCTGGTGGTATACATGAAGACTCGGGTGATTTGTTGTGTGCGCTGAAAAAAAATAGGAATTTAAAACTGAAAACAATGCAAAATTATTTAATCAATCTTACTGTGTGAACTCCAATGTGAGCCTATATTAATAACCTGGGTCCCTACATTCCATGAACATTTCTGAATGCATCTTTGGTACACATGACAAGCCTGGCGTGTTTGGTAAGGCCAAACAGCAGTATTTGTTGTCAGTGGATTGTCACTGACAGGAATTACAGATAAAAGTACAACAGAAGAAATTAGCACCTATGGTCAAATCAAAAACTCTAATGTGGTCACAAATCTGAGCTTTGTTAGTAAAAAGAGCTACACTTTTGCCAACCATGTTACAATTATTTTTTGAAGGACAAAATTTTAATTTACTCTAAAATATCAACCATTTTGCACTTTGTTACTTACTAATAAGAACTCCACGTTACACTATACTACACCCCAAACGTTATTTTCATTGCAGTCAAATACATTTAGCAATAAATAGATTCATTCTGTCAGTGTTTAGCACCAACAAAATTATTCACACAACATCAGTAAAACAATGGACAAAATACAAGTGTCATAATCAAGCAATCATCAAAAACTTCTGATAAGCAAAAACAGCTGGTGTGGAGTGTCACAAAAAATGCAAAATCTAATGCTCAGCAAGAACGGCAATGTAAAGACTGGTTCCACAAAGAGAACATCAGGAGCATATATAAATTAAAAAATGACAGGAAATAGAAAAACGAGGAGAATCTTACATGTAGCCTGCCTCTGAGCTCTCTGTCATTCCTCATCTTTACATATATCCGCTCGTCAAGGCTCAGCCTTATAAGATCCAGGGGCTCTTCTACGGTGTTGGTTGTCTGTTGCTGAAACAGAATCAGAATCTTTATCGCCACATGACCAATGCTGGTAGAAATGTTAGGGGGAAACAACGTGAGGTTACGCCGAATTGGCTCTTTTATTAGAACATGACATATGAAAATAACTTATTTTGTTTCAAATGAGAAACAAATTTTGATCTGTTTTTAGAGCTCTATGATGCACGCAACCTGACGTAAACAAAAGCGTCTGAAACTAAACATGAAGTCTGGGTAACTAGTAGCGTTTGGAAAATACAAATGCTGAATGTGTTAATCACAGAATTTGGCGTAATCCTAATTCTATTTACTAAACAACAGTTCTAGTGTTTTTTAAGAGATTTTGAAATTTGTGTAGCTGAGAGTTCGTGTTATAGTACTTTAGCCGGTTTATTTTTCGCCTAGGCCAAATACGCTAACGTGTTGCTTAACCGGATAACAAATGTTAACTAGTTCGTCCCTTTCTGTAAACGTCAGATGTTTTTCTTTACAAGAACAAATAAAAATGTATGTTTTCCAACAGTTAATCTCTATATCCCAATTTAGTCTGACGCAAATAACTATTCAACAACAAGCTTTCTAGCTAGTTAGCGACAGCTATCATTTTAGCTGCTGTCTTTAGCTGGTGTAAGTCACGGAGTCATATAAATATTTTTTCTTGAAATACACAATGCATATGCAGTCGTTTTGAGCAAAAATTCTTATGATACGCCATCATTCATGCTAAGCATTGCACAACGTAAGGAATTCATTTATTACCAACCTGGTCGACTTCGTCCGCCATTATTTCAAATTTCCCAGGTGTCTCTAAAATATCGCGAGATTACCGTTGTCGCGAGAATACCAGGGCCCTGCGTCTTCAAGCTTGGTAGAACAATCTGCTACTTGAGCAATGCGTTCATCCCATGTTCTCTTGAGAAATATCAATAATACGTAGAACACTATCTTTCCTCAAAAATAGTAATGCTTTTATAGACTGCAAAATATATAATTATCAGATTGGAGGTGCAGTAGTCCAAATGACATAGTAATTATATCCTGACAATATTACCATAGTCTAAATTAAAACCCAAGTAACCAAACCTGTAATATGATGTTTCCCCAGCACTTATTTCATTTTTGCTTGCTTAACCCTGCTTGTACAATATACTTTGCAATAACAAGCTTTGCTTTTACTTCCATTTTAAGTAGTAGCACAGTAGGTTGTAGTACATTGATTAGTACAGGATCATTAAATATCAAACTGTGGCTTTCCAACTGCAGACTTAAATGGAATCATACCTTTAAACCATTCCATAAAGCACTCCATCCAAGCACAGAAGAATAAAGTTTGAAAATATTTGGGGGTCATTAATATTTTTCACTATTTTACATTATTCGGAAGCACTGGCTCAGATTTCACTGGTAATCTGATTTTATTTTCACATCTTAAGGCCACAGTTTTCGTTATTATTTCATGCCTCTCTCAGATTATTAATGATAATCACGATGGATGAACTCCAGTTTTCCAAATATGAACAATGGTAAGACAGAACTAATTACCGAGGCATTGCCTTTTAAAACTGCCAGCAGCAGAATGAATATTGATGGACTGGGGGAAAAGCCCTTCCCTACCACTGAGGAATCTGGGCATTTTACTAGAGCCCACACTCCTTAAACTGACACACTGAGAATATAAGAGTGACGAGTCTGCATACTTTAATAGCTCAATAGGATGGAAAAGAACGCCATATAACTAATTGTGCTATATAATCGCTTAACTGGCATTTTTATAATTTATTTATCTCAAATTTCGAGTTGCACCAATTTGTTCATATTATTTTAATGTCGATCTTTTCTGCCACAAATCACAGCTCCTTAATTATTGCAGTAGCAGGTGGCCCATGAATGAAATAATGAAAGCATACAAAATGTCTGATTTCTGTCCTGTTCCCTGCGCTGAGACAGAAAAAACATGCTTCAGTGTCTTAATTGAGAGAATGGGCTAACATATGCGTAAGGTTATACAATAATTTATTACATAGAGGATTTCATTGTGATTTCATTGTGCAATGTTAATCTAACTATTAAATTCAAACACTTTAACATATACCCTGTGTTGGCTTGATTCAAGGCCTAACTGGCTTGTCAGCAGTTCTGTATTCCCAGAAAAAAAGAAAAATGGTGAAATATTCTTCTAGATAAAAGACTACTACAACACAAAGATGATATATGTTGCTCATGCTTACTATTCTCAAATTTTCCTTGTGAAAATTCCAATTTCCATCATGTTCTAAATACTTATCCAGGTCAAGAGTCAAGGGTTACCCAGGAGACTATGGAGCAACACAGGGGACAAGGTTGGGGTGCAACATGGAAAAGATGCCAATTCAGCACACACACACTATGGGCATTTTTAGAGTTATCGGTTAGCCTAACTTTGTGTCTTAGGACTGCAGAAGGAAACCAGAGTCTCTGGAGAAATCTTAGCTCCCACAGGAGAATTTATACTCCACACAAATATAGCAGAGGCAGGATTCAAATCCCGCAATGGTGGTGGTGTTGGGCACTATAGCGCTACCCATTGAGCCAAGTTGCTCCACCTTGCCTAGATCTTTGTGTAGACTTCAATTTGCCGGTGCAAAACTAGGATTCTACAGGGAAGTCACTGGGTGTTTCTCAATACCAAGAACACAAAGACTGTACTTGTGTTCTTGACAAGAGTAGTCTTGCTAACTTTCCTCCCAAGAGCAAACTTGGGATGCATGGAATTGTACTCGGTCTGCGAGGATGCGACCGACGGATCCTTAATATTTGGGGCAGAGGCATGAACGACATTTAGGGATTTTTACCATCCTCTGTACTTCTGTTCTTGAGTATTGGAACTGGTCTTCGCCAATGGAAGATGACATAGAACGAATACATGAGAACACAAGCATGATCAAGTATGTATATTGAGAAACACCCATTGCTCCTTTCTCTCATCTCCCCACATTTATGACGCTGCCTGAGCTATCACTGACTCACAGGTTGATTGTTCCAAAACATCTATGGAGCACTGTAGGTGTTACAACATTTACAGTAGACATAGTCACTTCTGCAGTGTATAGTCATCTCACCAGGCTGTTTGGTTTGGGATCATGGCTTGTAAACAGATTCTGATTTGTGTTCATAAGTGCTTTCAACTTTTCACAGATCAGCTGCGGGGTGCTGCCCACTGACATTTCAAGCATTGGGGGTTCAGATCTGGCCCCTGGCTCTGTGTGTCTGCACATTTCCCATACACTTGTACTGTGACTGTGTACTCTGCATTGTCTTCCCAACATTGTGCCCTTTGCTACCTTAGATAGGCTCCAACCTCACCACAATCATGTCCCAGATACGATCTTATAAAACGTCAGTAGTTCTGGCACAGGGAGTTTTAATTAATTTTCTTTCCCTATTCCTCCTTTAATCCACAACACCACTTTACAAACTCAATATTGTTCTGAAATTTCCCTTTTTCGTGGGACACTTTAAACATAACTGTTTTCAAACTGAAATTGTGGGCATAGCTTGTTGCACTTTATGGAGAAAGGGGGAGAGAGTTCTTACAGTTAAACACTGCACTTAGCTGTAGCACACAAAACAAAACTAAAAATTAATCAGAATATAGAACTCTAATACAACAAAATGTGAGCAAAAAAGTCAAAGTAAGAACATGAATCACCAGTCACCAAAACAATGTCTATTTAAGAAAATTAAAGAATAATAATTTTTACAAAACTGTAAAAGCATTTGAGGCATATTTCGAACATGCTTGAAAAGCTTTTTTGTTAAGCAATTCATTTAAATCTCAATTTTTTATAATCTCTGATAGTATAAAAATAAAATTATACATTTTACTTTCAGTAAAATAGTAATAGTAACTTATTTATATCTTTCGTCTATTTATTTTTAGCGTAGTCCCGTAGCAAAAGGTCTTGAAGAGATATTACAAAAGCCAGCACAATTAGGCTACCAAGTGTTATATTGTTGTTTTTTTGTGTTTTTTTGTGTATTTAGTATTCGAGGTCACGAAGTAATATTGGAAATGTTAAGCGTTTCGGGTGGCTGGTTCAAGGACAATCCGAGCTGGCAGCACCATAGCGCACCGAGCATCTGTACTGGAGGACGCGCAGAGGGACACCGGCATTTTATTTCCGTAAAGCGTCACAAATATTAGAGCAGTCATCACACACCGAATGTGCAACAAATCTTGAAATCAACAACGCTTTTCGTAGTATTTTATTTTTGACAGGTTGCATCGTTTAAAAGCCGACGTTAATGTGTTCCCTGGCCGCTGTTTTTGTGGCGATAGCCGCCTTACTATACAGTCCGTCTCTTTCAGCGACATCCAGCCCTCAGTTGAACTACAGACCGATAATCGGTAAGTCTGAATATTTCGGATATTAATCAGTTATTTGATTATAGGGGCGTAATACAGACATTGCTTTAACATTTAGATTTAATCATCTGTGTAGAGATAAAAATGTAATATAGCCTACATTTTAAGCCTACGTGCGAGTATGTGGTAGCGCACATTATGAAATGTATTTCTGAGTAAGGATGAGATTAAGCGGTCAAACTATATATTTTGTAAATACAGTATAGCATTAAATACTGAGGAGAGTTGTCGTCAGATTACCACTGCATTAATAATAAACCACAGAAGGACATATCAAAGACAAGATTGTAGTATTGCTGTGGATCAGGTCAAACGAATGTGTTCTGATTTTCTTTTCCGAAGACTGTAAGTTATTATGGTGCAAATACTTAAAGAATCTTCTAGAACCTTCCTGATACACATTACGAATGGACCTGTTGGTGATGTTTACAGTGAATTAATTAGTGGATTAATTTTTTTCTTACATTAAGCAGAACACATTAAGCCAGAGAGTATACATGTGGTTTTTGGAGCGGGGCGAATGCATTAAATTCGGCTGCTCTAATTATAGGAATTTTAGCTCAGGAGAATATTCCTGGAGACCCTCATGCACAGGGATCCTCTTATATTGCTGCTTCGTATGTGAAGTACCTGGAAGCAGCTGGGGCGAGAGTAGTGCCCATCAGGTAAGGAGGGAGCCGAAATCCTTACTAATGATCATCACAGGTCGAGATATGTCCCTGAGCTGCGCATCTTTCATCCGCAGAATAAACCGCACTTACGATGAGTACGTCAAACTTTTCTACTCCATAAACGGGTATGTCCACCTATATAGTCTGACCTTGTAATAATCGCGCCGCGATTACTTCATCTCGTTTAAATGTAAGTAAAATGAAAATGAATCCAAGGCTGTCGTGTGTTGTTGGTACTGTAGATTGCTTCTTCCCGGCGGAGATGTAGATCTTCAGAAATCTCAGTACAGCCGGTTGTCAAAGATATTCTATGATCTGGCAATAAAGGTATTTAACTTTTATCCTTGGTCATGATAAATAGACCACGAAGTCATGGAATGTATATATTTCATTTCACTCCTGCATTGTTATGCATAATTATGCTTATTAAAGCAGCTATAATTGGTCTAAACATTGTACTGTAAGCCACCAGACTTGAGTAGCTAAAAAGGAGTAGTGAGGGTCTCATCTTGACTGGCTTCCACAGGCCAACGACGCCTCCGATTACTTTCCCATATGGGGCACCTGTCAGGGTTTCCAGCAGCTCACGGTGCTGAGCAGCAGCAAAAACCTCCTGACTCTCACGAACACCACGGCTGTGGCTCTACCCCTCACGTTTACCCAAGGTTGGGCTCTCCTTCTCCTCCCAAACCTTTCACTGATACACATAGGTGATCTGTTACCTGCATTCACTGTAACAGAATGACAGCTCAGTGATAACATATACAGCATTGAGCAATTATTTTTATATTACATTTTGTCAGGTCTGTGATTTCTTTCTTCCCATTCTTGTAACACCTGCAAAACCTTTCCTTTCAAAATTATTCAAATCCCAACAACAGTTCTCCTTGAATAAATTAAATATTGTGCAGGTTGTCATTCATGATTTCCCTGGAAACTTCTAGAGGGTAAATATCAAAGTTGAAATGGGTTTAACATGGTGTTCCATAAGAAGTCCCCCAAAAAAGCTTCTACTTTAAGATACCTGGCGTTCAGGAATTTAGAGAATGTAAAATCCAATTTATTAGGAGTCCAAGCAGCATATCTGCTGGATCCCTATTGTTTTTTTTATCAGTGTTCCTATCATAACATAAATCTATACTTAACTATGTAATGTTTTCAAAATATGTATTACCTTCATTAATTATAAATGCTGTAAACTCTAAGATGGATGTTTTGTCAATAGTGTTATTTGTGTGATAGTAATAGGTAAATATTATTGAATGGTTTTGGTTCTATTTGATCTGGGACTTTCTGCAAATGGTTCCATGACTTGGGGTTATTAGTAAAAGACAAAACACTCTCACTTTAAAATTCACATACTTGTGCGCATCACCCCCCTCAGCTGCCCAGAACAGCCGAATATTTAAGAGCTTCCCCAAGGACCTTCTGCAGTCGCTGTCAGAGCAGGACATCACGTCCAACTTCCACAGCTGGAGCCTGTCAATGCAGGTACCCTGTTTCCTGTGAGGATCTCACGCTATCCATCACATGGCCTATTGATGCTTAAGACTTATTATCCTTAATCAATTATCACCAATTCCCCAAAATTGTATACCTCTATAATGCAAGTTAGTACTTGAGCTGTTTGAATGAGACAGAAAAAGAGCTTTTCTTAAAAGGGCTAACCATATTAGTATGATGTATTCATGTGCCACTGACCCTAGAGTGAGAGAAAAGCAGCTCTGTGAGTTGTCCAATTCCTTGATAATGATTTTATGTTAGGAATCTGACCTTTATACTTAATTCAAGTTGACTGACACCCTTGGGATGTCAAGGATGGAAACAAAATCAAATAAAGGTGGAGCATGGAGCTACTGAAAGGAACGTTTCTCATTACACTATGCTAAAACAACAATGTATGTATAAACAAAACTAACACAATATTGTTACTATATCTGAGCTATATTTTTCTTATGTATTCCAGTGCTACTTTCTGAACATATTAGAAATGGATGGGAGTATGGATTTTCATGCAGTTTCATACTGTTTTTGCAAATGGGTTGATTTTTTATTTCGAAATTGCCATGATATATATTGAACATTGGAAACCTTCAATTATGTGTGTGGTGACATCTCAAACACGGCTGTATCAACAGAATTACACCCGGAATGTGAAATTAAAAAGGTTCTACAAGGTTCTGTCAACCAACACGGACGGGAAAAAGGAGTTCATTTCCACAATGGAAGGTATGTAGAATATATTTAGCATTTTTCATAGCTAAAAACAGACTATAGCTTCGCTGTAAGTAATGGTCATAAGCTTTGTTATAACATGGCAACTTGTCAGCAAACATACATAGCAAGATCACATTGCCTGTAGGGTTCAGGAAATAAATTCAGTTCCTCATATTATTAGCAAATTAGGTTTTAACGTTCTCACTCCTGCATGCCCTGTAACCCATTTTTAAAATGTGTTGTACAGTATAAAATTGAATTGATTTATTGATATTCTAAGGGTGGTAAAGTGATCACGGATTATTCATAAGTAAGTGGTTGGCAGACTTGACAGTTCATCACTGAGTTGTGGTTTCAGATTGGAGCTCTTCATTTTGTCGAGCAAGATGTCAAATGGATGTAAGACCAGGATGTTCTTGATGATGACTTTTCTTCCCCCGTCACAGCTTACCGCTACCCCTTCTATGCCGTTCAGTGGCACCCAGAGAAAAGTCCCTTTGAGTGGATAGAGAAGCCTGGAATGGTACACACTCCGACTGCTGTTAGAGTCTCCTTCTACACAGCCAACTTCTTCGTCACGGAGGGTGAGTGGTACAACCTGGGCTAAAAACCATGGGCATCTAGAGCAGATATTTTTAACTTTCACACAATTATAAGCCTTTAATACTTCACCATCATGTATACTACCTTGACTGTCATTGAACATTCTCCATATAGTGCAATGTTTTGATCCTGTCTTTCTCTCACAAAGCCATGAAAAACCAGCATAGGTTCTCCAACCCCAGCGAGGAGGAGAAGGCCCTTATCTACAACTATACTCCAGTCTACAAGGGCCTCAACAGTATATTTATGCAGAATTATTATTTTGATTAAATTCCCAATGATGCCTTCACTGAGAACTGGAAATGAACCACCAGTCATAAATGGCATGTGTACATTTTAAAATAAAAAAAATAAAAAAAAAATCTATACAAATATAGTAAAAATATTGAATTTAATTAGGTCAGTGCTTGTTTAGAGACTTATATAATATTTAGTTTAGTTTAATAATTTAGTTTTTCCCCCTTTGTTTAAATCAAGCAAAGAGTCCATTTGTCTTCTGGTAAAAAAAAAAAAAAAACCTGTTCATCCAGCATTTTTCCCCTGTCTTTTCCTCTGTTTTTCATAAAATTCATTCTTATAACTGCCACAAGACCATGATAAAAATGCAATGTTAACTTGTTGTTAGTGGCAAATAATAGGCTTGCAATTAGTCAAGTTGATGTGAGACGATTCATTTTAGTACTATAATATAAAACAATGTGTGAGATTGTGTAATTTAAATATGCTTATAAGTATATTCAGTAACACAAAGTACATGAATAACAAAAAACACATGCCGTTATAAGAATGACCAATTTACATGATAGGCCATAAATAAGATTCTCTTAATTGTGTGTTCAGTGTTTAGTCTTAATCTTATGAAGCAGCCACAGACTCAAACTCCTTCAGTACATAATAAAATGCTGAACTGGCAACTCAGTTTGGCTTTTTTTATTTCTTATTAACTTTTTAAAGAACAAATGACTATTTACTACTCAAGTTTGTGTCCATGTTTAGTCTCTTTCAGCAAGTGTATGCTAATTTACCGCTTATCTTTAGCCTGTACGTTTCAGATGGACACAGTGGATAGATATGCTCCAAACAGTAGCCCCATTACCAAGCTTTAAAAATCGCTTTATTGTGCCATAATACATAATGAATCTTGCAATTTCATGAATTTCCTCGGCTGATGATTCAGTTAAATCAGAAAAAGCAACGTGGACCGTAGTATCAAAATCATGTATAACAAGTTATATAGACTACAACAAATTACATCAAGACCCATTTTGAATTAGTATTTCAGGAATGACCAGATGCAGCTGAAAGAACATTCACAAATAAGACTTTTTATTTAGCTGATATTTTAAGCCGATCTAAAATGTTTAATCCAGTGTGTCACATACAATAAATCACTGTACAGATGTGCTGCGTTTGTGACAGTGTGACAGACAGTAGAATTTTGCAGCAGTGGTTAAAGTCATATTTACTCAGGCACAGCCATATGGTCTCTACCGGTGAAATGCAAATGGGAATATTATAACAACAATTACCGCAGGTGATTTTATCAGGGGTGCAGGGAGTGCACCTCCTACTGGACAATTGAAAATGCTATTTGAACATGTCACGTTCAATAACATTAAATTACACTGTAAAATTATATTTGAAAATGTGGTTTGTGTTAGTCATATCAATGTGTAATAAATGTATTTAGTATTTAAATTTTTTTTTTTATAAATCTGCATGTGTAGCTCAGTTTGGCATAGCCTGTAATGAATGACTGGTTCAGCGCTCTCACCTTGCACCACCTAGAATCACCTAAACAGTTGTGTTTGTAATGCAACCATGCAAAGAAGCTGTATGAACGCTGAACATTACTGCGGGCTGAAAATTACGTTCTGGTGGAATTTAATTGCACTCGTCACTATTAAGAGTAAATCATTTTGACATGAATGTGGCCAAAATAAAACCATGCAATATTTCAGTACAAGCATCCATGAAAAGTGGGAAGGAATAGAAATGAGCTGTATCAAGTCAGTGTCTCAGGATGTAGGCTTGGTCCTGTCCAGGCAACTTAAAAGAACCCCATCAGCTATATTTTAAAAATCAGAGTCAACCACATCCCATTTTAACATTTTACCAGTAATATGTTTGATTTCTGAACAAGTATTAAAAAAAGAGTTCTTTCCAAATATTTTAAATTTCTTTTAATTATTCAAAGACTCCTGAAAATAATGCATATCATTCAAAACATCATTATTGTTATTATATAATTACTCTAAGCATGTAGGTAAAAAAGGGCATAGGAACTAGGGAGGATAGGAGGTGTACCCTCCAATATTTAATTTGGCTTTTTTTTCCCCCACCCAAAAAAATAGACCATTGCATTTACATTACGCAAGTTGTGTTAATTCCATGTCACTTTCTGTCTTCTATGCCCATGCTTAGGTAGGCTACTTAATTAGGCTTATTAATTACATTTAATTGCATTTTGTTACAAGAATGCCATTTACTACCATAAATTCAAGATAAAGACATTTTACCATGAATTTCACATAGGTTTACATGTATATTTGCTACCTCACTCCTTCCAACACTGGTCTGGAACAACCACTTAACAGTCCATTGTGAAACTTCTCCCACATCTAAGTACTACTGAATGACTGCAATAAATTTGTAGCGATCACTAAGTGAAAGTCAGTAACGAAATAAAAAATAATCACAACCTCTAAAACACATATTTCTGTCACATGAAATTGTGCATTCAGTGAAATGCTTAATCATCCCTAAAAAAAGAATCTTGCTTATTTTGTGTGACAGGTTGACGAGTTTGAAATCACACTCAGCAAAATGTTTCAGCACGAGCTCCTAAACATAGGTAGTTAACCATCAACAAGTCTGTACATAAAGTAAATGTACTTACCAATTGTAAACACTATTAGGTATACATTAGAAGAATTAATCTATCAGGCAGAGAAATAGTTTCACAGCTTCAGGCATGAACAAAAATGAATCTCAGGTATGTCTGTTACAAGATCTTCAAACCATTTTTCCTGGTCTGGGTGCTAACTTGTATTCCATCTCTCTTTTATCCTTAATATTAAGTAATAACTACAAATTGACCTACAGTGTAATCTGACCTGTCAAAATGACATTTTGTGGAACATGAGTAAAGTTGATGGAAGGGGTCCTTGGTTTCTCTAAAGCAGGGCTGCCCAATCCTGCTCCTGGAGATCTACCACCCTGCAGAGCTTAGGTGCAACCCTAATGTAACACACCAGATACAGATAATCAGGCCCTTCTGTAATATCTCATTATTAGAGTCAGCTTATTGAACGGTTGAGCATCCCTGCTCTAAAGCCATATGGATGGCAAAGCCTTAGGTCTTGGGTGTGCGAAAGTCCTGCTTGTCAGAAGTACATTAACATGGTTCTCAGGGCTATTTGAGTTGTCAGAGCCCCCCCTACCATTTTCTGTAATTGGGTGGTTGTCACGTAGACCAGATTAAATTGTCCCATATAGGATCAAAACTGGACACAACATTTTGTTTCCAATATGGGACAATCCTGTAAAATACAGGACAGGTGGCAACACTTATAATTATTAAACAAGGTTGGTTGAGGTCCCTTTTTAGGGGAGGCCCCTGTCTTCATAGTTGATATAAATACCAAGGAACCAAGAAAGGAAAAATATCCAAAGATGGGAAAAAATATATAAATTGGAATTTGGTGCAAAGCAAGGGGACTGGGGACCACTAGCTGTAGGTGCAGAGGTGAGAGAGTTGAGCAGGAGTCGAAATGGTTATATTAAGGAGAAGGTCATGCATAGAACAAAATAGGATTGGGTGAAGGAAAGATTTAAGCAAACTGCAAACCAGTGAATTGAGTGATAAGAAACCAATTTTAAAGCTAGACAAAGCCAACATACCACCAGACCTGAGTAGGTATGACCAAACACCAAGCATAATAGAGAGTTAAAGTAGATAGACTGACTAAGGGTGTAGGAGATGACAGACTGAAACCATCTGGAGGCGGGTGGGGCTATGGAAGATGACTGCACCTGCTGCATGTTAAATTATTTCTGGACCAGATGTGACGATAAGAAGTGATACCACAGCATTTCACGTGAACTTGAAATGCAGATAAATCAACCATTGAAATAGGCAAGAGACTTAAGAAGGAACAAGAGAGTAACATTGACGCAGCCAAATAGACTTTCACATTACATTTGAATAATATAGCCCTAAAGTCGAGACAACTCTTAATGTGGCAAAAACACAATAATGCTGCCATGAAAATTTCATTTAGCCTCCCGATACTGCTGAATGAGTCACAGAAAAGCGTGCATAACTTCATTTGAAAAAAGATACAGCTCCAAGTTTCCAATTTGGGCTGATTTGAAAAAAATAATTATTTCATTTTACTTTGATTTCATTGTGATTGCTGTACACATGCATTCTCTCATATATCTTTTTCTTCCTAAAACTTTTGCACCTACAGTGCCCTCCACTATTATTGGCACCCCTTGTAAAAATTAGTAAGAAGGGTTAGAAAAAAAATCAGTTTGCTGAAGTACCTTCATCTTGCACTGAAAAAAAAAAAACGGACTTTTAATTGAAACGAGTTTATTCAAAGAAAAACAAATCCGTCATCAAGAATTAAATATTCTTAACAAAATCATGTGCCACAATTGGTGGCGCCCCTGCATTTACTTTGTACAACCTCCCTTTGCCAAAATAACAGCAGAGTCTTCTCTTGTAATCTTTTATAAGGTTGGAGAATACAGAGCATGGCATCTGAAACCATCATCATTCATCATTCAGACCATAGAACACGGTTCCAGTCAAAGTTGTAGTAACATTTAACAAACTCCAGGCACTTACATTTGTGTATAACTGACAGAAAAGGCTTTTTTCTGACATACCTTCCAAATAATCTGTTGGCATGGAGATGCCATCTCATGGTGGTTCTGGAGACTTGATAACC
>JAAGVU020000123.1:3167663-3191977 GCA_011763525.2 Mormyrus iriodes | reverse complement strand
AAAGCGCGCGGGGGTGCGGGGGGGGCGAGGTGCTGCCCCGTCGGGGGGGGGGGGGGGGGGGGGGGGGGGGGGGGGGGGGGGGGGGCCAGCAGGGGGTATGCCCCCTCCAGTCTGTGCTAGTCAGGCAAAGAGACCACTTCCCTTGCATTAAGTAAATTGCATTTTAAATGTTTTACCTAGCTAGCTAGCAGAAGCTATTACGCATGGTTAAGGTCAGTTGTTGGATTGCAGTTGTTTACCATCAAGGCCCAGTAAATTGAAGGTCCTGTGAGGTTATAATTGTGCTCTATCCTGGCATTCACACGTATGCATTACTAGTTTGTTCGGACATTATAGGTAGACAAAAAATATACTATGTGTGCATCAGATATGTGTTAACACACCGGGTAAGCAAGATGTCAAATTAACTGTCTATGCACCTGTCCCTTTTTTCCGAACGAATGAAAGTACCACTCCCCCCGTCGATGTTTCAAGTGCCCTTCTTCAATAGCTGATAATCATGCAAAATATCCCGAGTGGGACCCCCTCCAGCTGGTAAAAAGTACCAGTCGGCCACACACCCCCACTCAAGCACCTGCCCTTCGAAAAGTCTGTGCATATCACTGGGATGTAACATACCTTTACGCATGTTAAGTGTGTTCATTAATCTTGTTCAGTAATCTGATATGAAGCGTTATACTTCTGAATTTGTATTAGGAGAGTATACTTAGAGGAAAAAAGCTTTTGCACATGCAAAAAATTATAAAACCTCTGGTTTTAACTTAACAACAAAAAGGCAGAGATGGTAATAAGAGTTAAGGATTTTTATATAAAAGTTGCCAATCCGCAAATTGCTGGTTTTATTCAAACATTTATTTTTTTATAGTTTTCACATGGCAAAATGTTTGTAGTGCAAACCCAAATTTAACAAAAAAGTCAAATCGATATACAAACATACATAAATATAAACAGTAGTCGAACTATTGTTTCTCGTACTAGAAATGCAAGTTTCCCCCTTTATCCTACATAGCATACATACCACAACAGCAGTCCATACACCGACCTATAAAGAGATACAATGACGCAGGAAATCAAGGCTACGCATATACTACTGCATATACGCACAGCGCCTGTTTTCAAATGAAATTCGCGGTGCAACAGCAAACCATATTATAGAATAACAGTTCAAACAGAAAGTCAGATTTACAAATGTAGACCATCATCAAGTGCCCGATCCAGAGCTTTTCCGTATATTTCCCTCCCCATTATCATTTGTGCCTCAGTAAAGAAAAGGGTTGTCACTGGATTTTTGCTACTGGCGTAAGCCAAGTATATAGTATTTTTGAATAACTGCGCAGACATTTCAAAGAAATAAACCACTGTTCTGGGTACATCTGCCTTTTAACACAAAAGCATATTTACATCTATAAGTAACCGTTTGAACACTACAGATAGTTCAAAGGGGTCATACACTGTATGAAAGGTCACTTGTGACCCACATGTATTTCAGGTAAAACAAAACTAATCAGCGCCGAAACGATCTCATCAGCAGGCCGTTATAATACTATCGAGAGATCGTCTTAAGACGCAGTGGTTTAGAAGTTCACTTTTTCAAGTTCAGTGAGTTAACAACCTTTATAAACCGAACATGTTACACCGACAGCCATTGTTTTGCAGCGCACAGGAATAAATCCATTTAATAGTATTCATCAGCTGAGGTTGTGCATTTAATGCAGAAAGTCTCTAATTTTGCTAGCCCTCCCGGAAGACGGGGTATCACAATTAGGAGGCACGGAATACACGATCAGCGTCGACATTCAACAACGTTTAAGTGCAATTTGTTAATTCCTTTCAGCTATTTGGATTCATATCAGCAAGATGATTACACGTGTTTGTGGCAACACTGATATACTGTGTAATGCTTCACCACTGTGGAAATCGGTTACATCCATTGTTTTGTTTTTTTACAGGAGGGTTCAGAACCACGCAAAAAAGCGAAGCATTTGTTAAGGTACCCTTTCGTTACTCAACTGCGCCGTATCATTAACGATATGCAAAAATATGCTTATTTCCCCCAAAAGCACCCCCTAAGCAGAGTTTGAGCTGGCTTAAGCGTCACGGACTTGATTCAGCTTTGTACCGTTGCTGGAGTCAATTTATCTGCTCTGCGAATATGTCCCCTCTCCACCCATTCACACCCGAAGCGAACCCCCACTTTAAAGGTGTGTGTCTTCCTCTATATTTTCCGGCACCTCTTTGGCCGGCTTGTTGACCAGGACCTGCCAGCTGCCGCCGCCGCTGCTACCGCCGCCACATCCAGCCATGACCCCATTCGCGCTGTGCTTCTTCTCCTGCATTTCTGATTGGCTGTCGCTCGTCACGTCCAGCGTGGGGTTGTCATGGCAGCCATTCTCCACGAAATGGAGCTCTTCGCCGCGAGACTAAATAGAAGACAAAAAAAAAATCCAGCATGTTAACAAAGCATGAAATACACAGATACAAATAATGCAAAAGAAAGATAGTACAAAGAAACAGAATCCAACAAGCAGATGTAAGGCAAACAGTACGCAGCACACAAACTGAATAAATAATTAATCTCTTTGAGAGCCTGAAAAGCGCTATATAAATAAAATGTATTATTATAAATTATTATAATATTGCATGGGAGATGAATAAATATAAACGAATAAATGGGTGTTGTATGTGGTGCATGTATGTTAAATGAGATCATCTTTCAAAAACATATTACTGGTTCTTTAATATAAAGGTCTAAATTACTGCATTTTGCATAAACAAGCACAAAATTTACTTCTAAAGCCTATTTATGTCTGAATATGTGTAAAACAGAAAATTATGCACTGAAACTATACTGCCTAAACTTACCATGTTCTTCATTTTGGGTAAACGGCGTTGCCAGCATATATAGATGAGGCCCGAGGCGATAATGACCACGCAGATGGACCCAATGATCACCAGAACCACAAAGAGCTTGCCGTAGTCACTACGGGTCTGGCTGGGCCGGGCCTGGCAGCTGGAGACACTGGTGTAGTTCTGAATGCCGATCTGAGGCGAAAAAAAAAAAACAACAGGATGTATTTATTTATAGCTCAGAAGCAAGTAAAATAGGTTTATTTTTGTGTGTACTTTTAGTGCATAGAAAATGAGTGGAATATTTAATCCTTCGTGCAGGGAATCTGACTGGCTGAGCAGTGTCAGTGCCATGGAATGATAGGATGGCATGCATAAACATGTATGGAAAAACCAGACTGGACAATGATATCACTGCCAGCTGGTCTCTCCTGATATTCCCATGTTATGCTTAGTGATACATTCCTGGTGTCCCCAGCTTTGGTCTGCTGGCTGTGAGATTTTCAACTAGAGACTAGTCTGCACACTCAGTCACATGTATGTAACGGTTTTATTACCTTGTAAATAGTCTGTAGTGTTTGCAAATTACCCCAACGCTTTTTATATAGCTAATTTTAGTTTTATAATGGAATAATATAAATTTGCCGTAGTATTTCTTCTGTGAGTGTCTGAAAGTGTGAGTGTCATGCCGGATGCGTTCTTCTGTCTAACCTCACCTCCAGTAAGCCTCTCTGTATTTCTCCCAGCATTGAAAGGACATCTTTTGTGGCAATCACCCCTAATGAAATGGAAGAAAGGTTATTTGAGGCTTGTTTTATTTTTGAGCACAAAATAACTTCTCTAGTGTGCAAATCTACAGATTTCCATCTGCAGAACAATTACACAACCTCAGGAAGAACATAAGAACATACGTAACATCGTTTGGATAAAAAAGAGAAGAGTCAATTTATAGCTATCAGTCATTTTAAAGTACTGTGTGGTTATTTCTTATTTCATAACCTTTGTTAGTTTCTTTTTTTCCAGATATAATGCTTTTTAGAGGCTAGTGAGCACACTACTCTAGAGGCCCATATGACTCAGAATTCCAGTAAATCAGCAGTCTGATCGTCACGTAAAGTTACACTGCATTCAAAGCTTCCAGAAGTTTCTGAAGAAGCACAGATTCTGTACCCCTGAGAACAGCCCATCACCTGCAGTGCTTGAGAAAAAGATATGGCTGTATAAACGTATGGGAAAGAAATGTTGGTCGCTCTGAATAAATGAGTCAGCTAAGCAAGTCAACGCTTTTGAGGAGACAAGCTTAGCTAAGGAGAATTAACTGCTGAGATATCACAGCAAAAGCAGGCACTCATCCTGCAGGCTCTCCATGGACCTCACCTTGCTCGTTGGCCAGGGTCATCAGCAACTGGCGGTCCTGCCGGGTGGGCTTGCTGAGGGAGACCAGCCAGGACCCCCGAGGGCTGTTCATCTTCTGGGAGAAGACCGCCTCTAACAGGTCCAGCAGCTGCTTGCCATTCTCCGCTCGGAAATCGTCCTAACAGATGGGACAACAACCAACGGTTACAGCAGCGCAGTGGCAACTTAAAAACCACAAACAAAACCATCACCTCTTCCAAAAAAAAAACACAGAAATTTCACTGTTTTGTAATTAAGCCATTCATTTTATGACATTTTATTTGTATGAGCATACAGACTATCTTGCTCATGTGAAAAACTGAGATAGTATTTCATAAACATGAATTAAAAACAAGGGATCTGAGTAAATTATACAGTTTAATAATTACCCATTACCCAAAGTGTTTACTTTGACACATTCAATGCAAGCAATATGTCCTTATTAATTAGTCATAACAAATAATCTCTGTGGCAGACCAGAAACCAGATCCCTCATCAGTTGTTCCGAATTTCTCAGTGGCTGCACCATCCTTCCCATATAAAGCAAAAAGGCTCACATCAGCGCAACCCCCCCCCCCCCCCCACAGCTGAAAAATGAGTGATCGCCCTGGCTGAACTGATTCATCATCACGCCACTCCGTCTGGCTGCAACAACGACCGTCAGCCAGCTCGGCAGAAAATACTCCACATCCCCTGGACACATGACATCCCTGCTGTTTGTTCCCGACTTCCGTTCTGGAGGTCCAGCTGCAACCAAACAGCCCTGATCTCCATCCACCAAAATAGAAATGAGATACAGCATCTCCACCGCGCCTACAGGTCTCCTCTTGTGACTGTCAGCTGGTGAATTCTCCTCAAAATTGGAGGAGAAAAAACATAAAAAACAGGCAGCTGCTAACTAAACAAACTGAGGTACGCAACAGGAAGTGAGGAAGAGGAGAGGGAAGAAGAAACAGCCTGGCCTTGATAGACAAGGCCAAAACGTGTGGGGGATTATTCAGACCATCTTTTGTACTTGCTGCTAATAATTACCTCAATTGTGAGCTTTGTGATTAATATAATGCACGCCTCATCTATAAAGAATGCTCCACCATCACCACAGAATACCTTAAGATTAATCTGTAGCTATTATTAAAACAACCGAAAAGGGCAGGTTGATTAGAATAAATAGCATCCGCTGTTTCCATGGTGATGTGAGAATGTGGAGTAGAGCTCATGGGCAGCAATAGAAAGGGTGGGATGTTGGGGGGGGGGGGGCACAGCTGCTGCAGAGGCCCTGCTTGCATTGCTGTGATTAAAGGCAGTTTCAGAGGCTCTCTTCACTGGCATTAAGACTGTCAATCAGCACTGGCAAATAGGGAAGGGGGGGGGGGCGTGCAGATCAAGGTGAAGTTCACAATTTAAAGTGACGGGCAGCGTTTGGAATCCTGTCGAGCTCCAGCAGGAGCGTAATGGGATAAGGGCAGAAGGAACCATACCATCCTGCACTAAAGACGAGTCCCGGGGGAACCACCTACTCCAGCAATGTGTGTTTCTGTGACCATGGCGGCCATTTATTTGATCAAGATAACATAAAAATTACTATGGAAAATAATACTGGAGGGAACAGCATATTATGTACAGTTCCATATAGCAATACACAATGAAAATATTTTCAAGATAGTCCTAACCCTATATGTATAGCGATATATGTATAAAATCCCTTTCATGTTTTAAACTAATAAATTATTTTAAAGATTTTAAGAACTTGAGAGCATAATGAACATATAAAAAATTATAAAATGTACATGATTATAACATAAGAGTCTATAAAAAAATTTAGTACAAAGTGTGATTCGTAAGAGCTGTGGTAATGAACTGTCCCATGATGATTTCCTCCAATACCTTCAACTTTATTATTAAGTTTATTACAAGTACTTAGTATCTGAGTAATTATATATATATAATTTTTCTTTTAAAGGAAAAAATATGTAAAAACTGAAAAACGGTAAATAAGAAGCCATGTAAGACTTACGCATTCATAGTTTTCCGACATATTCAAAATGACGTAGCCCTTCCCAGTGAGGTCACTCCAGTCCACACAGATCACCTGCAGAGAAAACAGGCTTCTATTTACCTCTGTTTAGCTGCTTTTCACTGCTATTTTTGTTAAACGTTTCAGTCAGCCAGCTAAGCTCTTAATTTACATTATATATTTTCTTGTAAATATAATGAAACCTGCTTGAGAAACATAATCATGTTCTTAATTTTGTTTTAGTTTGACTTACAGACCATTACATAGGCTTCTGTTCTTTCAGTCTAGGCAGATGTGGGCATTTGGGAGAGGCCAGAGCTATTTGCAGATATCGATAATTTGTCCTTTGAAACAAGGTCACAAATATTTCCTTATAACCAATTTATTAAATTGGACTATTGAATTGGACTTTCACCCATAAAACTTGCAGCGCTCTCACTGACAGGTCAATCATGACTATGAGTTTTTGCGTTCATATTGTGCCTCAGAGTTATACTTACACAACAATGTTATGAGGGTAGAAGGAAAAATGATTGGTTCAGAGAGAAAACCAATCATATTGTAGAGGAGGTAGGTGCAAGCAACTAGTGGAGACAGGCCCAACCAATCTGATGTCTTGGTCCTGCCTACTGTAGTTGCTTGGCCCTACCTCCTCTACAATCTCATTCTCATCATCAATTCCCACAAGCCATGTGATGTAGTAAAATGACAATTAAAGCATACCTGCAGTGATTCAGGAGAGAGGTGTGTGTTGTGCAGTTTCGACTCGGAGAGGAGCTCGGTGCCCCCATGCCTAAGCTCTGGTTCCTGATTGCCCTGGAAGGTAGGGGCCACCTCGTCCCAGGTGATGCCTGAAAATGCGACGGAAGGGGAGTGGAAGGCCGGGGAAGGAGGGACAGCAGTCAAGTGGGACTGATGCATGTGGTCATCTGCACCCTCCTTGCCACCAGCTGGGGCTGTGCCCCATGCCTTATTCCTATTGTTGGATGGGTGACCAGGCCGTGCGAAGTTAGCCAATGTAATGGAGTCGTCGGTGCTCGTCTGACTAAGCCCCTCCTCTTCCTGTGACGCTGTACCGGAGAGAGGCGTGGTCTGGCCTGAAACTCGGCTCCAGTGGTGCATCAGGCCAACATCGGGATCTGCGGTGGTCTGGGCAGGAGAGCCTGCCTCCACGGCAGACGGTCCGTAACCATGGCCTGCTGGGCTACCGCTGGACTCCCCCTGAATCTCCCACAGGTCTGAGTCCAGCGACTCCACCAAGGGCACCGACGAGGATGAGGAGTTATGCTCGGTCAGTGTCTCAGCTTGGGAAGACGAGGGCTGGAAGGAGGCTGGATTGAATCCTGGACAAAACAAACCAGGAATCATGAAAAAAACCATTGCCAACTGCTGGCTTGACAATGTCAGCTGCCTTGGATCCCACTGGCCAGCTCGGGCAGGTGTGGGCCTCGCTCAGGGCTTTAAAGCGGCACTCGGGATGTCTGCCAGACACCTACGGGGCTGCTGGAGGCAGCACTGAAGACTGTTTGTTACTCCAATCAATGGAGCTTTCAGCCTAAAGACTAAAGAGGCAGAAGGCTGACAGCACACGCAGCCGGGGAGCCGCACACGCTGTTTTTAGCCTCCCAAAATATTTATGCATTCCCTGGTCTGCTGCCACTGGCTATTAGCCGAAGAGACCAAGCCTGTGGACTTTGGTAAAAAAAATCTTAAAGGGATTAATACCAACCTGCACCAATATTTCATATGACTCAACACACAGACTAGGTGCATTATGTTTAGAGCTACCTTATAAAGTACACATAACAATGTAACAATGTTACTCAGAGGTTTGTTCACTTTTACTCATTCTGTGTCTTTATAGTCACATACCTGTAGGCTGCTTTGCATACAATCTCCATATTTATAAAAGTAAGGATGTAAGAAAAGAAGATTGTGCTTCTTGCATGGTTTTTATTAATAATGAAGGGAGATGGTCCCATTTTCACATTGTCAGTATTTGGCAGACACTTGCTACTTCATTAATTGTGACTTTTCTTGCAACAATTAGTGAGAAACCTGTGATATATACCACAGAAAAACACGTGACTTGCTTGGAACGCCCTATAAAAAATGTGCAAAATAGCATTATCTGGAAATGTGGTATGCTTGTCACACCCCGCCAGCAATGGCAGTGGCTTCAAATGTGAGCAAAATTGATTTTGCCTTGCTTCGATAACTGTCCTTATCAGCACACGGCAGATGTTGCGGTCGGATGACATCACACAGTACAACATACCTACAGGGTTCCTGAACCTTGGCAATCGCGATCTTCGTAATTTAATGCATGGGGACGGCAACAAGTTTCTAAGAAACATCTACAGCAACATAGACTCTAGTGTATCTTATCAACCTTATCCAATGGAGGATACTTAGCTTTCTGTTTGAAAAATGTTATTGTACATTAAAATATTATACAATTATGTGGAAATATGTCCTTCCAACTCCTTCCAAGACTGAATTCAGATAGAGCTGCTAAACAGATCAAGGATCTGGTGAGAGCAGAAGTTTTAAACAATGTTTGCAAACTAACTGCAGAAAAAAATATGCAATCGAGCTTTTATGTGAACAGGCTTAGGCAGCACAGAGCAGAGTGTGTTAATTGCTCTCCCCAGCTAATTGCATCACATTCTCTATTTCGGAGATTAAAACTCTGAAATCAGATTGGACTTTTTTATTGTAATCTTTCTCCCAGTCAGGTACAGCTAATTGCCTCGTTTCTCATACACATACCCCACTGCACGATGCCCCCAGCAGTTCAGAACAGGTAAAGTCCAGCACGCCTCACCTGAGACAGTCTATACATGCCAGCCTTATGCTCATCATCAGAGGGGTTCCCAGCCAACATGCACACCCCCTTGACCGCTATCCTCCCGATCCCACCTGCAGCTCCATAGGTATCCGCTACGTGGCATGGCATCACCAGGGGCAGACTTGGTGTTTCTGGGGACCCACTCAAAAAGTCACTTTTTCTGCACACCCCCTGCCCCAGTGTAGTGACTGTTTGTGGCCAGCAGGGGGTGCCCAAACTTCAGGGGCAACCATAAAAATGCAAGGTTTGCGTGGTGGTAAACACCACTGAGAAAGAGGAAGAACACAGTTTAGCCACAGCATTCGGAAGAGCAACTGCACCTGCACGACCAGCCGAGTTCTGATTGGTGACCCCAGCAGCGCTCAGCTTTGGTTTTCACGTTGTCGCTGAACCTCCGGCCTGTCAGATTTCTCGTTTCAGCTGAACAAGCTTCAATAACAAATTGCTATCACATCATCGTTATTACCTTGGCTATTAATTATGCATTGTATTATAGCAGTGTGGCCTGCAGGAGGCAAACAAATAGGAGTTTCATTGTACGATGTGCAAGTGACAATAAAAAATCGCAAACCTCAATTGGCTTTGGGTGAGAGCCCTCAAAGTAAATCACTAATTTAACAAAACACATCCTGTGGTCTGTTAGGCATAACTCAGGAAAAGACTGTGCAGGATGGAATTAGCCAGATTTAAGCTGGGGAGGGTGTCGAGGGCTGGGAAGGCCAAGATGCACTGGAAAAGCTTTCCATTCTTAGGTGCCACATGGAAACATGTCATTAGTGTCCGAGGATGGATTCCTTTATGCTCCCAAGGCAACGGACTGCTAAAACAGTAGTGACAGCTAATGAAACAAAAAAAACATCAGACCCAGAAGGTTAAACTGCTTGGCCACTTAAATTTGTGATCCGAATGCCACGGATATCAGGTGCAGCGAATCCCAGTGCAACACCACCTCTCTGAACAGCACTGCGGATATGTGTAAGGGTGCACCAATCTGGGAATACATCTATTTCCATGTACTGTGTTTCTTCCCATGTACAGCACTTGTTAGCCTTTATGATAGTGGGCTGCCGAAGCAGTCATGCTCTGGTTCTGTGCTGCTGTCTTTCCTACAGGCTTCTGGCATTCTGCAGGTCCACGGACGGCTTCTGAGACACAACAATCGTGGTGAAAGAGGATGACAGCAAGCCAACGAGGGTGGACAGTATCGCCATGGCGACCCTTCTGCCCATTACCGCCACTCCAACATGCAAGAAAACCATCACTGCTGCTCCCAGATCAGGCCAGCACCGGGCGTCACCATCAATGCTAACTTGGTGACAGTCTCTAAGTGTCTCAATGACCAGCGAAAATAATGCAAGCAATGGACCTGCAGGGCTCCCTTTTCTGAGGTGTCAGAATTATCGAGTCTGGGTGGTCAAAACATTCTTCTGACAAGAAGATGGGCCTTTTGGCCCGGTGAGGTATTCTGTTTCAGTAGATCAAAGACAAACTCCCAATGGTGTTACAGTGGCACACTGAAATTTCATAAAATTTGGTAACTGGTTCTAGATAATTTAGCTAACAAAATTAAGGTCTTGGTGTTGGGGGGGTGATTTCAGCTGGCACCCTGTTTTACCAATCTGAATGTGATATGCTTTGCATTAAGGACACCTTGCAGCATACCACTGTGCAAGACTTTGTAAACCATCTGTAAGCCATAATTTATCAGACTCAATAGTGTTGTTTTGTTGCTGTACTGTTTGGTGCTGCTTGTTCTGTCGCATGTGTTCAACTTCTGTGTTAAATCCATAAAAAAACAGATGGGACACGGTAGTGTGACATATCTGTGAATAACCACACCATACTCTATATATCAAATAGCAGGCAACACGTCCAGCTACCCTCTGGCACAAACAGGCTTCTCCAACATGGAGACAATATAATTTCTGTCCGAAGATTGTGACTTTTTACTATAGATGGAATACACCCATTCTTCTCCTCCTGTATACTGATAGCGTTTGACACCTAATTAACAAATCAAATGACATCTAACTAACCAATCAAAAAGATGTTTCATGAAGTCATGTATTTGACTCGTATTGATGTTTCTACTAGTTAACATTTGTATTCATGATGGTCGCTTGTATGGATTGCTTTATATCACAGATTTTAACAACTTAACATTGATAGTTATATACATATAGCAATATGTAGCTAGCTGTCTAATACGATTGTTAATTGCAAAAATATACCAAGATTCGTTTGTAATTATTGACACTAAAATTTTTGCCTCGCTGACAACAATCCTCGTAAGTCCATTTAAGACATTAAACTGTTCACCGATGGCTTGTAAGGACAGATTACTATTTGGGGTGCTGAGGGCGTCTAAGGGGTCATTACATTGTAATAGGTCTATTTTGTACAGTGTGCTGAACCACATCGCCACCTGCAGGTAATATATTATATTTGCAAAGATTAGGTAACAGGCCACATTGTTGCCTCCTGCCCCCAGGCTTGGGGTATCCCCTCCCACTCCTGCTCTGTTATTGTGGATCTCTTTGGGTTTCCTCCCAGATATCCTAGCTTTTTCCCACAGACCAAAGACACGTGGTTTGGGCGGACTGACATCTTCAAATTTCTGTCATTGTGTGCTTGTGAGTGTGTGGCTTGCAATAGAATGGCATCTTGTCCATAATGTCTGTCTGCATTGTGTCTCCTGCTTCCTGGGACAGAATCCCTGCATTCATTACACAGTTTCGGAAAATGGATGGACAAAGCAATAACTAATTCGCTGTGACATACCTTCTAAGGTTCCAGGGTCCATGCTGGTGCCATTGACCTCTCCCCCCTCATCCCAGTACATGGGCGGTAACCCCTTGGCATCCTCGCTCTCTTCGCTGGAGAAGCCTGACTCCTGGGATCCGCCAGTTATTCCCACAGACTGGGGGGTCTCTGGGCTCGTGGACATGACCCCCGGCTGAGCGAAGGGGTCCGAGGTCTGGGTGGGCCCAGCCAAGGTAGGGGATGACAGTAGGTCGTGACTCAAGGCGTTACATGACACCAGCAGCACTATGGATCCTGGGAGCAGTGAGAGAAAAACAGCAGACTCAGGCTGAACAAAATTCCAGCAATAAAGGCATGATAAAAGCTAGAAGACAACCAATGAAACCCATGAAGTAAGATACCTGAAATATGAGATATCTGAAATGCTAAATGGCATATTTTCCACTCCTGAATAATTCAGGGATTTGTTAAAAAAAAAAAACAGCTAATAATGATGATTCCAACAATTTCACATGGAGAAAAGCACAACATAGACATGAGCAGCTGTGAAAAATTCACTCTGGATTAGTGTATGCAGATGTGCATATACAGCGCTTAGCATAAATGAGTATGCCCCATACTGTAGCAAAAGTGATACAAAAGAAAGATGGAACTGCAACCATCTCACAGAGACGTCCAGGCCGTCCACAGAAGTTAGCACCTTGACAGGAGCGTCTTCTGATGAGAAGGACTGAAGAAAATCGCCATGCAAGTTCACTGCAGTTAGCTAAAGAAGTAGAAAGCCAAACTGGGGTGACTGTTTCCCGTGACGCAATACGGCGTACACTGCAGAGGAATGGCATGCATGGGTGTCATCCACGAAGGAAGCCTCTCCTAAAGCCCATGCACAAAAAAGCCTGTCTAGAATTTGCCAGGGCCCATGCTGAAAAAGGTGAAGACTACTGGGACTCTGGAGTGATGAGATCAAGCTAAATGTTTTTGAAACTGAGGGCTTCAAAATTATGGCATCACAAAGGTGAAGAGTACAAAGAAAAATGCATGGTGCCTACAGTGAAATATGGTGGTGGCAGTGTCCTTATGTGGGACTGCATGAGTGCTGCTGGTGTCAGGGAGCTGCATTTCATTGACGGTATCATGAGTTCACAGATGTACTGCTCTATATTGAGAGAAGATGCTACCATCACTCCGTGCCCTTGGTCGTCGTGAACTTTTCCAACATGACAATGATCCAAAACGCACATCTAAGGCCACTGTTGCATTTCTGAAGAATAGAGTGAAAGTGATTCAGTGGCCAAGTATGTCTCCTGATCTGAACCCAGTTGAACACCTATGGGGAATTCTGAACAGACAAGTTGAGCATCACTCTCCATCCAGCATCCAGGCTCTAAAAGAGGTCATTCTTGAAGAATGGAAAAAGATAGATGTTTCAATATGTTGCCAACTTATTCATTCTACGCTTAGAAGGCTTGGTGCTGTCCTTAAAAATCATGGAGGTCATAAAAAATACTAGATGTAGTAGTTTTTGTTGTGGGGTGTATTAATTTTTGCATCACCTGATTTGAGTAAAACTGAAGATTTTGTAATTAAGTTATATTATTAACCTTACTTTCATGTTCATGAGTTAAGCAAATGTTCTATAAAACTCTTCTCAAAATTGAAACTGATCTTGTGGTCATTGAGCTATTGCTTAAAATCTTACTTTTCGAAAGGGGCGTACTCATTTATGCTGAGCACTGTATAAGTATTTTTATGATCGCAATAAAACTAGCGATCGGCTTAATTTCTTAGCAAGTGCTTACACATTACTGTTTACAATTCTGTACTTGGTCTGTTCAGTAAAGCCACATCACTAACAACTGAGTTTATGGTTAGTATTTTAAACCTATAAGGTTCTGGAGACAAGTCAACAGTACTGGTAAACGCTGCAGCAGTTTGTCCTGTGACAGTTTAAAATATCACCTCCACATGCAGGTGTTCCTAATAAAGGAAAATGGGATTCATTTCTCTTAAGCAAAATCTATGGTTTGACCTGAAGGAAAAGTAAAAGATTAAGCACAAAAGACTTTCTGAGGGAGTGCAGCTTCTTGCTATATGAAAGACAACTTAATGCAGAACTGGGAAAAGAGAGGGTCAGTGTGGCGGCTCGGTACTGCATCACTCTGCTGTACAGCACTGCAACCTCATCCCTCTGTGGTTGTGGGTTTGATTCCTGCCCTATGGTGTGTGTGTGTGAGAGAGAGAGATCAAAGCTCAAATGTGTTAAGATGAAATATGAATGTTTTCCATCTAACAAATGTTATGTATTTTTTCTTGCTTTTTTAGCTGTGTGTGTGTGTGTGTGTGTGTGTGTGTGTGTATGTGTGTAGAGTTAGCATGATCTCTGCTTTCCTCCCAAAAACATGCAATTATTTGTGTCACTAATGCTGCCCTTAACATATGCCCTGCAATACAATGGCATTCCATTCCCTGCCCCGTGCTCAACATGACCATGTAAATGGAGAATGGATAAATGGATGAATGGAAGAAAAAGGAGATGTAGATGAATTCAAAGTGGGCATTATTCGATGATACTGTTACAGTATGTTCAGAAATAAGAGAAACCAGACAATATTGTTGATTTGCTGCATGTCGGGTTAGTAGAAAGCCGGTATGGAGATACATATGGAAGTGATTGACATGGGTGATGCTCTTCTTCACTCGCAAATATAAAAACCCATCAGCAGTATTCATCTTGAGGAAGAAATGGTACCCACACATATGAAATTATGGAGGTTGTGGAGGGCACCTCTAATCCATAGATTAAGGTTTTCTGGGCTGAGCTCTTATTGACAACATGGATTTAGAAAGAGGGTGTGTGGCCCTCAGAGAGAAACCCCAGGCAGACTCACCATCCAGATGCATCATTATCAGCTTTCTGGCTACAAAGGAAAGGAGGGCTGCAGAAAATGCATTATACAATTAGGTCCATCTTATCTGGCTGCAAATGTCCACCTACAATGAAAGCAAAGTACAAAAACCACAGACATTAAAAATGTATGTTTTGTCTTCAAAAGCTTCTAAGAGTCTGGAAACGCTGGACTGTGTCTTTTTTCTGCTTTTGTAAGCCAAAATCCATGTTCTGAATGTTACCTGAAAGAATATTTTATCATTTGATCTGCTCAACTTATTAAACAGAAATTTATCTTGTAATGGAAAAAAGATTAATTTAGCAGACAAAAGCCACTGATGGTCACAGAGCATAGAATGTGTGTGAGATAGAAGTAATTGATTGATTAGATTAGATTGGCAGCTTTAAACAATGAAAACATGCTTTAATAAAATAAGGTTGAGTTAAGCATAGTTACCAGTTTCATTTCTGGAGCTATGATCTATACCACAATCTCTACAGCATAAATGTTTTAAAAGTTGGTACTAGAATTTTTTTAAAATACTAGAATATCAAAACTCTTAACTAGCATCAATTGCTAAACACCTAAACAAAAGCCCTGCATTTATCGAGTGTCAACCAGAATCCCATGGTTACTATTAAATAAAGCACAACATAAAACCTACCAGAGTCGCCGATGGCCCATTGGTCCTTCAGATCTCCACAGTTGGCAATAATGGCAGCCAGAAACACCCCTCAAAGATCTACAGATAAAACGTGCTTCAGTACCACACAGATCTATCCTGTATGAGACTATGAAGGAGGAAGCCATAATTGAAAATTTCATAGGTTTTCTGAAGCCCAACCTTAGAAGAGTATCTTCTTCGACCTGATGCCCAATGCATATACAGCAAGGGCAATGCCAGCCCTTGGAGCATATAAATCGTCATTTCATTCACAGAGAAACAAATCACATTCTACATGCAAAACTTGTACTGCATGTTTAGGCAGTATTCCGTAGACTGTGAGGTTTCTGTACAAATTTTGGTATGATTTTGCCACTTGACACTACACGTTTATATATTCCTGTACCATATTATTTACACTGAATGAATGAATGAACGTTACATTTATATAGCGCTATACAAGACACCCAAAGTGCTTTTTACAGAGCCAATGGGAAGCAACTTCAACCACCACCATTACAGGAACTCTCCCTGCCTCAGTCTCCTGTTTATCCTATAAGCCCCTGTGAAAATGCAAATGTATATAAATGTGTATTTTAGTGAAATGTGTAAAATGACTCATGTTTCATGATGTCAGGAATTTTATGTACATATGACCATTAATTAGTTATTCTAACATCACGTATGTCTGTCAAAATTCCGTGGAATTCCCCTTTAATATAAATATGGTTGGAACATTCATAATACCAAGCAAAATCAGCACTAATTCAGCAGACCCTCCGGGGTATGAAAAGTCAAAGTGGGAAAAAGGAACGGAGCTGCTTAAAGGGAGAGCTGCCACAGTTCAACATTAGTCACTAGAGATTAGTGGATGAGTCAAACTTTTAGGGTGCTTCCAGCTGACTCCACCTTCTCTGTTAGACTCACTTTAAGTAATGGCTGTCCAATTACACTAGATAAACCTTTTTTTTTCTCCCACCCACATCTTCAGTGCACTTTATGGTCTGTAAATGTACCATGTTTCCACGTATCGAGCAGGACTGGAGAGCAGACTTACAGAGCCACACTGACGGATACGAATCTGCAAACTAAGAGAGACAAACGCTGCAACCTTGATTAAGTGGGAGCATCGTAAGAGACCAAGGCAGAGATTTGTAAAAAGCCGGGGGCAGTTTTCCATGCTGAGTCCGGGGCTTTCGCGCTGCAATTATGGGCTGGTATAAATTCATTTTTTCCCCCTCCTGCTCTCAAAGCTCCGAGTGAAAGAAGAAAAACAACATCAGGCAGCCCCTGCTGCTTCTCCTCGTTTGGCGACAAGGAGAGGGGGAGAGAGAGAGACAGCGAGCGAGAGAGAAAGGGGAGATAGGGGGTTGAAGAGCACAGGGGAGATCAATGAGTAAGAAAGGGGTGGGCAAGATGGACAAAGTGAACCGAATGATAAAGATTGTAAAAAGGCTTTCCCCCAGGAAGACAGCAAGAAGCTCCCAGTGTGATGAAGAAAGCACTCAGAGCTGTGAGGAAGGCTTGTGCTCCCTCAGCCTGTGCATCAGCGGTAAGTAAGTTCCTGTCGCCGGCTATGCTGAGGGAGTTGTGGGGTTCACAGTGTGGACCAGGCTCCCTGCTGTGGTTTTGTGTGGGTCTGTGCAGGAGCCAGGCTCTGGCCAGGCTACCGGGCTCCCTGAAGTCACAATTATTACCCCTGTGGTGGGTGAACACTGGAAGCGATTGAAGGGCTGTCATTCTGTTGTTACCAGTGATGTGCTTCAGGCTGGATTACTGGGGTGACAGCTCTGCAGCCTTAAAAGGTGCAAAACTCAAAGCATGGTCACCTCACTGATCAGGTTGGACAAGCTTGGGTCTCACTGGGGTGTGCATACGTGTCAGTTTGTGGACTTTATTTTCTGATTTGAGCTTCAGGAAATGTAACTAATGAATATGAAGGAGTGATTTCTCATGTATTTAACACGGCTTTTCCATAAATTTTCACTGACCTCCGAGCATCTGTTCAGCTGTAGCTGTTAGAGTGGCTTCAATTCATGGTAAATAGTAAGAAAAGGTTTCTGTTTTTTCCTCATAATAAAATGGCATTTTTGCAAGGTGCACCTGTTTTCTGTCATCCTCCAAGCAGAAGGTCATATCTGTCATGATATTCTCTTCTTCAATTATAAAGTGTTTGAGTCATGTTGGAGTCTTGAAACTAACAGGTTTCTGGTTATATGAAGAGCTTCCTACAGTCATTTGCATCTGCACTGGTGGACCGTGGTCAGTTCGTACTTGAACATCCTCCCCCATGCTGTTATGGTCCTCACGTCTAGCAGAATGGGGGGTTTTTTATATAAACTTTACTCTATGACCCATTGCATTGATTTCAGATTCTAATGTTCTTTGTATAATCTTTTTGTGTTGCTTTGCTAATATCACATTAAATTTGTTCAGATGAGATTTTCTTTGAGGGAGGCAGCAGGGGCAACTGCCACAAAGTAATTATGAAACAGGAAGCAGGAAAAAGGAATATTGTTTGTTTACAGAGCAGCTATCTGCCATGAGCTGTTAAGTATTCCTGACATAATGCACATTTGGTGAACTGCAAATTTCCTGGAGTTTGGTCCGTGTTTATAGTTGGGTTTGGTTACTCTGGTAATATGAGGAATGACAGAGATGCTGTTTGTGTGAAAGGGAGCGTTCCACATATAAACCCTGTCAGCAGTACAAAGGAGCAGAGTACTAGATCACGTACGACCGAGAGCTGCTGTCAACTGGCACTTCAGACTATCTCTGCTCCAATTTGATGCCAACATGCCATTTGATTGTTGACTGCTGGAATAAGCTGAATATTTTTAAGGCTGCGTCCTTATATAAGCCTCATCTATAGCACTTTCGCCACTCTTTCCAGCTCCTTTCCTGGGAAGTTAATTTACGGGTAAAACTGGGAGAGCAGTAAGATCATTTCAGTATGGGTCGGATTTGCATATAAACATATTACAGTTAGTTAATAATTACATATAATTGTTCATTTAATTGTTAATTCAGCTTCATTTACTTTGGAGTAACAATACTGTTGTTATTTTTTTTTTCCTTTTCAAGGTACCAAAGAGGATGAGATGATATACGTACTTAGGATAATAGTCTATGGAACAACCAATTGTGGAAATGCTAATATTTTTGCAGCATAAACATATTTTTACTGTGTAGCTGAGATGGTACATTTCAAGTTGATATAACTTTAAAATATAACTATATAAGTAATTGAAATTGTGAGTAAAAATACACGTATGTATGAAAAGCCCCTGCAATGCTCTCTGGGATGCTTCCTGGTGAATTCTAGGTTTCATCACTTCCTACCCTACCCCATTTTAAGAGTCTGAGTTTCATGCTAGCCATCTATTTTCCATACCCACTTGTCCTATGCAGAGTGGCAGGGGTCTGGAGCCTATCTGAGAAACAACGTGCTCAAGGCAGGGAATAACCCAGGGCAGGGTGCCCACCCATTGTTGGGTATACTCACCACTCATGCCTACAGACTATTTAGCAACTCTATTACCTTTACCTTAGTGTGTTTTTGGACTGTGGGGGGAAACTAGAGAACGTGGCGGAAACCCCACGACGACACGGGGAGAACATGCAAACTCCACACGCACAGAGCCAGGGCAGAGACTCGTACGCTGGTCCCTGAGGTGTGGGGCAGCAGTGTAAACCACTGTGCTGCCACACGAGTCACTGGTTTTAACCATAAAAACTTGAGCGGTATCTAATTTTTATTATACTGTCATACCGGCCGGGCATTATACTGTGGTATACGGTATTATCAAAAGCAAAACTACTCTGGTATTTTGAGTGATACATATCCCCTGTGATATAATTTTCAGACCAGGGGGTAGGGGCACAATGAATTTCGCTGAAGGAAAATACCCAAAATTCTGCAGTATACCGTATTACTGCAATACCACCCAATCCTAACTACAGGCATGCTTGAAGATAAAGGCAAGCAAAAACACGCTTGTAGGTGTCCTGAGAATTTACAGATAAGAAAAACAGCGATCTGCTTCAAGGGGTCGGAAGGGAACTTTCTAAAAGCATGATGCTGCAATGTTCCTCTGGATTCATCAGCTGAAAACCAAATTTAATATTAAAAAAGATGGGCTGCAGAGTTCTGGGAAGGCGCATGCTGAAAATGCACCGTCAGTTGGGTTTCTGCAATAATGATGTAGAACTGCATTCCTGTTCACATTTACTCACTCAACACTTATACTCATTGACGCTTGCAGTTTTATCCGTAAGTATTTTACTGGGACAGTCCTGCTGTGGTGCTCCAGGGTGATATAGCAGGACACATTGCAAGGACCGAACTGGTAATGTTTCAAGGTCCTGGTCTTAACCAGGCAAGAATTTTACTCCATTTTGGGGTTATAAGTTTATGTCCTCAATCACTAGGTTACTTGCTGCTACAGATAGCTGTATGCAAAGGGCTTATTGTTTGCCTGCTGCAGCTTGTCAGCTTTTCTTTGAGTGATATGCTTTTACTTGTTTGAATACTTAATTCCCGCTTTTTCTGTAAAATTACACCTCAATTGTGATGGTTTTAGGTGGGAAGCCCTCTTGCTTCCCAGGTTGGGTTTTCATGTCCTGCCTCTGCTCTGTGTGTGGAGTTTGCTTGTTTGTGGGTTTCCTCCCACAGCTGAAGGCTATTTTGCTGTCAATAAATTACTCATAATGAATGAATGTGTACACCAGCCATGTGTCCTGGGCTGCCTGGGGGGAGACTCCAGCCCTCATGATCTAGCTTAGGATGAAAAGCTGGTTAGAGTGACGATTCTGCACAGGTGCTCTAAAAAAATGAGAAATCTGGGTCTAGTGTTTCTCTTTTCCACCCAGAATCTAATAGGTCTTGTGCCTCACTGCAGCTTTTGATCACGGTTGAAAAGATCTTACACATTAAGTATTCTGTTTCATTGCAGCAACTCAGATTCGGCTGTTGTGTGCAGCTATAAACACGCACCAAACTTGTTTGTCTATTCACGTTCCATGTACATCAGTTGAAAATCTCACATTTCTCTATACAAGTATCCCCTGCTTTTACGAGCGTTCGTAATACGTCACTTTGCTTTTATGAAAGACCTACATTAACACGTGTTTTCACTAACCAAAAGAAAACTGAAGAGGATTTTCACTTTTATGAAAAAAGGACAAAAGAGAAAATAGTGTTTAGCATTTATCAGTGAGCCAGGTATAGGTACAGTCATGTGCCACATAATGATGTGTCGGTCAACGATAGACCGTGGTCCCATATGATTATAATGGGGCTAAAAATTTCCTGTTGCCTAGCGACATCGTATTACTCAATACTCATCATATTAGACAAAACTTTGAGCAACACTAGAAAAATATAGATTTTAAAACAAAAATAAAGTAAAACGGAATATTGTAAACTTTAGTGATAGTAAAGCATAAAATCTTTTGATGTATGCAGAAAGCTGCTGTGCATGTTAAAACTCCATGGTATCCAGTGTGCTTTTCTATGCTCTGAGTGCTGGGAAAGTGAAAACCTGATCAAACTCATCATGAAGGCCTGCTCCATCACAGAAATTGCCCTGATTAAACTCATTAAGAAGACCTGCTCCATCACAGGATTGGCCCTGAACAAACCCATCAGGAAGGTCTGCTCCATCACAGGACTGAGCCTGATTAAGCCCATCAGGAAGGCCTGCTCCATCACAGATCTGGCCCTGGTCAAACTCATCAGGAAGGCCTACTCCATCACAGGATTGGCCCTGAACAAACCCATCAGGAAGGTCTGCTCCATCACAGGACTGACCCTGGTCAAACTCATCTGGAAGGTCTGCTCCATCACAGGACTGACCCTGAACAAACTCATCAGGAAGGCCTGCTCCATCACAGAACTGACCCTGAACAAGCTCATCTGGAAGGTCTGCTCCATCACAGGACTGACCTTGATGAAACTCATCAGGAAGGCCTACTCCATCACAGGATTGACCCTGAACAAACTCATCTGGAAGGTTTGCTCCATCACAGGACTGGCCCTGGTCAAACTCATCAGGAAGGTCTGCTCCATCACAGGACTGACACTGAACAAACTCATCAAGAAGGCCTGCTCCGTCATAGGACTGGCCCTAAACAAACTCATCAGGAAGGCCTGCTCCATCACATGGCTGAGCCCTGAACAAACTCATCAAGAAGACCTACCCCATCACAAGACTGGCCCTGGACCCATTGGGGGCAGTAATGGAGCAGAGGATGTTGGAAAAATTGGACAAGGGGCACTATCCCGCAGCATATATAGCCACCGGCTCATTCCACTGTCAGTGCACTATAAAGTCCAAAAGGGGATCCCTGCTGCCATCAGACACTACGACACCTTCTGTGGAGGTCCCACTCCTCACCCCCAGCCATAACACGCCAGGAAGCATCCTAACTTGTAAGAGTCAGAGTTGGATATTTCAGGTCAAGAAAGTAGAAATCCAGTGCAAGATTTTATTTCAACTAAGCAGCTGAGTGCTCTGTGACTATGACCTTTAATATTACAATATTCTGTTTTTCGGGATATTCTATTTTTACATGTACTTATTTGAAGTAGATTATGTACTGTCTTCACACTTTGTCCGTTTGGTGCTATATGTATGTACATTCTTGCTGCTGTATGCATGAGAATTTCCCCCTATAATCAATAAATTCCATCTAAATCTTAATTGTAAAGTTACTTGTTATTTTTGAAAGTTTTTTTTGCACTGTTGGTGGTAAGCAGTAATGTGTTCAGTTAAAGACTGGGGTGGTATTGTATGGTCAGATGATCAAGGTATGTGCCATTAACAGTCCAGAATCCCAAAGCGATAAGCTTTCCTTTGCAAAACATGTGGAAAGCAAATTAACAGTACAAGCTCAGTGCTAAGGAGCATTATCACCCTGCCAAAGGAATGAACCTAGAGACTAAGCACTGGGAACTGCAGTGGGCACTAACGCCTATAGCCTTGTTATGAAGAAAACCAAGTTACTCTAGGAAATGGATCCACATTGAAATATAAGAACCATAAATCTAAGCTAAACTCTTTCTCCATTTTCAGAGCAGGTTAAAACTGGCTGTTTTTTGCACTTAAACCCAGAAATACATTAACTGGTAACAAGCAGAACAACGGTTTTAATAGTTTACCAAGTCTGTATATCTGTGTGTGTGTGTGTGTGTGTGTGTGTGTGCGTGTGTGTGTGTGTGTCTATACACACACACACACACACACAGAGCTCTGGAAAAAATTGAGAGATCACTCTATATTTTTAAACAAATCTGCGTTTTTAAATCCTGGTTTAATCATGGTTCTGCTGGCAGAAGGCTGTGCTGAGCAGCAGGTTGCTTCCAGGTTCAAAATTTCTAAGTCAGGGAAGTCAAGAATAAGGTGAAGCAGGAGACACTGGGAACAACCAGAAACCAGCCAAGTAAAGGGTGGAAGTGACTTTCTAATGCCAGAGATGACTGTTAACTTATCTGACAGTTTCTCATGAATTGTAGGATGACATCAAGTGACCTTCAAAAGGAATGGGAAATATTAAGCGCATATGTGAAATGCACTGCTAGGACAGTTCATAACAGGCTCCTAGAAGCAGGACTGAAGTCCCGTAAAGCATGAAGCCCTTCATTAATGAGAAATGGAGAAGAACCGGAGGATTAAAAGAAAAAAATAAATAAATAATAATATATATATATATATATAAAATTAACAGACACACACTCACAAACTGAGAAATGAGTGAAACAAAAATGTTGCTGAGGTCTTTTCATTTTTTCCAGAGCTGTATATATGGAGTCATTATTTTAGGAATGACAGCAATCAAAAATGTAGGATTAAATGTCTTTGCCCAATCTTGCGGTTGTTTGATGGGAGAAGGAATGGGAGTGTGACTATAACTGTATTTGGGCAGCATTGAGCTGTGAGTTATAATAAATGTTCACTTTAGGTGAAGACACCAACTGTGTGCCTGAACAATGTTTCCAACCCAGAGCTCTATGTACACTGCAGGTACATCTACCAGGTAAAAGTACATCTACTACATTTCTCGCTTAAGGAAGCTGAAGATGAAGTTGGGAAAGAATTGAAACGCACTATAAAATGAAAGAAGCCCAATTAAGAGTAGGAATGAATAATTCCATTAGTATTACTATCAATTACTAACTTCGCTTGGCTATTTAGTGATGCCTTTACAGCAGGCACAGCTACTCCAGTTGTTCTGGGGCTCCCTGTGACAGAGAAGGTGAGAACTTTCACAGTTACTAAGAATTGAACACTCAGAGTCTGCAGCTGTCTGGCTTGAAGCAGTCTCTACTGCTATATTTTGGCCTCTGGAATTTTTTTGCAAATATGTACAGTAGGAAGGAAAAATGGGTAATATTCACCCAGCGTTACAACATTTATAAGCCATCACTGATATGTACACCAAAACATGAGATGCAAACCTAAATAATTTTTAATCCATATCTTACAAATAATACAATCATATTCTTTCATGTTGTATGTATGAAAATTTGGAGCCGTTGTGAATTTTATCACTTGTCAAGTTTTGTTTCTGACCAGTAGACAGTCTTAGGATTAGAGTTTGGTTTAATGTGTCTGTGCTTTGGTGACACTCCTCCACCAGGTTGGGCTTGCCTGTGCTGTATCTTTCCATCAGCATTAGTAATGGGAGTTAATAACACAATGAAGCAGAGATACAGAAATGACAATGTGGTACTGTGTACAGTACTTGTGGATGTTACACAAAAACTGGAAAAAAACTGCATCAAGAGTTTTTTTATGACTCACAAGTACTGTGTGTTACCAAATTGCCCGTAGGTGTGAGTGTGTGCGTGAATGGTGTGTGAGTGTGCCCAGCGATGGGTTGGCGCCCCAT
>JAAGVU020000123.1:3147023-3167563 GCA_011763525.2 Mormyrus iriodes | reverse complement strand
CTGAATATTTTGTAATCTAAGTTATATTATTAACCTTACTTTCATGTTCACGAGTTAAGCAAATGTTCTATAAAACTCAGTCTTGTCAAAATTTTGGAAATGGTTCTTGTGGTCATTGAGCAATTGATTAAAATCTTACTATTCAAAGGGAGTGTACTCATTTATGCTGAGCATTGTGTATTAAGATTATAAAAATGGAGCCTGTTCCAATTCATCAGCTTCATTAATATTCAGCAAATGGCCAATTCACATTTCAGGAAATTAACTTCCAAAATGTCTGGGCAGCTGGTGAAAAGGCAAAAAAAATTACTGCACATTATATCTGGCACAACAGCATTTTTAATACAGCTAAGACCGAAATTTGTGTAAAATATGTATTGAGTCAAGGGTATAAGAATGGAAAAATGTCATTCTTTTCCCCACACGTTAATTCTCTACTATTATGCCAAGAAGACTATTATAAAATGAATAAAAGGACTGAACTATGGAAAATTCCAGTGATAAATACTAGCATTGAGGAATACAGGAATATTATGGTCAGTAGAAACATTTCTTAGGCTGTAAACAGAAATTATAAACTACATTTATATGGCTCAGCAGGCTATGATGCTGATGCGATCAGAAAGTAACCATTTCTGGGACTGGTTGACCCTGCTTTCTTGACTGCACGTCATTTTGGATAAAAGCTTCTGCCGAATAGGTAAATTACAAAAAGGCACAGGGTGAGTGGATGAGGCTATATCCTTTAGTTCCAACTGTAACGCAAAGATGAGATGCAGCTCTTCGAAAAGGAGCCGCTAAAAGGCTAAATGAAAGACAGACTTCCGAATGGCTTGGGTGTAAATGTGGACTCGGGTCAACGGGCTGGAGCCCCCAGTGGAGACAATCTGTCCTCGGGGAGGATTACCCACTCTGGGCCAGACGGCCATGGCAGAACATATGGAAAGGGCAGATGAGCCCATCCTCAGAAACACATACAGCCCCCCTCCCTGTTCCTCTGGAGGACAAAAAGGCTTCTATGCAAATTTAGCAAAAACTTAAAATTCAGCTTACAAATGAACTTATATACCTTAAGCTTATCAAACAATTTCACGAGATATTTTACAGGGCTGCAAACTAAGGAGTATTAACATGGCCAGAGGACCCTATAACTGGAAGGTGGGGAGGGGGGTGTGGGGATGATAAAAAGTTGTCGAATGGGGTCTCAACATTAAAATTTGCCAAGTGGTGTGGGGGGGGGGTGCTACCCAACTATGACAGTTTTAAAATTATTGGGGGGGGGGATCAGTCCAGACATGAAAATATGAGTCAGATGTAATTTTATTTTTCAATACGTGACAGGTGGTGACTCCAGGTTTTATTACATTTTTTTTATTAGAAATTATTTAAAAATATGTTAAACAAGGTTAGTTGGGACCCCTTTTTAGTGGAGGCTCCTGGGTTTCAGCCTGGGTAAGCCTGTGCATTAAAGTGTCCATGGCTGCAAATGCACAAATGCATTCAAGTGATTTAAACAAGCTCCTGGAATGACACTTTACTGCCTTTGTGAAGGGGGTTCATGGGAAAGAGGTGGCACACTAAACAACATGAAGAAGCCTTCAGGATAGGGTTCCAGCAAGCTACCCCAGCGAGGCATGGACTTTCGGTAAAGGATGAAATAGACAGACATCCACAAGCAAGGCAGGCTCTCAGTGTATGCTACATATTGTGCTCTGCTCAGATTAGGACAGGCAGTAAGTGAATTTCTTCTGCAACCGTGACCATTATTTTTCATCACAGCTCATATTATTACCAGCCGGAACATTCTGTTCTTCTCCCACAGCCTTTCTAAGCTTTATTAAGCCTTCGGGGTAACAGGACCTACCCAATGCATTGAGATCTTCAAAGGCCGAAATCATGTGCACTGATAAAGGCACAGGGTACGTTTACTCACTTTTGGATGTTATGCATGTCAGGTCTTACCTCCATAGTAACAGATCAGAGTATCTGGATTCAAAAAATATATATAGAATAACAAAAAATTGTGTGCCCTTCAATTTTACAAGGCCACACAAATTATGTGTCAAAGAAATAGTATGATACCGCTGCTTATCTGACAGAAGAAACATAAGATATAAATCTCTGTTATATATTTTCCTCTGTGGTTTTACACAAAATGTATACGAAGAATATAGATGCTTTGCTGATCACTTCTGCAGCATGCTATGGGACGGTAGCATCAATGCTAATACAACTCTGAGCTGATCACTGCTACGGTATGCTCCCGGGTGGTAGTGCTGATGCTAATCAAACCCCAAGCTGATCACTTCTGCTCCATGCTCCGGGGAGGTAGCGCCGATGCTAATCAAACACCTAACTGATCACTTCTGCTCCATGCTCCAGGGAGGTAGCGCCGATGCTAATCAAACACCTAACTGATCACTTCTGCTCCATGCTCCAGGGAGGTAGCGCCGATGCTAATCAAACACCTAACTGATCACTTCTGCTCCATGCTCCCAGGTGGTAGCACCAATGCTAATCAAACCCTGAGCTGAGCACTTCTATGGCATGGCCGTGCCCGAGGGCAGTGGCAGAACACAGGCCATTGGATCTCACTTTTTTGCAAAGAGCCGTCTTTAGCCGAGCCATCACTTTGCTACAAAATTGAAATACTGGCATATTTTACATACCAAATAGAACTTTTTGATGACTGACTGTGAGGGACAGGGTCTGTTTCTCTACTGGCAAAGGGAGCACTCTATGGATGCCAGGATGCAATTACTTCTGTTTCTGTGTCTGTACCCCATCGATTGTGCATAACAATCAGTCTAGGTGATCTCCGAAACACCCTTCCTGTTACAGGATAAGGGGAGCGTAATAGGACACTGTGTGGAAAATGCTGTCACAGCCGAGCCGCAATGCAGCATGGGGCAGTTTTCTAGTGTCATGCTGGCTCCTCCCACCACTGGACTGCTGTGGGACCCGGGGAAGGAGCTGCATTACAGATGAACCATCAGCAAAAATGTACCACTGCCTGTCCTGTTTGAAAATAACCGACCTCTATGTTCACTGTTGGCTTGGAAATAAGGCTGTGAAATGTTCCTGCCTACTTCCTATTGGTTGCTGGGGAGTGGTAACCAGGAAGTGATTGACAGTATTACTGCACGTTCCAAAGCCTCATCTCTTCCTGAACTACCCACTGTGGGCCACAATCTGTCTGATTCCCCCCCCACCCCCCCAAAACCTCCACCTCAAAGCAGTGGGCTGATTTATAAAAGCTGCAGCTGACCTCTTCCCCCCCCACCCCGCCTCCACAAGGCTCCAGAATTGCTCCATATTAGTGTTTTTTAAATAACCCACTGCACACATCTCAGATTTAAAGACAGGATGGAGATCAGTCCAGAGAAACCATGGAAGGATACAGGACACAGTCTATATTTCCCTTACGGTAGAACGTGCAAAAATATGCCCTGTATTTCAAAGTGCACAATGCACCACCTGCAAAGCAGCTACAAACCAAACTCTCGTGAAACACTGCAGGACAGCTGGACCAGGAGACACTGCACAGATACATTTTAGCCACAGTCTGCTAATAACATCAGAGTGAGGACAAAATATGTTATATGTTGTTTCTTTAATAATATCATACATTAGTAGTTACCAATTACATTAACTAAGGACAATCACTTTCAGAAAAGACACCATGGACTAGCAAGTAAGATTAAAGGCAAGGTGTTGCATGTACAGTAGATGACAAATCTTGATACAAAACAATGAAATAGCTACTTCCTCTTAAATTAATTATAAAAATTATACATCAAAGGTAAGTAAGCAGAGACTGATATTTCTTTCTTCTAACTATGTGACAGCCAAACAAGAAAGTGGTATTTATTCTTTTATGGTTTTCAAAATTGTTTTTCCAGTGATCCAGTTTTGTGCACAAAGAATTAAAGAGCATTAAGAGGTTCTGAGACAGAATCAAACTCAAGGGTAATCTTTAACTGGAAAAGGCACACTATAATAAATGTTTGATGAAAAGACCCTAGTCAACAAACTCTAAAAACAACAGGCCAGAATATTTGGCTTGTTATGGACATGTCTTCCCTCAGCACTTACATTGTGGACCATTTTATCTGGTGTCACGTCTGACCACATCAGATTGGCTGCTTAGTAGTGCATTCATGTGGAGACGAGATAAATCCCATTTGCAGGCTGTGGTGCTCAACTCACTCTGTAAGGCCTCTTAAGCAGTACTGATGTCATGTTCTTATTTACACGAGAAAGTCTTTATTTTGGAATAAAAAAACAGTGTTGAATGTAAAATATTACTCAGCTATTGACATCTGTATCATCCATTCATCCTTTTTTTTGTGGTCTTTCATCAATATACATATGGGAAATCAAATACTTATTCAATTTCCAGAATCCTTTTTCATACCAAAACATAAAAGTGAAGGAAGAATTATACTTTTAAGGTAATATGCATGAAGAGTACGACCTGAAATTTATTCTCCCACTTCTGTGAGAGCAGAACAAGAACAGGGCCAGTTAAATGATTTGTGCCACAAAGGTGAATGATGTCAAGAAAACACATTAAGAGATGTAATGACCAGCTCTTTCCTTTTCATTATGTCAGCTCAGAAAGGCTTTTTTTCCAAAGAAAAGAGAAGAGACAAAACTGTTCTTCTTTCTTATAATCCAGGATACTGAGTCAAATCAGATCCATCACAGTATAAGACTCTAGTCAATTCTGGTTTCACATAAAACTCTTTTCTAAAGACTGAATGGTTCTTTGTAGAAAAGGATTATGGGATTTCTGAGTGAACTGAGAACTTTTACCATAGCTTATACTCTTATGATTGCAATGGGGTGGCCATCTCCAAAAATACCTCTCTTTGTTTACTGATCTTTTTGTTTGCAGTTTATTTCACATGTTCTTATCCTTTTTTCAAGGTGAAGATATACAAATGGAAGGCTGAAGGAAGCAGAAAAACAGGATAATTGAGAATCAATGCAAAATTACATATCTTAAGAATTTACAGACATACAGTTAAAATCTTAAGTATTGTACTAACAACTGATCTTCTGGTAAAGAATGCGGTACCAGTTCAATAGAACTATAATCAACTGGAGCATTGGTGGTCTACAACAGTGTTTCCCAATTCTGTCCTCGGGAACCCCCAGACGGTCCGTGTTTTTGCTTCCTCCCGGCTTCCTGCCAGACAGTCCACTTTTTTTCTCCCTCCCAAAAATGTGGATTATCTAAGGGTCCCCAAGAAACAAGTTGGAAAACACTGGTCTAGAAAGATGGCTGGACAGAACATATGTATATTCACTAGTGTCTTTTAACAATACATACAAACTTTGCTTGTGGGAGTTTTACATACACAAAAATGTTCTGCGGGAGGAATGAATAATGATTGGTTCAGAGAGATAACAGGTGAATCCTAGCAACTAGAGGAGGTGGGACCAAGACATAAGATTAGTTGGGTCTGCTTCTTCTAGTTGCTTGGGCCCAACTTCCCTACAATCTGATTGGTTGTCTCTCTGCACCAATCATTTTTTATTCTGCACTCAGAACATTTTTTTATGTAAGTTACACTCCCATGAGCACAAACTTTATCCTGAATTATGGTTACCAGTAAGGTTTGCTAATCATGGCCCTGTACTACCTAAGTAGTTAAGGATAGTAATGGATGGGTCTTGAATAACAACCAAGTAGTCTTTGACCATCTGAGGTCTTTTCTCCTGTAACTACCAAAGGAGTTTTCAGTTCCTGTTCTAATTTCCACTATTACACAACAATTTGCACCACGACATCGACTGACTTCCCTCTTCTTGCTATCTGATCACTGTTAAGTGCTTCTGTGGCATCTGTGATGGGAAGGACACTATATGAAAATGAATTGAACCAAAGCACATCGTAGGTAGCAGTGAAAGACAGTGTCAGTAACCTAAAAGGGCTTTTCATTTTCATGCTCCCCAAAAGGAGTGGGGGTGGTGGTGGGGTATAAAAATACGGAGCAAAATAAATACCACACAGCAGTCCTAGGGGGGCCCTGAGGGGCCCGCTGTCATCCCCACCATTTATGAGAAGCAGAAAAATACTTCTTTAATATTTATCTCCAGCACCAACACAGCAATCCGGCAGTCGTTCTCGCCCCCCCCACCCACAGCCCCTCCCTGTAGCATCGATGAAATATGGGATGTCTCAATTTAGAGCCAATTAATTCTACCTGACAGAGGCCCTGGTCCCCATTGCAGTGATTACAGAGGCACTGCATATGGAGGCGGCCATATTAAAAATGAAATAAGTGTGTGAACGACATATAAATATCAATGGAAGCTGATTTAAAGCCTTGTCTCTATATCATAACATCTAGTAGAGAACTGATTCTTATACTTGTAAAAAAAGCTTGGCTTTGTGGGATTTTTATTATTTCATTTCGATTGATTTCTCCCCTGGCTGTTCTTTCACCTTTCTCAGCAGATCAGGTATCAACACCATTAGAAGGGGAAATCTGAGGGAGTATCACCTCTGTTGGGGTCACATGATCCCCCCTCACACCATTGTATGGAAAGTTGGGATTGACCGGCGGGGTGAAAATGGCATACCACACCGCAGAAAGCGTCAGGCTTCTCCCACCAATACCAATAAGCCATCAAAGTAATTAACATATAACTGACAGTCATAATTTAACATTAACTCCTTTCTCATGCACCATGTACTTTTTTGGAGCTATGTTGCACATTTTTTTTCTTTTTCTTTCTTTCTTTCTTTTCTTGCATGTGACAAATAAAACCATTGAATCCCTAAATAATTTGTGTTCCTCACCAGCTCCCCCTTTTATATTGCTCCATACAGTTTAAAGTGGCACGGAAACCAGGCTGGCAACAAAATAAAGGATGAGGCTCCCCTGGTTCCCAGGGTACTGTGATTAGATGGATCTGCAGTAGATAGCACTGCAATGCAGTGCAGCTACAGAAGACAGGATACGACTCTAAACCTTTTACCCTAATCCATCCCGCATGCATCTTGCTCACAGTCCAGAATCTACACAACTGAACAGGTACCCAGGTAATGTCTCTGCAGGGGACAACAGTAGCTTGTTAGTTATAAACCACATTCCCTACCCTCAACAGTGCATAACTGTGAGCAACCATGAGTCAGTCTGGATCTGTGTCATTCTTAATAATAACTCTGATGATATGAGTGATGAAAAAACCCCAGAAAAGTTATAATCACTTTGATTAGCAGCCATTTTGAAGAAAGCATTAAACAATTTTACATGGGTTCAAGACTACAGATTTTTTAAGTCGCTGATGTAGACTTTTCCATTAGAAACTTTCTTTCTGTATATTGAAAAGGGAGCTTTCACTGGAAGGAGAGGTCAAAACGATCTGATTCAAGCAATGCAGTAGATATTACATGCCATACCTGTTCAGCAGAGATGCAGGGGATCCTGGAAGATACGTGATCACCACATTCTTGCTTTTAACACCAACATTATCATCGTTCCTATATGGCCAAATGTATGTGGACACCAACTTGTCCGACATCTCATTCCGAAACCAAGGGTATTAATATGAAACTGGTCAGCCCATTTTAGCTATAAAAGCCCCTACTCTTCTGCGAAGGCTTTCGATTAGATGTTGGAACATTTGCTGCCATTCAGGTCAGGTATTGATTTTGGGTAATCAGGTCCCTTTCTGTGAGCTTAGTGTGGCCAACCACTTCACAACTGAACTTGCTTCCCGACGTTCATAATCTCTTCGCTTGCGGTTGACCAGGATAGCTCTAGCAAGACAGATATGTGGTGAACTGACTTGTTGGAAAGATGGAGTCATATGACGATGCCAAGTGGAAAGGCATTAACCTCTCCCCAATGACTCTGATGCTGATGTTTGTTGCAAGAGATCATGTGACTGTGATTAATTATATACCTTTGTCAGCAATGAGTACGGCTTAATTAGGCAATTCCTCTAATTGATAGAGGTGGCCTCATACTGTTAGCCGTATAGTGTACTTGTAAGAGAAGATCCATAAATCACTGAGCATCTATTTCTCAGTGATCTGACTCATACTCAAGGGTTCAGCTCAGTTGTTTCTCAATTCCCCTGATGCATTTCCACTGCAACCATTTCAATATCATTTCAATTGCATATTAATAAGTAGTATGAATATATTCAGTACATCACCCAAAAACTAAAACAGGCAGATTTCTGCAGTCATTCATTGTCTGGTGCAATTTCCAAACATTAAAGTTTCATTGTATATTCCTGCTGAGGATTGGATTTCTTCTCTCCCCTTTCGTTATTGACTGAGGAAGCAGATCAGACCGCTGCTCTTTAGCAAAATGCACAGATATGCTGAGGCAACGAAGCACCAACACAACAAGGTCCAGACAGCGAAATACACACATGAAAATTCACCAATGTACTAATAAAGAAACAGGCTGAAGCAAAGAAATGTCAGTGTCGAATTATTTACCTTTTCATCATTTAAGAGTCAGTAACAATCAACTTCCTTTCTCCTCACAAACACACCAGGTAGTAAATCCCTGCTACACTCCAACTCTCACGTAGTGGACCAGAGTAATAACTCAGCTCATCACCACCACCCACGTTAAGAGGTTAACCGCAGTTATTTCAAATGCAGCAGGAATCTTCAGGAAAAGAACCAGAAAGACAGTGACAAAGATCTGGTCACCCGTACCAGCGATGTCAAAGGAAATTCAACATAAATCTCCTTAATCATCTCACATCCATCATGATTCCAAGTCGTCCACTGAGATGTTTCAACCAATGCTGCAAACTAACCTAAATACTTCCATGAAATTTAGCTATCGTTCGGTGTTTAACTCCTTGCTGTCCAATGTCTTGTGATTTGAAGGTAAGTCCAAATACAAATATACCCTTTTTCCTTGCTTGCGGCACAGTGGACCTGGGGGAAGGCTATCTTCTGCCACTATATACGTTCCTGTGGATGCTATAACAACAAAGCTCCACTTGATTATACACCAATCGGCCATGACATTAAAACCACTAACAGGTGAAGTGAGTAACATTATCTTGATACAATGGTGCCATTACATACTACATAAGTGAACAGTCAGTTCTTGAAGTCGATGTGATAGAAGCAGGAAAAATGGGCAAGTCTAAGGATCTGAGTGACTTTGACAATGTTCAAATTGTGATGGCTAGACAACTGAGCCAGAGCACCTCCAAAATAGCAGGTCTTGTGCTGTTTTGGCTTGTGATCCTGGTATGCAGTGGTCAGCACCTGGCTAACCTGCCTTGTCCGATCCCACAGGAGATCTACTGTAGAACAAATTGCTGCAAAAGTTACTACTGGCTATGATAGAAAGGTGTCAGAATACACAATGCATCACAGCTCTCTGCATATAGGGCCGAACCCTTTCCACTGCCGAAAGTGTCTACAATGGGCATGTAAGTGTCAGAACTGGACCATGGAGCCACAGAAGATTTGTTACATTAAAACAGGACAACATTGAGTATACCTGGGGAAGAGATGGCACCAGGATACGCTATGGGAAATAGGCAAGTCGGCAGAAGCAGCGTGATGCTCTGGTCAATGATCTGCTAGGAACCCTTAGGTCCTGGCATTCATGTGGATGTTACTTTGACACATACCACCTACCTAAACACTGCTGCAGACCAAGTACACCCATCCATGGCAATGGTATTCCCTGATGGCAGAGGCCTCTTTCAGCAGGATAATGCACCCTGCCACACTGCAAAAATTGTTCAGGAATGGTTTGAAGAACATGAAAATGAGTTCAAGATGTTGACTTGGCCTCAAAACTCCCTAGATTTCAATCTAATCTAAATCGGTGGAATGTACTGGAGACCCCACCTTGCAGCTTAAAGGATTTAATGACCTGCTGCTAACATCTTGCTGGCAGATACCACAGGACACCTTCAGAGGTTTTACGCAGTAAAAAAAAAAGTGAAGGAAGAAAAAAAAAAACAGATTAGAGCTGTTTTAGGTGGTTCTAATGTTATACCTTATCGGTGTCATCATTTAATTATAATGAAATGGAATAGGTGATAGTGTGAATTTATCAAATGTCCTGTACAATGTTTTACAGATGCGCCTTGCTTTGCGATGGTTTGACTTAAGATATTTTGATTTCATGATGATGTGATGGCAATCCACATTCAGTACTCATCAGACCAAACTTTGAATTTTGATCTGTTCCCGGGGTAACGATATCCCATACAACACCTTCTACTGATGCCAGGCTATGGCAGCATCTTTGCAGCCAAGCTTACAGTCTCTGAAACAATTGCAAGCATAAAGATCTCATACAGTGTTTAACAACGTATTGTACAGTTACTTATCATATCCGGCTTACCATACTTTCCACATACGATGGGCTCATCGGAACACAACCCCATTGTAAGCTGAGGAGCATCTGTATATGTATGAGTGTTCTCTCACCCATTGCAGGCATTTTTGGGTCCTTGAAAAGCACTATATAAACTAAATGCATTACTATTATTATGAGTAGCATGTTAGAGTGGTGTTCTGACTCAGTCCCCATTCCTCCGGGGCTGTGTGTCTCTCATCTGCCTGGTATTGTTGTGTTTATGCAGAATCTGCATGTTCTCTCATTTGTACTTTATTCCATGCCCTGTGCTTCTTTGAATACACTCCAGGCTCACCACGACACTGTACTGGATAAGCAGTCATGGATGTTTTTCATAAATACAGATAGAATCATTATATTTTCATTATGTTACTTTCCACACTGTACGTTGTGGCATAGAAATTTTATGATTTTCTAAAATGACGTGCTACAGAAAATAAAAAAAGGCTCCACCAGACTTAAGATGACTTAAGACTTAAGATTAAGACTCTTCTTGGTGCAGAGTTTCTCCCATGCAGTCACCGGCAATCAAAACCACATACAGATTTACCTATGCTTCTACGAATGGGATGTAATTATTCTGCACAGACAAAAGACACAAACTTAAACAAATCATCAGCAGGACATCAAGAACATAAGGTAGACTATTAAATCTGTGGCTTTAAAAAGGACGGCCCCCATCACAAAAGAACTGTTTCAATTGCTGCTGTGTAATTTATGGATTTTATCATTTTCCATCCTGCTGATCTTTCAGTCTAGTCGTTGGCTGCATTTATAATCATAAACATAAATCTTACAGAGTGGTCTCCATTAGTATTGGCACAGTAAAGTCAACATTATGGTTTTTTGCAATTTAGCAGCCTGGTATTGGGACAAATAAAAATGTCAGGACAGCGGCCCAAAGGTTCACTTTCAACCCCAATACTGTGTGTGTGGAATTTACTCATCTTTACTGGATTTTGCAGATTTTCTCAATATGCTGTGGTTTCCGTCTGCAGTCCACATATATATACATAAATGAATCAGCATCACTAAATTGTGTGTGCGCCCTGCAACAGGCTGCCATCCCAAACCAGGGTGTCTCCTGCCTTATGCTTAAGGTTCCCTGGGATAAGCTCCAGGCTCTGTGTGACTCTGTACTGGGTAAGCAGTGATGGAAGATGGATGGGAGAATTTGGCTGCATCCCACCCCCTTGCACGCAGTATCTGCATTGAACCTGCAGCCTCCTGTGACCAACTCTGGCAAGCTTTTACTGTAGGCATTTTTGGGATGGGGGCACTGACTCCGGGCAAACACACGCTCGACTTGATCCGTATCACGAGATCGAAAAGTTTTATGCTGACTTTGTAATACTCGGTCGCACTGCCTGCACACTACGCGTAACCGTCCTGCTGCACAGTAAAATGCTGTCCAATGAGCATGGGGGCCTTTTTTCTCGGCCAGCGGACGCTCCCGCCGTTCTCCAGCATCCGTCGTCATTAGTTACCTCACCAACAAAGACGAAGTAGCCAGTGTGACGGACGTTCCCAACTCACCTGCTTTTACGTGCTTATACTGCAGTTTTAGTTCCCTGCGTCCCATCTGACCACAACCCCACCGCGGTTCTGAGCTAATGTCTTATCTGACCTTTCTGTCTCGGCGCCCCTAAGGCATCTCGCTCGCAGGATTCTCCTGCGGCAGCCGTTTGTGACTGCTGGCTGATCGATAACTGTATGCCCAGTCATGTTTCTGATACCAGTTCATACCGGGTTACTAACGGCAAACAGGAAATCTGGAGTCAATATTTCACGAGTCACGCAGCTTTGAATTGTGGGAGATACACACGCAAACTCTGCATAAAGAGACGGAACAACCTTGGAAGCCAAGAGCAATAATTGCTTAGCCAAGCATACTTAAAACATACATACCCAGTAATGTGACGTTAATGTCACAGATTCAACTTTATCCAAGCTTCTTCCCTAATTGGAAGCGCTGAAGTACACAGAAAAAAAATAACTTCACTGCACCCAACACTTGTGATAACATAAATTGCACCAAAAGCAAAAAAGGTGAATGAACTACAGCTTCTCAGTTATTCTTTTAGAATATAGAAGAATATCGGTTATACTAAAGTCAAATATTTTTGGCTAAATTCTATATATATATATTCGAATTTTTTTTATCTAAAATAATAAAACGAAGTAGTATTTACAACACATAACACAAATTTGTGTACCGCATGAACAAATAAAGGGACATATACCAAAAGTATAACAAACTTGCTAACAATATCTGGTAACGTGGCATCAAACATTGTTGCACCGTACCCTTTCATTTTTGTATAAGCTGCATTGCTTAGGTATTGCATGTCACATTAGCTAGAACATAAATGCTCATTTCTTTCTTTAATATTAGTCAATCTACAAATCTGCAAAACATGCTTTTGGACGGGTCCTTTCTTATGCTTAATACGATTCATTTATGCTTAACGAGGTGTCACGATCGTCATGCAATGAGCTCCATCCTGCGTCCCGCTATTGCATTGTCCGAAGTGGACCGCACATGGACTTTCCATTTGTGGCGATTTCTCTCCTCCGATGATATTTTTATCATTATTTTACCCCCCCGATCGGCAACTGCGGGCATTGGGCTCACCTTAGTTCGCAGCTGGGTTATACCGACAGGAATGAATGAACAAAGAGCGGTCACGCCGCCAGCGCCTGCACCGAGACTGGGGAAGGGGGGATTACTTTATGACTAATTAGAAACACGTTTCCAGATACATTTTACAGAGCAGATAACTTACCCGCTATGACGCTGCAGGAAAGGAAAAGCGTTTGCATGTCGGTGGTCGATGCCAGAGAGTAATGCAATATGTAGTCGGTTGGGAGGTATTGTTTTAACAAATAGGGTACCGGGTATTAATAATTTAGCGCGGTTGTCGGCTTATCTTCTTGAGGATGCCTGCGATGCATCACCGTTCTAAATCGATAATTTCTATTGCACAGCTCTAAATACCCGTAGGTGAGGAAGCTTAATACGAGCTGCCGGTTCACGTTGCGATCTGTAAGTATGCGTAGATATGCAAATATGCACCGACTTAATGTGCAATATTAGAGTCACCGTCTGTCGCATCCATCCAATTTTTAAGACTTTCTTTCAAAAATACAAGAAAAAAGACAGGCGGCCGGTCAGAGTTATTGCTTTTTCTGCTTCGGGACGATTGCTCCCGCTGATCAGTGCGTGCACCTTTTTGTTGTCAGCTCTTGCCGCGCTTCGCCGCGGCTCCCGCGGTTTCTTAGCGATCAGCCCGGCAAATGCGCCGATTTTAATTCAATGTTTGCGCAGTGTCTTACAGGCACCAAGGTGCGACGCCAGCAAATATCCGATCCCGGGTCCTAAACACTGTCCGCGTCAGTACCCCCAGCACCGACACCTACGCACTGTAAAAAAAACTAATTTCAAATGAAATGCTGCGAAAAGCAAACTTTGATTTTTGATTACAATTACAGTTTAATAAAGTTCGACCGTTTCTTCTCTCCATAAGTTTAACGCTAGCATTAATACCAGCTTTATGATAAGGAATACGACCCAGGCATATTCCTTTCATACAACATATAATTGCTTTTTTTAAAAATATGTACGATAATTATTTTTAATAGAGTTTGAATTAGTTATTTGATCTGTAAATTGTCCAGTTCTTTTATCCGTGTATAGGGTATAACTTAATGAATGTAACAGTAAATGTGGGCCGTTTTGCTCTACGCCAGGGGTCACCAACACGGTGCCCGCGGGCACCAGGATGCTCCCAAGGACCACATGAGTCGCCCGCGGACCTGTTCTAAAAATAGCACAACTCACCAGTGAGCAGCGTCTAAAATTTAATTTTATCCTGTTGATATGATAAAATCATAAACGTGACCAGTGTCGTCACATAGGTGAGTACCATTAATCCTAATAATAATATATAACTAAAGGTAAATTGAGCAAATTTGTTATTTAAGAAGAGTGTATCAAACTGGTAGCCCTTTGTATGGCTCAGTACCCGTTTAGTAGCTCTCAGTTTCAAAATGGTTGGTGACCCCTGCTCTACGCCATCAAATCTGGATGCTTATAAAGTTACATAAACCGGTTACATCAAGACGAACATTCACATCGGAAGGCAACACATCAACATTAACTTTAATGATATTGCAAAAGTACAAACATATTGCAGTTTTACATCATTTGAGTTTCACTCATATTCCACAAGGAACATGAGCACTACGTGAGCTACAAATCAATCTTCTTGTATTCACAATGATTCATGTCACATCTTAAATGGCCAGATCATGGCCAGGTGACTAAGGAATAAAACCTATTAGCACAATCTGAGACAAGTACAGTATCTACATACTGGTAAATGAGCTCAGACATTTTTATCCACACTGTCTGCCTGTCAGCGTGACCCAGACAAATATATACAGATGCAAGCCGGAGCAATCAGGCAGGTTCCTGTTGCCATGTAAACACTCAGAATTGCTGCAAGATGAGCTTCTTCTTGGCGTCATGAGAGAACTTGTTGGTGCGGAAGAGGTCACTGTCGTAGAAAGCTGATAAATTGTGGATGCTGATTTGTCTGGCCTACGATGGGAATAGAGGAATTAGAATGTGGTCTCATTGGTCTTTCCTCCAACAGCCAAAACTGATCTAATCTGCATCAACCATTATTGCTGTTTAAAGTGCAAAACATCTCTCCTGAAGAAATGGATGCTTCTGTAAAGCCAATTCCAAAATGTGTAAAACTGCTGTGAATTAAAATACAACAGGATTTACATGTCAGCAGCTTTGGAGCCATCAACTCATTGGCTCCTATGTACCTTGTCCGCAAGATCCTTCTCAGGGATCTCGATCGTGTCCTGCTGGGCCCCATATCGGTTGCGCTGGTACGTCACCTGCTCCGCAACCAGCTGCTTCAGAATGAACAGAAGTAGCTCGTTGTTGTCTCGTTTGAAGGCCAGGTATCGGGCGAACGTCTGCAACAGGAGCAGATGGGTTAATTACAAACAAAAATGGAACGTCTTCGGGACAAGCCAAGAGGATTATGGACTTCCAGTCAAATTCAATTAGAGCTCTGTTGACCTTTAAATGAAGCCAGAATTAAACTTGACGGCCAAAGGAACCGCACCTTCCTCATGCTCCGCATGACGCTGAACTTCTGTGTGTCGATGAAACTCTCCAGCATGACGCGGATGGCCATGTTGACGTCATCCTCCAAGACATAATCCCGCAGGTGCATCCTTGCGTGGGCCTCTGCCATGCGGATCATAGACTCGATGTGTCGTACCGTGATGGGGATGCTGCCTGTGGCCTGACATAAATCAAATAAGAGGAAGGTGGCCATACCTGCTCATCATCTACCACTGTAAAGATGTAGTCAGGTGATTGACATTTTGTAGTATTCCACAATGAGTTCCAATCCAAATTCTTGTGTATAGAGCGTTTATCTGTCCTTACATCCAGAAGTTAATTCTGATGTATGTATAAGTTTATTTTTACCCAAGTAGTATTACGTAAGTAAACTCAGAACCTTCTGACCCCTGTCATATGCAGCATTTAATACAAAACAGTCTCTACATGCAATGACCTTAGACCTAATTATGAAGGGTGGAGATCTGGACTGTAGCAGTACTCAGGATCCATTGAGCATTTTCAGACTCTGGTAGGCTCTCACCATTGACTCCTTACGCAGGTCGCTGTAGATACGAGCCACCTTGTCCTGGTCCATCTGGTTCAGCTTGGGTCGCACACGCTCCTTGGCGTATATGATGTATTTCTTCAGCAGCTCCTGAGGGATGGGAGGAACGTCCGAGGTGTTGGGAAGGACAACCTCCTCGAGTCCAGCCATACCTCCTTCTTTGTTGCTGGGGTGATGCTTAAGATGGCTGCCCACCACGAAACGGGCTAGCATCTCATCCTTGGAAATAATGAAACAGAACTGCGTTCAGTTTTTCCATTAGTTATGGAATACCATACTGTGTATCAACAAGAACATCTACAGCCTTACTTGCACTGGGTCCACGGTATCTCTGACCACGCACAGGACGTCAAATCGGGACACGATGGGCTCCGTCAGGTCCACATTCTCCGAGAAGGTAAGAGAGGGGTCATATCGACCACCTACAGTAATAGGACCACAAAATCAGTCAATAAAACAGTAAGGACTTCATAAAATTAAATGTTAACGTTTGTAAAGGCACTAACCAATGGGATTGGCAGCAGCGATGACGGTGCATCGAGCTTGGAGGGAGGTAACGATTCCGGCCTTGGAGATAGAAATGCTTTGTTGTTCCATGGCCTCATGGATACTGGTCCTGTCCTGATCATTCATCTACGGAGTATTGCAAAAAAAAAAAAAAAAAAAAAAAGCCTTCATCTTAAACCTTGAAATGAATAAAAACTAAACAGGAAAGCTCAAGAAAGTTATTTTCATTATCCAGATCGTTCTAGAATTTCCAGATATTTGTCTCTAAGCACCTACTCACCTTATCGAACTCATCAATGAGACAGACCCCACGGTCGGCCAGCACCAGAGCCCCCGCCTCCAGGGTCCACTCCCGGGTGACAGGATGCCGCTGAACATAGGCTGTGAGACCCACGGCGGAGGCCCCTTGGCCAGTTGTGAAGACCGCTCGACTGGCCACCTTCTCCACATACTTGAGGAACTGCGACTTGGCTGTTCCAGGGTCCCCGCACAGCAACACGTTGATGTCCCCACGGACCTTATGCTTCCCACCTGGCAGTATGGCAAGTTAGTAGGAGAAGCTAAGGAACAACAGCTTGAGACATTTACCTTACAGCTTCTCAACTACAGGATACACAGCACACTAAGTTACTGCTACGACAGTGTCAACGTCTTCTCAGCTCACCACTAAATCCTCTTTTCAGCCAACAGTTGGCTTCCATAAGAATAGATATTTGGTACATAATGGATAAGAATGTGCTAGAAGGTGATGCTACATAAACTCACCAGGGTTCTTTGGTTCCCCACCAAAGAGAGCCAGAGCAAGTGCCCTCTTGATATCCTCATGGCCGTAGATAGAAGGACCAATACTAGCAAAGATCTGGGAAGATGGAAGGAGGAAATGACCGACCCTCTTCACCTTAGCAGGATGAAATCAGTGGGTTGGACTTAGGGGGGAGCTGCCTTACCCTTTCCGCAATGCGCTCGTCCTTAGAGAGTGCCACTATGGCCTTCACGTCCTCATCTGTCAGCTCCGTCACAGCCACGCCTTCATCCTTCCGTGTGATGTGATTGGCCATGATCACAGTGGCAAACACTGGAAAGCCATTGGCCACATTCAGAGAACCATCGTAGTTGTTGTTGTAGATTCCAGTCAGTTCCTAGTAGTGGGGGGATTGGAACGCTAAGGTCACATCCAAGAGTAAAAACACCCAGCAACCGCTGCAGATGTCTGAGCACAGGGCTGGTGGTGCCGTGGTCTACAATGGGTTATGTTGTTGTACCACTTAGTCCTTAACCTGAAATTCAACTAAATCAACTGAATTCATGATCTCAATTTCAAAGGAGGGATCCAAAGTGGAGACTGAATTTTGCATATTAGAATGGCAGCAGCCAACTGCAGTGGTACTCACGATCTCATCACCGGGTTTGCAGCTGTCCACCAGGTCAGCCAGCAGGATTGCATCCTTGGAGCGCGGAAGTCGACCAGCAGCCACCTTGCCAGGGCTCTCCTGGATCGTGATTCGCTGGTAGTTCTGGTACACAGTCTGTAGGAGTAGAGAGAGAATCTTTATGGACCATGCTCTGGTACCCAGCTTAGGAGAAATACAGGAAGCCGACGTCTGCTGAACGAAAGCCAAAATCTTCCTGCAGATGCTCCAGGCTGTTTATTCCAAGCATGCTTTGACTGGCATATAAGACTGACATGTCAGACTGCACCGAAAAACATTACGAAATGTGTTAAACAAACATTATGTACGACAAGACTAAGGCAAACACCCTTTCCGGGCGAAACTCAACAGCAGCATGACGTGCTCAAGGCAACCTAAGCCACTGACGGGCGACTGACCTGCTCCATGTTAATCTCAAACGGGCCAAGTGACTGACACTCAGGGCAGGAGCCGGGCTTGACCTCCTGGTTCTGGGACTGGAAGAAGGGTCCGAGGACGAAGTTACACTTGTTGCAGTTGTACTTGACCATTCCCAGCTGGGGCAGAACTCCCGTGCAGCTGGTGACTACCCCACTGGTCCGGATCAGCTGGTTCAGGTGTAGCTGTCTGGCGGAGGTGACAGACAATTCCCATGAGATGGCTGTAAGGAAAGAATGTGGCTGAACAGGTTTGAGATCCTTGCCCATATCCAGAAGGTTTTGGGTTTGAAATTTTTGCCAACACAGTTATCCTATCACTCTTAACCCCAACTGCTCCAAGGACACTGGCTGGTCCTGCTCTGTGACCCCAAACTTTCCTCACTTGCGCATTTCCTAACGTGTACATTGCTTTGGACAAAAGCCTCAGCCAACCAATGTCTGGTTAGACATTTACTTAGCAAACGCTTTTATCCAAAGTGACCTACAATGGAGAAAACAGGGTCAGACAGTCCTCAGATAAACTGGGGGGTTAAGGGTTCTATAGCAAAATCATTCTGCCAACCCAGGAATTTCAACCACTCATCACAGGCAAGGTAGCTTATCCCACTGAGCCACACGACGCCACCCAGCGGTTATAGGGCATTAGTGTCTTCCACAACAACAGAACAGTGCTGTGTTGTACAATACTGGGTTTGTGCCAACAACGTGCCGTTTGACAAACTTACTGTGCCTCTAAATAACAGCACTGGCTGATAAACCTAAATTAAAACTGTCCTGACTATTACACATCTTCTCAATGGCCCGGCATCAGTCGCCCCTGAGTCAACCGCCGTCACGTCACAGGACGTTCCTACTAACCAAAAGGAAGACTGTCTCTCTAGCTGCTACTGCAGCATTTTAGAGACTGCAGCGCATAGATCGATGCAATGAGCCCCAGTTTGCTGTCACTGCGCAGTCATGTGATCAATGCGAGCACTAAACGCCGGACACAAGATTTACGAACCCTCCCGTTCAGACCAAATGCAGGCAGCTGACGTTATTAACTGCAAGCGCAAAGGAAACTTTGACACCACCCTGGAGCGCACACAGAACCAGAGCAGTTGCCTTCATCCAGACAAACTTGTACAGCCCGCCGTTTCATCATCAACATAAATTAGCCTCTGTTCCCAGAGGAAAATACTTTAGATTACATTTCCTCAAAACAAGCACTGAAATTTAAATATAAGACAGCCTAAGGAGGCATGTTAAATTACCATAATTGTCAAAGTCAAAGTATCATTTATTGTCAGCTTCAGATATATGAGATATATGATACAAGAAGTCATGCATGGAGAAATATTCTCGTTAGTCACAGTACAAATGGGAAGCAATAAGTAGAACATAAATACTAAGACATTTACACATAATATAAACTTGAGATTTTAAAACAATGACATTAAAACAGAAAAAGACGCAGTGAACCAGCTGATTGGTAGGGAAAGTGCAAATTTGGAATGGAGCAGAATGTGCAATAAATAAATAGGCTTAGATTTTGAGTTATGATTGGAGATCAACCAAGGAATACACTGATACATGTGTGGGGGGTGGAGGAGAGAGAAAGAACTGTCACAAGCACGTAAAACAGGTGCAGGAGGGTGGGCGGTATATACCGTATTAGCCCAAATATAAGACGACCCCCCCACTACTTTCTGGCAACAGTTTTTAGAAAATTAGTTTTCGGAATACCAAATCTTATTTTATTTGACATATAACTCGTTATATAATGTGCAACCACATCTTAAAAAGCTACCACAGGCAATGTGATTACAATAAGTGCATTAAACAGCAAACATTTAAAAAAAAAAATGTATTGTTGGGGGGGGGGGGGGGGGGGGTAAAAAATGGATTTTGCAACCCCCCCAACCCTTGGGGGGGGGGAAGTTTTTCAATTCCCGTGGGCCCCATGAAAAACGAAAAAAAAAAGGATAGCGAGGGGGCTGGGGGAGGAGTGTGGGTTGTTGGGGGGTTGGTGGGGGGGGGGGGGGGGGGGGGGGGGGGGGGGCCTGAAGGGGAGGAGTTTGCCAAGGGGACCGTTCAAGCTAGAACAGCCATTAC
>JAAGVU020000123.1:3133028-3146923 GCA_011763525.2 Mormyrus iriodes | reverse complement strand
ATATTGCAATCTCCACAATCCTTGAGGGTGCAGAATGTTTTCAATGCAGCTGAGCCACATGAAGAACGTAAAATAAACGTATTAGGGAGAAAGGTTGTGCCATATTAATAAAATGATATGATAGCGCTTTTAAAACGTTTTTAGTATCTTTATTAACAGCCACTAGCGGTTTGATACTTGCAGCGGCACAGCCAGGGAAGCCAGCAATTTACGCGACACAGGGACACAAGCTAAACATGCACAAGGCCAAGGATGCCATCTCTCATACATCAGGCGTGACACTCACACACTCAAGAAATCTTACAGCAAATCTATATTACGGCAAGTCAAAACATTTGTTACAAAATATCATATTTGGCACATCTATTCACACTTTGTTGTGGAGCCCCCAAATATAAGACGGCACCACTTTTTCAGATGTACTTCAGGGGAAAAAAAATTCCTGTCTTATATTCGGGTCAAGACTAATCTACCTAATGGAGCTGATATTGCTAAAACCATACAATTAAGTGCCTGGACTGATCCCACCACCCCCCATTACCTGAGTGAGCGTAGCTCCTCCACCAGGGGCAGGTTGCAGATACGGACGTGGATCTCATGGGCGATGCGGTCGTACTTGGGGTACATGGCCAGCACCACCTCTTTGGCTGCTTCGTCGAAGATCTTCAGCATCTCTGTGGGTGCCTCTGGCAGAAAGTAGGCCAGCACATGCTCCCTGGCGGCCAGGTCCTCATAGTTCACTACCAGGCTCTCCTTGTTCTCTGTGGGAGGAAGGACAAAATTCAGGTCTTTAGAAGTTCTCTCAGATGTTGAACACACCCTCTACCCTAAAGCAACCATAAAGCCAGTAAGTTAGTGGTTTGCACTGCAGCCTCAAGTCTCCAGGGCTGTGGGTTCGATTCCCACCCCCAGTTCTGCGCATTTGGAGTTTACAGGTTGTCTCTGTGTTCATGTGGGTTCTGTTTGGGTTTTCCAAGTTCCTTCCATAGCCTAGAGGCATGCAGTTAGGTCACTGAAATTACCCATAGTGCGCATAATGTGAAATTAACTGGTTTTGCATCCAGGGTGAATCCTGAACTCCCTGAGACAGGTCTCAGGCTCACCATGATAAGCAGATAGATGCCCTGGACCTTATAAGCTAGTCACAGATGGTAACCACCTGGCCGTCCAGCTACAATACCTTTACACATGTCACTGATCTTCTCCTTGAAGACATTGTGCCCGTGTTCGTCTACATGAGTGCGCAGGAAGTTCTTGAAGCGGTGGTAGATCTCCAGTCGCGGGGCAGCCATGGACACCCACTCACGCACCGAGTGGCCCTTCATGTCCTCCAGGTTCTCGATGCTCTCAATCATCTCCTCATCCTCACCCTCACCGGCCGCCCCCTCGGCCGCACGTTCTGCCAGACGCCGCTTCCGGGCGGGCCGGTCTTCATCCTCATCCTCACTGTCTGCGGACAGAACCACAAGACCACTGTAAGCGTCTGTTCCCCGGACCCCTACGCACACTCTCATCCAGGATTTTCTCTATTCAGGCAAAAATATGGTTCTCTAAGAAATGGATCAGAAGAAAACTACAAGTAAAATACAAAAAAGTTGTCCATAATTACTTTATAATGTTCTGCAGAAGGTAGTAATAAGTTCTTGCATAATACTGGATGTCGGAAGTGCGGCTGTTGGGACACACCCTGGTGCACTGGTAGCCAATATTTTATTTCCCTTTGATCTACTACTGACCCATAAAGAAACAAAAAAGCCTGTTTAATATAGAAGTATTTCTTGAGAAATAAAATATGTATGCTTATGCAGTTATAAGCGTGTATAACAAAGGATTGAAATATACAGTGTTAGTCACTAGTTATACAAAAACTTTAGTTAATATGACCAAAGTGCTCAAAAGAAGTGAGAAATCCTAAGATAACGAATATCTTCTAGCATCCAAAACATGTTTATGCTGCTATTACCCAGCATAAAACAAAGAAGCTACACTCAATCTTGTGTGAATAAAAACCGACAGCTGCCTTCGTAAAAGGGGATAAATTCTCTTCTAATGACGTTCCAAAAGGTAAGACCCCTCTTACCATACAGCAGCCCCCTCCTATTGCGGCCCTGCATCCTGTCCTGGGCCGCCATAACTGCCTCTGCTGCGGCTCGTGCCCCAGGGGACAGTTCGGACAGGTCCTCGTCATCATCCAGGCCCTCAAGCTCATACTGATCCAGCTGTGGAATTGGACGGTAGTCCCTGTGCAGGATGACACAAGCAGTTCAAGCAGTGTTCGCCCATAAATCATGTTCAGACTAATTGCTTGAAAATAACATCAGTCTTGTACTAAGTCGGAAGGTGGGCTTTTGATAAATGTGGAAGACAATATTTAAACAAGATTTACACACATTACCTTACATAACTCAGCACCCCAGCCTATCAAACAAAAAACATACCACACAATGCAGTAGCAAGCATTGCAGTCTTACAAAAACATGGACTCTCTTTCAAAACCTCATCCTTACGGAAATAAATTTACATCTGAAGTAATCGTGCTTAAGTGTCCTGACGATCTTGTAATTTTATGAGATGCAAATCCGTATTGAGACCTGCAAATGTGTCGCTGTGCATGCTGCCTAAGTTTCACGGACACAATACTCATTTTACAATTACGAACCCTAATTCACGAGTTTACAATGGTTGCAATTACGAATCACAGATTATGTATTTACAACCTCAGCACTACATTTACTGATCACTTAGTTAAATTAAGTGAGTTCAATCCATCCATCCATTTTCTGTAACCACTTATTCTATTCAGGGGGGTCCAGTAGGCTACAAGCACAAGGCAGGGAACAACCCAGGATGGGCACCAACCCATCGCAGGGCACAGTCACATACCATTTACTCACACAAGCACACCCATGGGTAATTTAGTAACGCCAATAAACCTCTGTATGTTTTTGGACTGTGGGGGGAAAGCGGAGTACCCGGAGGAAACCCCACGATGACAGAGAGAACATGCAAAAGCCACACACTGCTAGGATGGCGTCTCAAACCCTGGTCCCAGAGGTGTGAGGCAACAGTGCTAACCACTGTGCCGCCATGCAGCCCTATGAGTTTAATTAATTTGCTTTATTAATTTATTATTAATGGAGCAACTGGTTATCAGTGTTGTTTGGAGTCATTATGCTTCCGGACCACAGGAGAGCAAGTATTATCGCAAGCCTGCTTTCGTTCATAAGCTGTTGTGCACAAAAGCAAGCTCTCGTGTGTCTGTTTGTGAAGGTAAGATATGGCTCCGGCTTCATCCAACTTTTACAGGAGTAAAGCTGAGCCATCCATACGTTTACCAAACCTGATTCAACATTTAATGCACCAGATGGAGGTTTATTTGGTTCATTTAAAAGATTTTGATTAAATGTAATGTTCAGCAGTCTTCAAAATTATATATGTGTGCATGTGTATTCATTGTGTGTGTGTGTGTGTATAACAGTACCCGCTACAGTAAAGTTAATTAGCAGTGTTTTTTTTGTATTTTTAAATAAGTATAACTAAACTACTAAAACTGGTTAAACATTACATGTTATAATTGTTGTATTTACCCATCTTTTTACACCTCCAGCCTGTATTCACCATCACCCACCGCTCCCATCATATTGCACTTCCTGCTGGGTCAGAGCACCTGAAGTCAGACTGTCACCGCGGTTACTGCCACTGTGCTGCATCTGTCCTGCACCTCCATCACCGCGACACGTGACATCACCACATACCAAAACACAACACAGAGTGTCACGACGGGAGGGTCCCGGACCTTGCCTGCGTTGTCCTTGCCTGCGTTGTCCACTACAGTTATCGAGCAGGAAACCGCTCATAGTCAAGGATACATCAACATAATTATTAGTGCTGATCCAAAGCCTTTATTTAGAAATGTGACCAATAATTTGATATTTCGACTGATCCCCCCCCTCTCTAAATTGTTTCTCAAGCGCTCATTCATCTCCAGTTCTCCACCGCTGTCAGCGGCCAATGCTCTGCAAGTCTCTCGGGCAAGTCTCGCGCGAGTTGGAGGCGTGTCCGGCAATGTATCACATCATGTGTTGTCCAATCGTATCACAAAAGGAGTGAAGCGTATCCCAATAGTACCTACTTCAGATGTATCTTTAAAATGCATCGAATCGTTGACAATGCATAGAGATGTGCATCGCATCGCCTCAGCGACGCAAATGCACATCCCCAGTAGGTACCAGCTACATACCCCTACGAATCGACTGCACGTTAGCGGCAACAAACAATGCGAACACTCGTAACGAGAGAAGCTCGCATGCCACATGAGCAACTCTAAGTGAATGTAAATATTTTGTCGTAAACGTCACAGTAGAAGTGTGCTTGCAAAATCTTCAAGTTACAGATTTTCAAATATGATTTCAGATTTGCAGTTAATTTTACGTACAATTACTTTAGACGGAAATCTACCTTCCATACATCAGCCCACTCCTGATACACACTGGAAAACAACAGCCAGGAACGGAGACAATTCTCTGACCTTTCCATCCCGTCACCGAACAGCTCTTCCCCATCATCCTCTTCCTCCTCTCCTGGTATGGTCCCCTCACCCAGCAGCTCAGATTCATCTTCAAACGGGGGCAGATCTCGTCCGGGGCTGGACGTTAAGTCCCCACGCCTGGACCCCCGGCTGGGGCTGGTCGCTATTTGAAATGACTCTGATGAATCCTGCGCAACGGATTAACATACATTTTTTAAAAGTTAAAAAAACTACATTTAACATAATGGTATACTGTTAAAAGATTAATCGGAGCGTTTTCATCGATTTTCTCTACATAGTTCTGAAACCGGCAGACACAGTTAATAGAGTATTTAGAAAATGTCCTTGATATCTGTCATTGGGGTCCTAGCAGAAAAAATGCAACTAATCTACAAACTGAAGCGAAAATAGCCCCAGATCAGACTAAAACGTAACGGATATACAAATAACATACATTCTGCTTAATTAGCTAGAAAGTAATATTACCCATATACCACAATAGAATTCCCAACTTTGGGTCCAATCGTAATGGATAACACTATTTTATATCCCGCTGCATTACGTCTCAAAGTTAACCAAGCCAACTGTACAAAATATAGCTGCGTGTATTCGTCGCTGCACGTTTTCATGTGAACAATACACATCAACATCTGCTTAAGGTTTGAGATAAACAGAAGCACTCTTTCGTTTGTTAATATGCACTAAAACCTTCTCTATTCTTTCTTAAGTCTTTGAGTATTATTACTTCTAGTGACGTTATAATTTATTTTACTTACAGCCATTCTGATTTCCTACTGTCTCTTGCTTGAAGATGTTAACTCCAAGGTATGCTGTTTCGCGCGAAAAGTTCACGTGACCGCAAAGCCCGCGAAATCTCATGAATATGTAAGTATTCCCAATGACGTATTTCCGAGTCAGGTTTATAGAACTTCTGTAAGATTTTAAGCATTTGTAACTGTTCATCTGCGGCGTGAAATATATATTTTCAATGTGACAGTTTCACTAGACGAATCCTAGATTATTGCTAATATGTAGAGGTGGACATTTCAGGTACAGAAAGTAAAAACGTAGTTACATAGAACTCAACTGGTTGTATAAACAAAATTCTGGATTTTTACTTTCTCGACCTGAAGTGTCCACCTCTGCCGATAGGGTTGCTTAAAAATGACCAGCACACACTCTAGCCTGAAGTGACAGGACTACATAACTTTAAAATACATTAAAGATTCAATCATCTGGATTTCCCTGCAAAGGACTCATCTAAAGTTTCTATTGCCTTATGCCCTGTACTCCCTGGGGTATTCTCCAGGGTCACCATAACCCGAAACTGGTAAAAGCTTGAATGACAGATGAATGGATGGGTGAAATCATTTCAAGGGATAGTCTGACCAAAATTGTTCAGATCAGGATAACCTTTTATAATAATCACCTAGCCACAATAAACACTTTAGTTTTCTGAAATACTTTACCCAGAAGGGCATGAGATTCAACATTCAACAGCCAAGCAGATCATATTTGTTTAAGGTTATAAGAGAGCCAATAGCAGTGTAACACGTACATGCATGCATCAAAGGGATCATCGTGATTCACATACTAGGTTAACAGCAGAGACTCCTGCTCAGATGCAGGCCAGTTATGGTAAACTGTCAGGTGACATGGTTCAAAATTCAAATCAGTCTGGAGTATTGATCTGTCCTTTCCCTATTAATTCAGAAAAAAACAGTGTTTAACCATGTATGTATGGAATCGGACAAAAAAAAAAAATTTCATGAATAGAAATTCAACACACCGCATTAATGTTCATGTTATTTATTATTCATTTTCGTATACTACAGGTTTTACCCTGGGTAGCACAGATTTGTAAAACTGCTACAGCAGCTGATTAATATTATTTGACAATTTCCCTTTGACTGGATTTAAAACAACTCTCAGTATTGCTCAATTTCCTTTAAATATTAAATACAAGACAGGCAAACTTAAAGCAAAAGCAGTGTATGTAAGAACTGTGTTGTACAGCGTGGTCTTGTTAATCTGGCTCTCCAGCCTCTTCTCAGTTTGGACCAGTCCTTGCATGACGCCCTCAGTGTCACGGAGCAGCACCTGTGCCTCCTCTGTGCTGATGACTGGCTTCTGCACAGCGGGCTGTCTGACGGACGCGAGCCGGACTTCTCGAAGTTCGGATCGCACACCACCCACAGTCTTTTCCAGCTGAGCTAGCTGAGTTTGGAGCTCCTGCACAAGAGTCTGGGCTCTCTGTGTGGAACGCAGAATGTCGTTCAATACGGACTGGATGGCACTTGGAAGGGGGGTTGGGGGGATTGAAGTTGTAGCTGAGTATGCCAATGCCTTGGACCCTTCAACCAGTGTCCTTTCAGGAAGAGCCTCCCTCAAAGTATCAATAACAGCTCTAAGCTCCTCCTGCTGGCCCCTATGCACAGCAGCTTGCTCTTTGATGGCTTCCTGTAGACTCGCTGGTCCCTTCTGAGCCTCCATCAGTAAGCTCCTAAGCTCCTGGAGACGTACCCTATTGATATAAGTAGACCCCATAACCCCTATCAAGGCCCCTAGAATGGAACCAATGACAGACCAATTTTTGGTCCTCTCTGCCCTGGTTCGCTCTTTCTCGTGACTCTCACGTACTCCAGCCGAGAAAATAGCAAAACGCTCCCTCTCGGCCTCCTCTGCATTTTCATAGGCTGTCCGGAGACGTCGCTCCTCCTGCAATTGAATGGAAAAAAGAGGTTTTAACAAAAAGACATCGACATGAGACAGCAGGTCTATTCATGTCATCTGATCTATACGGTATAATTTAAACAGTTCTTTAAAGGCCCCACATTTGACATCCTGCTCTCTGCACGTCACCTGAAGCAACTTGTGCTCTAATGTGGCCAGCTCCAGGTAGTGTGCCTCCTCACGGGAAACACGGTCCAGCCGGTCTCTGACCTCCTTCAACCGGCCCTGCAGAGCTTCCAAGCTCGCATGGGCCTCACGAACCATCCCTCTGGTCACCATAAAAGCCTTCTCAGCCTAATAAAACATTCAGTTAACCAGCCATTTAGCTTGGAGAAAAAAAACTGTAATTTGTCCCAACACAATTCCACTTTGCACCTAAACTTACCTCTGTAACTTTTGCCTGGGCATCTCGAACTTCATTGAGACCCACAAATTCTTCATACTTTTCCCACCAATAGTTGACTGTGGCCGAGACTGTTTTTGCGGAGTTCTGTCCCCACTGCCTTCCCACCTCGGCAAGCTTCTTCACAGCATCTACCACACGTTGCTGTGCAGGAACTATTCTTGATGCCTCATTCTTTGGACTTTTTTGGTGCATACAATAATATCTATTAGAAAATGCTCCTGCTCTGTGTCTGTAGGCACACTGAACAAAGTAGCAGCCTTTCCCATAATGTCGTGACAGTATATGACCTGCCCTGTACCTCATTTAAGAATTAAATTGCAAACTAGCGTGCAGCGACGGGGTACCTTCGTCTGGACCTGTTATGATTGAACAACAGAATAGATTAGTAGTCCGGACACATCCATTGGGACGGCTTGTAACAGCAAAACTCTCAGAACATCCTTTTAAAAAAGCAAAGGTATTCTCACTTTTTACTGTTAGTTAAATCGCAAAGTATTACATGGCAAAAAGTCAAATAAAATTTATTTATGGTGATAAATAGTTAAAGAAGCAAAGAGAAAAATATCACGTTTAGTTTTTTAGTGTGCTTTATAATGGGCTGAAATTTGTATTATTATTTTCTGACCTTATGGACTTCACATTCCCGTATTAATCAAGATTTTAAGATCATATTCGCGTTAGGTGGGTACCTAGATAGAATGAGAGTGACTAAACCCATACATTGCCAGGGAGCCGGCTACCAAGCCAGATTTGTTATTCGATAACTATACTCCAGTGTATTTTACGTAAGTTTAATTAAGAAGCAGGAGTTTTTCACAATAGCATGCTATAAACAAACTGTCTAAACAAACAGAGAGAATACCATACCACGTTATACTGATAACTCTTCCGTGATCTCAATGGTTGTCAAGGGTGCGCAGACATGGGTAGCCGGTTAGCATTAGCCCAAAGCAGACTTTCATTCAGGCACATAATAAGACATCTATTTCCGGGTGACTCTTTCGTCTTGGGGTCCTGCCTGCGCTCGCTTTGGAAATTGCGTGCAGACGACACAGTCGGTAACATGTCTGGAAGAGAGGGTAAGTAGAAATTAAATAAATTACCTTTCATTTTCGCATTAAGTTTAAAAGGTCGTTGTTCGTAATAAAGATTTAGTTTAAAGATTAATTTGTTTAGTGGAAAAACTTAAATTGCCAATGTATTTACATTAGATGTCCTAACGTTGGCCAGATGCTTAACACGGTGCATTCTATATATTTAGGCATTTGATAACTTTCAAATATAAATAAATACATTTATAGTGATGCAGATTTTATTTTGTTCCTTTTTTATTTTATATCCAATTTTTTGCCCTGAGTCTATCGTGGCAAAACGCGCTGCTTTTCTGTCAAAATTCACAAGTCAGCATCCGCAACAACAGCTACGCAATCTCATAATATTGTGCGAGTCAGACGCGCAGCAAGCAGGTTAGGATTGTAAATCCTCTTAGTTCGACGGCCACTCGCAATACCCAATATGCCATAATACAGTACTTTGACTGTAGAGCCCCAGTTTGGGGTAAATATGCTTTATGTATGGAGGTACAACAATAGCACAAATCTTTCCTATTAACCTCACTTTTGTAAAAGTGTATGGTAGGCATGCTGCCACTGAAGCACCTGCGTGAATGGTTGCAGTTTTTCGGTTCATTGCTGTAGCCCGTTAATAAAAAATGGTGCGACTGCATGTTTTTTGTACTACCACTTTGAGGGGGGCTTAATGTTCGTCGTTGATTTAATACATTTTGTTGTTATTAAGCGATAAATCTTAAAGACCCTGCACTGAAATCACACTGTGGCGACGTGCTTACACGTTGATGGCAGTGTAATGGAAACCGATGTGTCATCGAGCATTACCAAAAGAGGATTAAACTGCTAAGATGCTTATGTCCTTATGGTGCAAGGACACTCCTATGTGTTACTCAAGTAGCTTTTTGTAGTTCCCATACGTCCATACCTAGTTTTAAATTTGTTTGGCTCAGTTCGCATTTACTGCAGATCGCTGATTGCGAAGAACGGTACATTCAATAACCTGTTTTCTTTTATGTAGGTGGTAAGAAGAAGCCCTTAAAACAGCCCAAAAAACAAGCAAAAGAAATGGACGATGTAAGTTTTTATTTTTTTCCTTTTGTGACCTACAAAAGTGCTATATGAACCGTTTGTACAAATAAACCGGCTTGACAGATAATTTTCGTTATGACGGATGAAGAATCACTTACGGTCTTCGCTGATGATTTTTTTAGGAGGACATGGCATTTAAGCAGAAACAAAAGGACGAGCAGAAACAGATGGAGGCAATGAAAAGCAAAGCTGCGGGAAAAGGGCCATTCTGTAAGAACATCTCGGTGCATGACAGTCAGAAGATGACACTAGGCGGCGCTGTCGCAGTTCACAATTAGAATTGGAAGCATTTTATTATTATACCATGTATATCGAAATTGCAGAGCAGCTACCCCTTCAGATACAACGAAGAACAGACATTCAGTCATTTACACAGTGACTATTGAAAGTCAAATAAATAATACAGAATAAAAAGTATATAAATGTGTTGCTGATAGCCAGTGCTAATGTACTGGGTATGCATTTGAAACCTAAATATCTACAGAATGGTAGATAGAAATTTTATAAATGTTTTTAAAAGAATGGGTCTACCATTGTCCCTAGCAAAATTAGTTCTATATGCTTCTGTAGTTAAATGATGAAATAGTTAGAAAACTGGAGTGTTTTAAGCGTACGTGAATCTCTGCATTGATTTACATCATTGTAGCATCAGGATCAAGTATCCTGATCCTGCAAGTGAGGCATAAAAATGTTATCATTTTGTGATTTTGATTCCCCCCACAGCTGGCAGCGGGATGAAGAAATCCGGATCCGGAAAGAAGTGAAATGACCTATGGGAAGATGTTTTGTGTCTCCCTGCTTTTGGGTCCATTTTGAAAGTCAAATAATTTAATTGTTGTTCTTTTTAAAGCTTTGCAACTACTGTATTACCTCAGACATATTTTGGTTTGGCTCCCAGAAAACCCCAGAGAGAGATGGCAGTTGCGGTGTTTAATATTCCATAACTTTATGTGGTTCTGAAATTACACCTACTATTGCCATTCAAAGGGTAATGTCAATGTTTCAGCTTTCAATATGCCACATTTCTAAATTATTAATTGTAGTTTTTGAGTTGTTTAACTGACTTGTTCCATGAGTTTTGGTTTTCTTAGATCTCCCCTAAAATGTAAAGATGAATAAAGACATATTTCGAACCCAAAATGGAATATTTAAAATTTACATACTAAATCCTAGAAAAAAAATTTGTTCAGAATTTGAAGGTTATTCCACTCAGCGTAGAATCAGTATGATGCTGTATAATGTTTTTCATTTACCTCATGCAATCAGTTTTTATATTAATACTGAATCTACTCAAGCGAATGAATTGCGCTGGGCAGAAGGTAGCGGCATGGGGAAGAGCTAAGCTATGCAGCCAAACTCAGATTCATGTTGGCCGGTACATGTTTATCCATTTTTTTTTTATACACTACAAAGACAAAAGTATTGGGACACCTGGCCATTACATCCACAGGAACTTTTATGACATCCCATTCTAAATACATAGGCATCAATATAGAGTTGACCCCCCCCCCCCTTTCGGCTATAACAGCTGCCATTCTTCTAGGAAGGCTTTCTACAAGATTTTGGAGGGTATCTGTGGGACTTTTTGCCTACTCATCCAGAAGTGCCATTGTGAGGCCAGGCACTGATGTTGGACATGAAGGCCTGACTTGCAAACTCCATTCTAGTTCATCCCAAAGGTGTTGAATGGGGTTGAGGTCAGGGCTCTGAAGGCCAGTCAAGTTCTTCCACACCAAACACCCAACCATGTCTTTATCAACCTTGCTTTGTGCACTGGGGCACAGTCATGCTGGAACAGAAAAGGACCTTCCCAAAACTGTTCCCACAAAGTTGGAAGCATAAAATTGTCCAAAATGTCTTAGAATGCTGAAGCATCAAGAGTTCCTTTCAATGGAACTAAGGGGCCTAGTGTAACCCCTGAAAAACAACATCACTATCTCTCCTCCGCTAAACTTTACATTTGGCACCATGCAGTCAGGCAGGTAACGCTTTCCTGGCATGATGAGCCTGAGAAGGTTTGGAAATCTGTAGTTACTGAATCAACAGCGTTTAGCGACTTCTATTTGGCGAACAAGAGGCATGTCCCAATGCTGTTGTCCATATAGTGTATATTCAGATATTAGCCTCATGACAACCCACTTCAGGAGCTCTAATTCAAAAGCATTGTTTCTTAGTTGCACTTAAATTCAGTGACGTATACACAGTTTAAAACATCTGAAATGTTTATAATTTCCTATACAGCCATTGTAAGGTGCTGAAAAATTCTCTCTGAAGATTTTTAGATTTAGTTTTTGCTGCATTGTGAAACACTTTTGCCCTTTAAAATTAGACCAGCCCAACATTCCTAAGTCCAGTTGTCTTGTGTCTTGTACTTATTGATATAAAAATTAGGGCTGTCAAGTGGTTTAAAAAAATCTAATTAATTACAGGCTTTGTGATTAATCAATCACATATGTGAATATTTGATATGAGAAGCTTTTTAAATATTTCAGTCAAATGGATTTTGGTAGATGAGTGAATTAATGATAGACATTATGAACTTAAACATCTTTTTTCTTAAATACTGGTTACTTCATTCCTTACTACAGAAATCACACGGAACAGTGCTCCTATCTAAAGTTCCATCTAGGTGTTTTTTGAATGCAAAATTTCCATTGACTGGGCCAAGCAACATTTTTGCATTGGCTTCCATATTTACAATGCTGCCAAGAACGGCTGTATTGTAATTGTCAAGGGGCATCATAGAGCGCGATTAATTTGTGTTGATTTTTTGGCATGATATTTTTCTATAATTAATTAATGGAAATTAGCACATTATTTTGACAAGTCTAATAAAAATATATCATCCAGTCATTTTCCATGGTCTGTCATTCAGTTCAGGGTGATGATTATCTTGGAAGCACAGGATGGGTGACACCCTGGATGGGATGTGGTAATAAGATACAAAAACATGAAGGCTCATTTTTTTTTGGTCCAAATACCTTTTGAGTATCAACAATTCAGGTAGATTGCAGTTATGGCAGAGCAGATTGCAACTGCATTGAATATTAAAAGCAGGATGTCTTTGAGTCTTGAGGTGAAATATTACTCCATTTAGAAGAGTTTTCTGTTGGCTTGACAGCATTTGGGTGGAATTTGCTTTCAGATAATGTATTCATTGTGGAATTTAAAAAATGCTACATGAATAATCTTCTGGAAGAGAACCACCAGAGAGAAAGGTGGAGAAAAATAAACGTGTCTTTGTAACTCAAATCTGATGCCGGAGAATTTGAGGAAGGGCTTTCCAAACTCCCGCATCGCATATCAGTACCCTGTACCTGCACAGGATAAGGGTCACTTGCAGCGCTTAATACATTCCGATCTACCAGACTGGAACAATCAGCAATTCAGAGCACTCTGATTATCGAACAAAGGTGTGTCCATACAATGATAAAGATAATCTTGATAAGTCACAAAACTGTGGTGCCCACGCATCCTAGAAGAATTTCCTCCACGTATAGAGCCGCGGAAAAAATTAAGAGACCACAGCACAATTTGTGGTTTCACTCCTTTCTCAGTTTATGGGTGTCTGAATAATATACAGTGCCCTCCACTATTATTGGCACCCCTTGTAAAAATTAGTAAGAAGGGTTAGAGAGGAAAAAAAAAAAAGTCTGCTGAAGTACCTTTATCTTGCATTGAAAAAATGAGAAAAATCTGACTTAATTGAAACAAGTTTATTCAAAGAAAAACAAATCCCTCATCAAGAATTAAATACTCTAAACAAAACATATGTGCCACAATTGTTGGCACCCCTGCATTTAATACTTTGCACAACCTCCTTTTGCCAAAAAAAAAGCAGTCTTCTCAAATAACCATTTATAAGGTTGGAGAATACAGAGCATGGCATCTGAGACCATTCTTCTTTATATAATCTCTCCGGGTCATCCAGGGTCCTAGGCCCTCTCCTGTATACTCTGCTCTTCAGCTCACTCCACAGGTTTTCAATAGGATTCAGGTCAGGGGACTGAGATGGCCATGGCAGAACCTTCATTTTGTGGTCAGTTAACCATTGCAGGGTTGATTTGGA
>JAAGVU020000123.1:3085520-3132928 GCA_011763525.2 Mormyrus iriodes | reverse complement strand
AAACAGCCCCACAACATCACAGAACCTCCACCATATTTGACAGTTGGGACAAGGTTCTTTTCATTATAGCCATCCTTTTTATACCAAACCCACGTGGCAAGTGTTTATTGCCAAAAAATTAAATTTTTGTTTTATCAGAGCATAGATTGCAGTTCCAGTCAAAGTTCAACAAACTCCAGGCACTTACGTTTGGGTGTAACTAACAGAACAGGCTTTTTTCTGGCATACCTTCCAAATAATCTGTTGGCATGGAGATGCCATCTCATGGTGGTTCTGGAGACTTGATAACCCGAGGATTTTACTTTTTCTTGCAATTCCCCAACAGTGATCCTTGGAGGTATTTTTACCATCCTTCTCACTGTACATAGGGGTAAAATAAACTTGTGTCCTCTTCCAGGCAAGTTTATCACAGTTCCAGTTGATGACCACTTTTTATATTATTGCCCTAACTGTAGAAATGGGCATTTTCAGGCGAGCAGCTATTATTTTTTTTAATCCATTCCCTAAGTTATGAAGGGCAGCACACTTCTCCCTCATTTGGACTGAGTCTTTTCTTTGCCAAATTTGCTTCTGTCTCTCTTCACATTTGTATCCCAGTTAATCAGGAAGTCATTGATTTCAGCTGGTAAGTTTCTAAACACTTCAGTTAACTTAAAGTCCAATTTAAATGGGAAACATGCTTCAGTTACATTGTTTCACATTAATTTCCAAGGGTGCCAACAATTGTGGCACATGTGTTTTTGTTAAGAATATTTATTTCTTGTTGAGGGATTTGTTTTCCTTTTAATAAACTTGTTTCAATTAAAAGTCAGGTTTTTTTCAGTGCAAGATGAAGGTACTTTGGCAAACAGTAATTGTTTTCTACACTTCTTACTAAATTTTACAAGGGGTGCCAATAATAGTGGAGGGCACTGTATATATTTTTTTGCAAACTGCAGCCTGATTATTCTTTGTTTCTCATTAATGAAGGGCTTCCTCCTTGCTTTATGAGACTTCAGTCCTGCTTCTAGGAGCCTGATGCGGACTGTCCTAGCAGTGCACTTCATACCTGCACTTAATGCTTCCCATTCCTTTTGAAGGTCACTTGATATCATCCTACGACTCATGAGAAACTGTCGGATAAGTTAACGGTCATCTCTCCCATTAGAAAGTTGCTTCTGCCATTTACCTGGGTGGTTTCTGGTCATTACCAGTGTCTCCTGCTTCACCTTATGATTCAGATCAGCTGTATTTTAAAGTTAACTCTAATTTATTTGTTACAGTTGGTTCCTGAAGGGACAGTGTAATAGAGGCTACAGAGTCACTAAAGGGTAAAAGAATTTAAGCAATGATCGATAAGGAAAGATGTTCTGGCTGTGAAGTGAGGTTTAAATGGAATGTCAACCGGTATTTCCAGGGAAGGGAAAAAACACACACACACACGTAACTCACGCTCCACCCAGAGGCTGGTATAAAAGAGGGTCCATCAGCATATACTCTTACACTTTCTTCCACTCCATCCACAGCCCTCTTCTTGCTCCGTCTCGCTTGATTGACCTCCTCGCACCTGCAACCATGAGTCAGCAGCCCATGCAATTCAGCAGCTTCAGCTCAGCGGGCAGTAAAGGCAAGTTCAGCAGCTACAGCACCTCTGGCTTCAGCAGCGCCTCCTACAGCGGTGTAGGACCGAAATCCAGCCAGAAGCCCTCCAGCAAGCAGAGAGGGATGCCCTTCGGCACTCTCCCTGGCCACCGTATTAGTTCGGTGTCCGTCAACTGGAATCTGCTGGACCCCCTCAACGTGGAAGTTGACCCAGCTTTCTGTGCCGTGCGGAGCAAGGAGAAGGAGCAGATCAAAGTCCTCAACAATCGCTTTGCTTCATTCATCAATAAGGTACAATGGCATACACTGGGCACATTGCTGATATGCATGACCAGAATGTCAGAGTGCACCAGGCTTACTAATGATGTCTACTGAACTCAAAGTACAAAGTTCTTAGCAACTAAAAGCTATTTAATTAATTAATTACTTAATTAATTAACTAATTAATTTTTTTTGGGTTAAAGCAGGGCTGCTCATTCTTGGTCCTGGAAATCTACCACCCTGCAGAGCTTAGGTGGACCTGATTATCTGTATCAGGTGCATTAAATTAGGGTTGCATCTAGCTCTGCAAGGTGGTAGATATCCAGGAACTGGAACTAGCAGCCCAGGGGTGAAAGATTTATCTCTGGACTCAAGAATCCCCCCCAGCAAGTTTATTTAATCTAATCTAATTGTATATTGACATTTTCAGGCATGTTCATTGGATTTCAGAAATCTGCCGTGAAGGCAAAAATTATCATATTGAATTTTGTAGGGAATTATTACATTCAGTCTGTTCTACAGTTACCTCCTCTTTTCAATTTTGAACATTTTCCCCAACTTACCGGAGGGTAATCATGGCTGAAAGATGTTTTAATATCTCAAACCCCTTGATTTTAAGGAGCCGAATAACATATATGAAGTCCTCTTTCCATATTTTGGAATAGAATACTTTTTTGGGTGTGTGAGAGACCTAAAATAGGTCAGATTTCATCCTGGATAACCCAGACAAACTGTGCACCGTTTGTATTCCTCAGAAACAATGGCAACACGATACATGGGCCTCAGGACTGAAATGCGGGCCAGAGAGAGCCCTTCCCACACTGAGCACGTCCGCTCTGGGGCACTGATACCTCACGCATTGCACACAGAGCCGAGGTGTATGACATTAAGCATCAGGCACTTCATTACAGCCACAATAACACATATCTTAGAGAGGCACAACAATGGAATCATCCATTAGCATAAAGGAACCTGGATCACAGCTGGGAGAGTGCCCATTCCCTTCTCGCTCTGTATAATGGACCACAGAGATTCAGCAAAACCGTAAAAACATAATAAAATCTACCTTAAGCGAACTGCTTAGAACTGAATATTCGTATTATAGCCGTAAAAGCCAAGAAAGGGGAATGTTACTTTTATGAGAATAACTGCTGTAATTATGGATCTGTACTCTTTCCCATAATGTCTGATTTTTTGATTCTTCAGTGAAAGTTATTCCTTCCCAAACTATTTCACTCTGTCAATATACTGAATAACAAAAGCCAATAAAAGTCAACTGCTAAACTGTACTTTGTCTAAATGTTTACTCCCTCCAATACACCGCAGGTGCGCCACCTGGAGCAGCAAAACAAAATGCTTGAGACCAAGTGGAACCTCCTTAAAGAGGAGACCCCCAATGATTCCCAAGTCGAAAAGATGTATGAGAACTACATCGCCAGGCTGCACTATCAGCTGGACATCGTCAACAACGACCGGAGCAGGCTGGACAGCGACCTGAAGAACACGATGATGGTGGTGGAGGACTACAAACATAAGTAATGTCATTCGAACAAATGAACGGGAGCGGGTTCATTACATAGGCTGGCCAAAACCACAGCAGCTCCACAACTGAAATAACGTAACAGTTAGTGTAGCGCTGAGGAATGTGGATTGACAAGCAAAAATGTTTTTTTACAAACAGGGAAGAGAATTTGACTAAATGGACAATAAACACAGCAGCTAATGCTGTACAGTTTCTGGACTAACGTCTCAAAGGATTCCCTATTGCTGCGTTTTTGATGGTTTTCAGCGGGAATTTCAGAAGTGTGTAGTTAGAAAATAGAAAAATTATCTGCTTCGTATAAAGTTCATTCTCCACAGTAAGCAAGTATTACAAGTGTTAAACAATATTTACCTTTCAAGGTAACCATTAATGTAAAACTGAATGTGTGCATTTATTTATTTTACTCCTGCCCTGATCCAGGTTTGAAGATGAAATTAACAAGAGAACCAGCATAGAAAATGAATTTGTAATCCTGAAGAAGGTAAGCACCTTGTGTGATCCCGGGTAATGGGCGCTGTGCCAGCATAAAACATGTTCGATTGTGTTTCATGTTCAGGACCCAGTAGAATGCCAGGGGATGGGGGTTAGAAGGGAATTTGGCTGAATCACAGTGAACAAAGCCCACTCTGAATAAACTGTTGTACCAACAGCTGATAACACACCCTGGATAGCAAGGTGTCATGTCACGTTTGCAAAGAGGTGTGGAAAGAGAAGATGATGAGTCTGCAGCTGTTACTCAAACCATTTCTGCTGTGGGAAGTACAGCAGCAGCCCTGCCAAATGCAATTAGTGTGAGCATGGCACTCCATTTCAACTAGCTAGCTGCAGAACTAGCGGTTTGCGTTAATGTCCATATATGGTTATGACAGAGGAGACACTAAGGGTGGGGCACTGTAATGCAGGAGTTGCTGATAATGGAGGGGGGTTTCTCAGAGCTGAAGGTCCCTGACCCGAGGTTTTACACAGGATGTCGACAGCGCTTTCCTGATGAAGACGGATTTTGAGGACAAGGTTGAGGGCCTGAACGACGAAATACACTTCCTGAGAATTGTATATGACGAGGTACGATGTCTCCAAATACCCAGACTCGCTCAGTGCCAATTCACTTCTGGTGCTGTTACTCTGAGATGAAGTCATCAGCAAGTAGACTAGAGCGATGAAGTACAAACTGATTTTCAGTCTGGGGAGAAAAAAAAAGAATAATAACTGAGCTGACTGATACATGTTGCTAGTATAGCATGGAGAGAACATGACTTCATTGAATTTACTCTTTTCTGGTCCACCAGGAAATTGCTGAGCTCCAAGCCAGCATTAAGGACACTTCAGTCATTGTACAGATGGACAACTCCCGTGACATCAACATGGAAGACATCATAGCTGACGTGAAGGCGCAATATGAATACGTTGCTGCCAAAAGTCGAGAGGAGGCAGAATTGTGGTACAAGGCTAAGGTACAATGACAGAAAATCAAAGTCTAGTCCTTCATGGGGTTATCTGGGTATATTTATTTTTCTATGAAAAGCTATGTAGAACATTAATTAACTCAAAGTTGAGTCAAGACATGAGTAAGAAGCCCAACCACAGAATGGGTCAGATCCTGAGGTCCGTGAAGAACTACCATTCCAGTGATGCACAGACAGGCATTTCTTATGGGGAGGAAAATGCACAATAGAGTTCTTGACCTGTTTAAAAACTAGCATCCTTTGCTATGACCAGGTCAACGACATGTCAAAGAACGCCAACTACTATGATAATGAACTACGCGTTACAAAGAATGAACTGGCAGAGCTCAAACGCAAGATCACGCGTCTACAAAATGAGATTGAGACTGTCAAGGGACAGGTAAGGCTTTGTACTCTCTGTCAAGAAAAACATGTACAAATCACAGTATATAAAAAAGATTCTTTATTAGAAATATCTGACATAAAGCACAGAATAGCACAAAAGTAGTCGACTCACTCAGTTTGACCTCTGCATGGTAATAGGAGTCACCAAACATCTGTCCTGCTCCATGTACCATCTTTGATTTTTGCTCTCCAGCAAGTAAATCTGGACTCTGAGATAAAGGAAGCTGAAGCTAACGGAACCAAGGAGCTAGAAAAAGCCTGGGAGCACATCCGGAACCTTGAGAAGACCTTGAACGAGAAAAAGCAGGCTATGGCTAGCCAACTGAAAGAGTATCAGGAGCTTATGAATGCCAAGATGGCCCTAGACATTGAGATTGCCACCTACAAGAAGCTGCTGGAAGGAGAGGAGATCAGGTGAGGATGAAGGGGGAAAGATAAAGGCTGTAGAATTGAAGTCATGGTTCATTTCAATCTGCATATGTCAGATTCTCTGCTCAAACGTGAATCCAGATGCTGCTGTACCCCTTCAGCTCATTGTATAACAGTTATAAAGACAGCATCTCTTATTGTTTTTATACATATTATTATATCATCTAATTTTTAATTGGACAGAATTGGACATCAGTACGCTGTGAATATCTATCCGGGGACCCAAACCCGTAAGTATAATTTAATATTAAATACCTTCCATATTCTTAAAAAAAAGGGGGGGGGGCTTTTTGAAAGAACCTATTTCGAAGAAAGCCTGAAAACAGAGAATATTTGCATCTGGTAAATTTTGTCGCACTGGGTTAATTTCCTTTTTTCCCCAGAAAAAAGTGTGGAAACTCAGCAGCATAAACTTCTGATCAAGAAGACTGAGACTCACGACAACAGGACATTCAGCTTCAGCTGAACAACCGGGAACAAAGCAAACGGTGCCTTATCATGGTGACTTCACATATTTACTATTATAGCTATAGAATGTAACTCTGGATGTGAAAAAACATGAAAAAACAGTTTCTCAGTAGCACAGACTTTCTCTTTCGTCACTCTATAAACAGATTCAGATGAAGGGTATGTTAAAAATAGTTATCTTTATCATAAATTCACTTCCATAACAACTCTCACTTTCGTCTTGATATTTAGGCTATTTTACTCCTTTGTTTACACATATTAAATTCAAACATTCAACCTGTGATTTCTGCTGTGTTTCATCTTACGTCAGACTGTGTATGAAACGATTCATGTTTAAGACCGAAACACCAAAACGATAAGCCTTCTATTCAGGGTGGCTCTGTGGGTTAGTGTTATAAGCTATAGTGCTCCTATAAGAAGGCCCCTTACCCCCCAATTGCTCCAGAGATCTCTGATCTCTACTTGTACGTCGTTTAGGACCAAAGCGACTGCTAAATGAAAATAATAAAAAAAAGTATCTTCACAAAACCTTTGCTTCTGGAATTCAAAGCACTCTGTCTGTCTGTGAGCACTGCTTATCAGATCCAAAGCTAAGATAAGAGATTCCACCCGCAAAATACCGCAGCATTCAATGTGTCCTGTTGGCTGACCCCCCTCCACCTTGTTGTGCCATGGATATATGCACACTGTCAGGGGAAAAAGGTATTAATTTGTACTGTTGAGTATAGAATTACTTGCCACTGGGGCTGTAACCTCAAGGGTCTGCCAATTGTATCCTGGCTGCAGGTAAACGTACTGCTTCTTTCAGCCCCTCCCGTTAGGGGTCGCCGCAGCAGATCATCTATTTCTGCTTCTAACTGTCCTCTGTATCTTCCTCTTTCACAGCAACCACCTGCATGTCCTCTCTCACCACATCCATAACCCTCCTCTTAGGCCTTCCTCTTTTCCTCTTACCTGGCAGCTCTATCCTCAGCATCCATCTCCCAACACACCCAGTATCTCTCCTCTGTACATGTCCAAACCAACACAATCTCACCTCTCTGGCTTTGTCTCCAAACTATCCAACCTGAGCGCTCTCTCTAAAATACTCCTTCTTAATCCTGTCCATCCTCATCACTCCCAATGCGAATCTTAGCATCTTGAACTCTGCTACCTACAGCTCGGCCTCCTGTCTTTTTGTCAGTGCCACCATCTCCGACCCATATAACATAGTTGGTCTCACAACCATTTTGTAAACCTATTGCTGATATCTGTCTGTCACAAATCATTCTTGCCACTCTTCTCCACCCACTCCACCCTGCCTGCACTGTCTTCTTCACCTCTCTTCCACACTCCCCATTACTCTGGACTATTGATCCCAAGTATGTAAACTCCTTTACCCTCACCAGCTCTACTCCCCACATCCTCACCCTTCCTCTGTCCTCCCTCTCATTCATGCATGTATTCTGTCTTAGTCCTACTGACCTTCATTCCTCTCCTCTCTAGAGCATATCACCGCCTCGCTAAGGTCTCCTCCACCTGCTCCCTGCTCTCACTACAGATCACAGTGTCATCTGAAAACACCGTAGTCCACAGGGACTCCTGTCTCATCTCATCTGACAACCTGTCCATCACCATAGTAAACCAAGGGCTGAGAGCTGACCCTTGATGTATTCCCACCTCCACCTCAAACGCATCCGTCACTCCTACTGCAGACCTCACTGCTGTCACACTGCCCTCAGACTTATCCTGTACCACTCTTACATACCTTTCTGCCACTCCCACTTCCTTATAAAATACCACAACTCCTCTCTAGGCACCCCGTCATATGCTTTCTCTAAGTCCACTTAAACGCAATGCAACTCCTTCAGACCTGCTCTATACTTCTCCATCAACACCCTCAGAGCAAACATTGCATCCGTAGAGCTCTTTCCCGGCATAAAACCTTACTGTTGCTCACTAATCATCCCCCCTCTTCTTAACCTAGCTTCCACTACTCTTTCCCATAACTTCATGCTGTGCCTGATCAGTTTTATCCCTCTGTAGTTACTACAGCTCTGTACATCACCCTTATTCCTAAAAACTAGTACCAGCACATTCCTCAAGCATTCTCCCAGGTTCCAATATTGCGGTAAACAATCTGATCAAACACTCCACTGCCATCTCACCTAAATGCCTCCATGCTTCCACAGGTATATCATCTGGACCAACAGCCTTTGCATTAGGGATGCACCGATCCCACTTTTTCTGTCCCGACACCAATACCGATACCTGGGCTTTGGGTATCGGCCAATACCGAGTACCGATCCGATACCAGTGTTTAATTAGTAAGCACTGTTTGGTTTTCTATATTAGTGAACAAAGCGTACACTCAGGTGCACTTATATTGGTTACTGAAACTGAATTATTTATATGTAACATTAAATATGTTTAGTTGTTTAATGTTACCTATAAATAACACATTGGTTTCATTTTCTTTCGCTTCTGCAATATTTGCGCTCAAGCTTGTTGCTGCGATCTTTCTCTGCTAGCATTAGCTGACTCCGTGTACTCTGCACTATGGTGCGTCTTTGAATGTTTGATCTAATTGCTTGTGTTAAATGACGCACTGTCCCTTCTTCCTCTTGACACTTTAGCAGAACAGACCGTACAGTCTGACAAAATGCCGCGGCTTTGAATTTTAACATAATGTAGCAAGTAAGTGGTATCTGTTCTTGGTATCGGACAATTTTTACGAGTATGGCTGTTGAGTATTTCACCGCAGTAAACGAAACGATGCTGGTATCGGTGCATCCCTAGATATAATCCACCTGTGCGCATCTTCCTCCACTCTTATATGCCATCCTGTGCTCATCCGTCTTCTTAAAATATGTATGCACCACAGCCATTTCCATCTTTTTTGCAAAATCCATGACCATCTGACCTTCTGCATTCCTCTCCTTGACACCATACCTCCTTATCACCTCTGTTCCCTTTACCAACATGCCCATTGAAGTGTGCTCCCATCACCACTCTCCCTTGGGTACACTCTCCACAACTTCATCCAACTCACTCCACAATTCTTCTTTCTCATCCATCCCACACCCAACTTGTGGGGCATATGCACTAACATCATTCATCAGCATGCCTTCAATTTCCAGCGTCATACTCATTACCCTGTTCACCTCCAAAACACTCTTGGTCTATGCTTCCTTCAGGATAATCCCTACCCCATCTCTCCTCCCATCCACACCATGATAAAACAAACTGAAACCGCCTCCGATACACCTGGCCTTACTTCCCTTCCATCTGGTCTGTTGCACGCACAATATATCAACCTTTCTTCTCTCCATTATATCAGCTCTATCCGTTTACCAGTCATACTGCCAACATTCAAAGTTCCTGCCCTCACTTCCACTCTCCCACCCTTCCTCTTCTCCTCCTGCCTCTGGACATGCCTTCCCCCTCTTCTTCTTCTTCATCTTTGGCCAACAGTAGACCAATTTCCACCAGTACCCTATTGACTGACAGCTCTGGAGGTGGTTGTTGTTAACATGGGCCTCGACTGATCCGGTATGGAAATCTGCACTGTCGTCCGGATATTGATTTGGCAAAAGTTTTACACCAGATGCCCTTCCCGGCGTATCCCTCTCAATGTATCTGGGCTTGGGACTGGCACAAAGAAATACACTGACTTGCGCATCCCCAGTGGTTGTACGTTTTAGTCTAATTTCAGGTACAGAAATGGACTCCGAGGAACATTTTTCTACATGGGGGGGGGTCTTTTTCTGTTCTGTTACAGGACTGTAATTTTTTTTCTAACTGCATTGATTGCGCCAATCATCTCATTCTTCATATATGAAAAGTTAAAACTAGATATCACACGCAGCAAATAAAAAGATATATCTGCGTGCAATTTTGCATTAACACTTAATGTAATTATACATTTTACATCATTAAGTCATTAAATTCTGAACACAAGAATTTAAACTTACTTTCTGCTTTCTTCTTATCATTGAATACATTTAATTGTATGTTGTTTAAGGGTCATACAGCCCTATACATAGGGGTTAGTCCGACTCATTTGTGGCGAAAAGAGCATTACAAACAATTTCTGACTGGTTATTTTAAACTTTATTTATAAAAGATGTCCACCCTAAAGATTTAATTATGGAGTACCGAAACCAACCTAAAACCAAAAAACAGTGAAATTTAAAAATTCCGCATACTGTCAGTATACTTTCTCAATTTGGACAAATAATCATAATTATAAACACACAAATTTGTGTAACTTTATGATTCCCGATCGTACCACAATCTTTAAGTTAAAGACTGACTACGTAAAATTAGGAATCCCTTTAAATTATGTGAACATACCAAAGAACTAATGTTTGAATAAGTTTAAAAAGTTGCCAAGTTGCATTCAACTCTAACTGCAATTGTTCTTTCCCAGACTGAGTCGTCGCTGCCACCTGGCGTTTAAAAAGTGCAATTACATCAACAAACAAGTTTCTCCTCTTATCTTTATTTTGCAGATGACCGAGTATTTTTCTCCCCCCACCCCCTTTATGTTACACCTGAGATTCTAGAGAGGAGTACGAAATACTGAAACTATCGAACTGGGTGTAATACGTTCAAAGTAATTCATATTCAAGTTCATCCAACATATAAAACACTCCGAATTGGGAATTCGTGATTTGTGTTGCCTCTGGGTATTGTTCATTTTCTTCCTCTCCCACCTAGATTTCGTTTCTTGTAAAGAGCATCAGTGTGCGATCCCAGGCCGTGCTGCCAAAGCTGCGCACCAGCTTCATGCCGCAATTTCTCTCCAGATGGTCCCTTGCGTGCTCCTCCATGTCCCCGCGGATCTTCAAAGTCTTGAAATGCTCGAAATCTCCCAGGCCCAGTTTGCGCGATCGGCGCGCTGCCGAGCGGTAACATTTCCAAGGCTGGGCCTCCAGAAGCAGGTGACGGCAGAGGGAGGCCAGGCGGGTGAGGAGCTCCAGCAGTGCCTCGTCGCCGTGGTTCAGGTGCACCCACATGGTGACCGCCAAGCACAGGCACAGGTCAAACCTGGAGCGCCCAAACTTGCTCAGGTAACTCCCGAGGCGCGTCCGGCTGTGCTGGTCATTGGTGACATCAAGATGGATAAAAGAAATACTATTGGGGAAAGGGTTAGACTGCTCTGCTCGCAAAATTAGCCCTTCGTCCAAGTCACACCCCAGCAGGTGTACCCACCCCTCTGCCGTAAAACCACTAGACTCTTGACCCTGAAGGTGTCGATACAGCGCCACGGTTAAGTCCTGAGCAATCGACAAGAAATAATTTAATTATATTCACAACATAAAAAGACAAGTATACCACACAGCTACTGAGCTGACACATGCTTAGTAGTAAGTTTACAGTAAATGGTAAGCTCATTATTACATGACAATTATTGTAAGGCCACGACAATAGGCCATAATATATTAATTGATATGTTTTTCGTGTAAAATACAATTCAAGGAAAGAAACTCACCCCAGAATTACATCCAACATCAAGCACGGTAATGTTTTCAGTAGTTTCAGAACTATATCCGATATCACATAGCAACGTACGTGGTATGAGGCTTAAGCGGTTTTCTGGGGGATTGAATGCGTAGTAATTTCTGAAATTTCCGTAGGGTGCCGCTCCGGGATCACTGCCCTCATGCTGAACGGACGACGCCATTATTGTCCGACGATAAAAACGTTCCGGGTGGAAAATTTAATTCGGGGAAGTATTACACTCATTTTCCCAAAAAGAGGTTCAAAATGTTTTGATGGATAATGTTTATTTGCATTTTTGAGTCCAAGCTGTTCAAAAGCCCGAAACAAAGGAATTGTATCTGCTATAGCCGTAAAAGAAACATATCCAATATGCCCGGTCATATCCGGGGGCCTCACGCTGTCATTAGCATGGACACTCAGGTGTTGACAGGTTAACTAACCGTTCTGTTTCCCCCTAGCCAATGCATTAATACGGCCCTGACAAAGGCAAGGAAACTCTTTATGCTTCCGCGGTGGAAAACGCCAATAAACCACTGGAAAAAGTCCTACTGAGTGACCACTAGCAGTTTGTAGTCATGCTTTTAGGTCTTCTTATTATAATGTAAATGTATCTTCAAAAATGTTTTACCTTTATCTGAAAGTTTCCAGTACATCAACAAGCACCATAAACAATTTGATAAACTGTACAAACGACGGGGAAGAAAAAAATACGTCGGCCCGTACGGGAATCGAACCCGCGAGCTTCGCGTCATTAGCACCACGGCTGCAACTAAGCTAACCGTCCGTTCCTGTCGACTGTATCTACATAACGTGTAAATAGTAAAATGAAGCTAATAAACCGACATGTGTCCAAGGGTCATCAAATTTAAGGTACAGATGTTAAAACATCTGAGCCAAAAACCTGGAATGAATGCAAAAGAGCCACGAATGGTTTTGTAAGAACCAAGAGGAAGCCGCGAATTCCCCAGCTCCGCGACGCATCTGGTAATAAGTAATTGAGTTTCTTTCTTTTCATTGACAGGAAGCATTGGAAATAAACTTGTGAATATTTTTTTAATCTAAGCAGTGATTCGCACTAAAATCTAAATCACGACTGTAATGAACCAATGAAACGTTGCTGTTTGTAACAACTGGATGGTCTTGGTGTTGCAAAGTGTGTCCCTTCGCAACCCCCGTATTCCAGCGTCGCTAATTTTCATCGTGACTTCGTTTTCTGTTCGAGGTCTCACCCTGACATTGTGAAGATCATTAACTCATTTTTTGTAATAATTAAGGTAAAGTCTAATACTGTAAAATACTCTGTAACTGGTCATTAGCGTGGAGTGCACTTTGATTTGACAATAATTCTATTAAAAAACGAGTTGAAGTCTTGCTAGCTACTTAGCATTTGTAGCGACTTTGCTTAAGGGAGAAGATCGTGTTCATATGTAGTGATTAACACTGGCTGGATTTCTTGTCACTTGCGGGTAGTATTACATCTGCTGGTTCTCGTCGGTTATCGATTCGTTTATAGCTATCCGTCAGTTCCTGTGAATTACCTATAAATCATTGAAACATTCGCTAACTGGTTTGTTACAATATTCATGCAGGGCTGCCAGCCCTTACGCATCCAACGTGACACTCACGCTTTTAGACTCCCAAAACTCACGCAAGAAATCTTTCGGCAAATATTTTATTCCATTATAAACCTGAAATTATCTACATCTAAAAGCGTTGAGGTAGTTTGGAAATCCTACAGACTATTTGCAAGGTAATAAAACTGTTCCATACATGTAAATGCGAGTGCAGACTAGTCTTGAATTGAAAATTTCACGGCAGCCTGCTGGCCAGAGTTGGCAACCCTGTTCGTCACTACAGTTAATATTATGTAAGCAATTAAATATCTTATCTGGACACTATTACTGGTAAGTTAGCACTTGTATTCAAATTTAACATACAAGCAGTGCGCATATAATAACGTTTTGGAGAAGCCGATATAGTCACTTAAATGCGAAATACGTCGTTGGTGGGCTGATAAGCGTTTGAGCAATATTGAATGCTTATGAAAGCAACCTTCACCCACTCTGTTTCTAAAGACTAGAATCATAGTTCAGCTGATGTCACTACAATACAGCAGAGTAGTTTAGCTTAATATAATATCCCATGATCGTGTATTACGTGTCGCGTAGGGACATGCGTGTTTTATTGGCATCTGTTGTTAGACATGCTAACTGATGCTCAGATGGATTGTCTCTGTGCTTATATTGCCGTTGTACATATATAAGATCTGAATGCCACACCTGAATGTTATGCAGTGCCTGTTCGATTGTCCTGTGCCACTTGTTAAAATTGCCTTGTCATTGGTAGGAGCGTCACCATGGTTACAGCGAAGAGGCTGGCGGACGTGGGGTACCGTGTGTTCTCGGGCTCCATGATGCTGCTGACGGTCTATGGCGGCTACCTGTGCGTTCTGCGAGGATACCGCTACATGCAGAAAGAAAAAGCGCTCCGTGCCGCCGCAGAGAACCAGACGGAATCGGACTGAGACGCCCAACATCGACATGCATCTGTAGAAACGCCTTTCTTTTGCATGTTTTAAATTTGCTTTAGTAAAGGCAGAGTGATTGATGAACTCTTTTGGGCGAATGAGAAAGTAAACTGAAGGAATTTGCACAATAGCCAAGCCCTCAGCATCTTTTGTGAAGATGTACCAGTAACCATGGACTAATGAATGTGAAAAAGAATGTATAGCAGGAGAGTGTAAGGACCTAAATAAAACCAGATTTATAAAGGTGGCATTTAGTTTAATGCATTTAACTCAAAGCACATGCTCTCACACAAGGGTGTGGTGTGATAGCATTAAAAATATAAATATATAATTTTAAGATGTGGACCAGCAACATACACGTCCTGGCTGATATTTTTAAAATAATAGTTGACGTTATGTATTAATCAAGATCATCCTTCACTGGCAGAGCCATGGTGTCTACTGGATAAAAAAGAAACAAAACTTAAATTAGTAGTTGATTTTCATGCAGTGAGGTGACGTCCCCATCCAAAGGTCAATAATATCAAAAACGATGACAAAGCGAGGTAGGACAAAAGCTAGCACAGCCAGAGTCAGTCCAGGTCTGCCATTACTCATCAGTAATGCACATCGTGTCGACTGACACTGGAACATTCAGATATTACTAAAGCAACATGGGAATTTACTTTGCAACACTGAGATCTGACCCAAGCAAGAATTACATTAAACATTTTAATAACCTTGTGCTGAAAAAGACAAAACAGAACAAAGACAACAGCATCATCATTAAAAAAAAACTCAAGTACGTTTGACCAATAATAGGGAGGAAATTTCCCGCTGACTTCAGTAAAAAGTGAAGTGAGAGAAAACATCATCGTTTTCATTTTTAGCAAAATGTCCTTCCTTTTTTTGGTTTCCACAGCTATCTTTAACCTCATTGTCTGTTCACCCGTCATATTTGTCCATTGTTATCATACTCCATGCATTCTTTTTTCAGTCTTGAAATTGTGACAGAAGGGTGGGCACAAGAGGTTTTAAAGTGTTCAGTGAGGTTCAGGACTGTCTGGAAAGGAGAGAGGCACTTAGATGGAGAGAAGGCGTTTCGTCCGAGGATCCACTGGAAGGAAGACATGCTCTGCCTCACTGCTCCCCCCAGGAGCCGTGGTCCTGTGCCCACGTGGCTGTAACAGGGTGGCCATTAGTTCCGTTCTCGCCCTTGGGTGACGGAAGCGTCTTGTCCTTGGTGATCTCAGTTTCCTCCTCTGAGCTACTCTCTATGTCACTGCGGTCATCCTTAGATACCTGTTGGTAGTAGGGGGAAGGGTCAAAAGAACAAGGGAGACCTGAAGTGAGAGGGCCATACCAAAAGAAATGAAAACTACTCAGCATTTTTTATATGAATCCGTTAAAAGAATCAGGGCAGGGATAAATTAGTTGAAAAGGGTGCTGGGGGAATATACCAAACATATGGAAGGGGGAGGGAGATCAGAATTTTGGGAACCACTGTTATAAGGGACTGCACAACAATATTCATATACAACACAATGATATAAAAAAAATTTTCCCACTGAATTCAAATCAGACATATATTTTAATAATGCATTCAAAAGTATGTGGATTTTGAGTTAATATTACAAAAAAAAGGATTCTGATTTTTTGGCTAAAGACCAGTAAAAACAATCCTTATCTATCCTATATTGCAAAGCATAAAAGTCTTATTATGCACCCCCAAGGAGAAACCTGTATTTAGAATAACAAATTAAGATTGTGGGCATTATTAATCACAAAAAATACAAGTTGTTCCAATTTTCCAGTATATAAATGACATTTATAAAAACCATAAACCATCACTGTACTTCTTCCTAAAATATCACCTGGCTTTGTTTGTGGGAAAAATGGGTAGGCCATGGGGCAGGGTTGCTAGGAGATGAGACCTCATACTGTACAAACATAAAATCTCTAGGCTGTGTCATTTCTGCCACAAGGTGGAGTTGTACCATTAGTGACAGCTGGCTATGTGCTTCAGTGTTGAAGGGGGGGAAGGCAATGTAAATTGAGAAAGCTTTTTTTTTTTTTTTTTTAAACGCAATTAGCCGGTTACAGCTGGTGTTCAAGAACGTCAGAGTAATGGAAGCGCAGAGGGTCAAACTTACAGCAGGGCAAAGGGCAGAAGCGAATGCTTTAGGCTCTCTGAGACAGAGAGAGTGCCAGAGCTAAAGGAGAAGCGAGTGAGGACAGCCGTCAGATAAGAGACAGAGACAGAATCCTTGCACCATCGGGGAGGGAATGGGAAGGAAGACCCATCCCTGCGGAGAAAAAGCAGGCAAGAAGGAGAGAAGGTGAAACACCGCACAGAGATGAGCAAGAAAGTGGAAACCAATAAGCAAATGTTTTGGGTGTAATAAAATACTGTATCTTGTGTAACTTACGAAAAACAATACTACAGTATTTACTCAAAGTGACCCACTGAGCCAAAACCCTCTGGATAACCTGTATCTGTAGGTCTGCAGTGTTCCCTGTCTAGCAGATTAATACTGAAGTGTGCAGACTGCAGACAGGTATTCATTTCCTAAAGAAATCAGAGCCGCGATGAGGAGCAGACACGCAGAGATGGAACATTCTGGCACACCGAGGCGTACCTTTCCACACAGCATGGCTTTGAAGGCGATGCGTGCGATGAGGTAGGACCAGATGATGTGGAGGACCTGGAGAATTAGCAGCAGCCCGTTGAAGAGCCACCAGGATGGGTACGGCCCGATGATGGCCCAGCTCTCGAAAAGGGTGGTGTTTAGAATCCTGCAGCACAGCCCACAGTCAGCAGGTTTAGAGGTATCTTCTTGGGAAGGTCTACGTCCAAATGTAACCTCAAAAATATCAGCATTAAAGCTGACTTGATTCTACATCTTTGTAACTCATTCCTTTTTCATAGTGCTCCATGCTCAACCCAAAAAATCTTCTAAACGGTCACCTCCCCATCCAGCTGGTAACTTTTACCATCAACCCTCAACCCCACTGGTTGACAAATTTCATTGTGAAATTTGGGTCCTTACTCATTGACCAATGGATTTTGAGGCGAAACCATTTGAGAAGCCCTGTTCCAAACCATGATGTCTTACTCTGTAGAGATTATCGCTGAGACATTGACAACTCCCCAAAACACTTCCACTAATCTCTTTCACCCTCCCTTCCCAAAAAACATGCTACATCATCTTCCTGTAAATTACCGCATTATTGTGTTCAAGCCCTCCTTAGTTCTGAAATCATGTCGGTCACACATCTCTCTCAGTTAATCAGACTACATTAATTTGCAATGCATTTAATTTCAAATTAAATGGGGAAAAAAAAGTCACGGCTCCTTCTCTTTCCTGTAATTTGCCATTTAAAGTCCATTTGGGAGTAAATTAATAAATTAGTAAGCTACTGGGGATGTGCTGTGTCTCAGGTTAGCTGTGTGATTGTGTGACACCCCCTCACCCCCCCGCAGAGATGGATTTCAGTCCGTCGCAGCTGCACGATCTTCAGCCTAAACCAAACCCGGACAGCAAATGCAGCCGCTCAGGTTACTGCCATCCTAGCTAATGCACCTTCCCCTCTCTCACTAATGACACAAACTTCAGAAGCACACACACATCCGACAGCTGAACAGTCTGGCCCCTCCCAGTTTTAAGACTAAAAACTCTAGACTTACAACTCTGAAACCTATTTATCATACATTCTGCCTCCATGCCAATCTGCACAACATTTCCCCAGCAATTAAGTAAATTACATTTCCTGCCTATGTTGTAATGTACATGTCTTAAAATGTCATTTTTATATTGTTTATACGTCTTTATTATACGTCTAATATTTATATTTTATTTATTACTTTTTCATTTGCAATATGACTCCCGAGAACGACATTTCACCTCAGTATATGACCCCGTGCATTAAGTACATGAAGTGAACAATAAAAGATACTAGGACACACAAAGTGGCCGCTCTCACCAAAACGGGTAGATGACGAGTCGTGTGGTGACGAAGGCCATGCCGAACAACACGAAGAGTGAGTCACAGAGCCGCTGGTACTTAGCATAGTTAGCCAGCTTAGCAGACTGACAAGGAGAACAGGGGAAATAAAAAGTGAGGGAGGAGAAAAAGAGGATGGTACATCACTTACGAGGACATGAAACTGTCATTCTGCCAAATTAAAACAAATATCAAATAGTTGCAATTATTTGACAGAGCAGGTGGATTTCCGAGGGTGTAGAAGACCTCTCACCTCCAGGAGGAAGTCGGAGGCATCGTGCACACACATGACCAGGGTCCCCACTCGTACCATGTTGTTGACATAAGAGAAACTGATCAAGCTGACTGTTGCCAGGTGATGGATGAACATGACGAGGAAATCCTGTGGTGAATGCAGAGGAGAACAGAGAATGGCATCAACAGCCAATCCAACTGGTAGTTGATTCCTAAGCATGAACAGGTTTCGGGACATGTTTTGTCCCTGATGAACAGTTCTTCTACCAAACAACCCAACCAACCAGTTTTGTACTTCTCACTACTAATGTGGGAGGGGATTCATTGAGCTTGGTGAACAGCGAACCTGTGTTTCTAGACATAAGAGCACTCAGTCCTTCTTTGTATAAGTAAGCAACTGTACAGCTGTTTTCTGCGTCACATGCACGTTTATTTGGACCCCATGTCTTTTCAACGACTAAAAATGTATATTTTTAGGTACAGCAGACATATCTGCGAAAGAGTTCAACTTCCATTAAAGGATAAATCACACAGAAGTCACTTTTACTAGCTGCTGAGGTAGGTAAGTACTTTGCCAAGGGCCACTACAAGGCCTCTCCCTAGGACTCGAATCAGCTACCTTAAGCTTATATTTCCACAGCCTCAAGCATGACATTAATGACCACCCTTCTCTCTCATTTAGAAAGTAACCATTTTTGCTCAAACAGCTGAACGGTGAGAAGGGGAAATATTTATCTCACTTTGTCCTAGTCTTGGTAGGACATAATGCTTTTTAATTTACAAATTGCATCTTTTCTTTCAAATGCAAGAACTAATATTTATCCAGAGAGCAGTTGTGGTTTCCCTTAACTGGCACTTCCTCTTCCAATGAACAAAAGCACAAAGTTATCAATGAAGCATCTGAGAGAAGGGCTTTTAAACACTGTGCCCGCTAACCGAAAGCTAACCGACTTTGTCCCTCATCTGCTTCTAATCCGCCTCATTCTATAGTTAACATCCAAAGTATCGGATGACATTTGACCAGCGATTGTGAGATGCCAGCTCGCAGGCCCGCGTGCACTAAACCACCCAGCGGAAAGGGAGGGGGGAGGGGGTGGCAGGTACAGGTAGCCCAGCCAAGTGGCTTTTGCAAAGTTCCAACAATGACCTGCTCACTTCAGCCAAGTAGCTATGGGCATGGATTAAATAAGCACAACTTCAGAGATGAGCACCAGTGAAGAGAGGAAACAACAGGACGCCATTGCAAAAAAAAAAACCCCAGACCTCCATCTTAACCAGAACGCAAAAAAAGCATCCCCCAGAGGTGCTTTCCCATAATCCGCCTGCAGGGGGCAGCTACCCATCTCACCTTCCTCTTGATGTCTCTGAACTGGGAAAACATGAGTGACCAGTAGAAAGCCAGTTCTGTCACGTAGTAGTAATAGAGCCCTGGGGAGAGAACCTGTGATGGAGACAGTTAAACACACACAGTCAAATGAGTGCAATGCAACATGTGTTATTCCAGAGAAGGCCCGTCTGTCATCACTGGCTACATCCCAATCAGGTGACCACTGCTTTCATTCTCACGGTTGCAATCTCTGCATTCTGTATTCTAATTTAAATTTCCTTCCTTGTCCCTCTCGTATCTAAAGCAGTTTGCCGTTTATGTTTAAATTTTATTAAATTTAGCCAACGTATGTTAAGAAAATGGGGTCAGTCACTGGAGAAATTGCGGGTTAAGGGCCTTGCTCAAGGGCCCAGTGATGAAATCACTCCTGATTCTGGGTTTTGAGCCAGCGACCTTCTGATCACAGTCCTAACCCAATGGGCCTCACACTGTCCCCCCAACTGAATATTCTACTGGAGTAACTGGGCTCTCTGAGGGGTACGACAACAGGGATTCCTCCAGGGACTTGAACTAAAAACCTTCTGGTGATAAGCCCATGTCCTTAAATCACTATAACTCCTGCTGTCTTTAGTACTATATTTAAGGTCAGGGAGAGAGTGAGATCAGCAACTTCCTGGAGATCCGGATATTTCACAGGCCACAAACCAAAGCATGCAGATTTGAAAGCTTTAATTAAAAAGCTCACCTGATAGGGGTAGTTATACCAGCATTTCCGTGTGTCCCACATCCAAGGAGACTAAAAAAAAAAAATATATTATATATATATATTAAAGCTACAAAGTCTAATTATTAGTATGAGTTATTTATTCATAGGAAATAAACACATGGAAATAAATGGCGCTTCTATGCAAATTTCTGGAGCAGAGACCCTAATTCAGGAATTATCAGTCTGGCTACGTGTCACAGACAAGGACACAGCTCAGAAAACAGATGGTGGCACCTTGGCTAATTAAAACTAATTTCATAACTCCAACAGCACGTCTTTTTCAGTTCCCTCATGCTGGTGCCATGCCAAGCTGGGCTGAGCTCCGTTTCGTCTCAAGTGCCTGAATCTACTTTCACTCCGTTTAACTTTTTGACTTTCCAATCACGGCCCTGAGTAAACTGGCACACCTTTTCTGTCTGCTCAGTGTCAAAAAGTTCAGCTCACCTGCCACAGGAACTGAATTCCATAGGTAAATATGAACAGATAGAATGTAAACCTCCACCTAAAAATAAAGAGCGACAAAAAAAATTAAACTCTTGTTGGGGACAGAGAGCAACACCCAGGGAAACAACAGTGATCAATTACTTTGACATTTTTCTTCCAGGATATTTACAAAACCAAGTCCAGGCTTGACCTGTCGCATTAATACAGATGAGGAACATAATTTCATGAACCAAGTAATGCCCTCTGGTGGGTCTTGCTGGGTTTTCAGTAGTAGCACTGTCTCATCCAAGGGGCAGGCACACATAATTAGGAAGAGCAGGGCGAGAGGACGTCAAAGAAGCTGCACATCAGGCATTTCAGAAATGTCAGGGATGCAGACAATACCCAGCTAACCCCCACACAAAAAAATAAAACACTACACACAAGGGAGAAGTCAACATGCAGATAAGGGAAGGTATGAATAGCCAAACAGCCCACTAACTACGAGACAAGCCTCATCCTGGTTACAAACTTCAACCCACATATTCTTCAGAGTCTTTTCATTTTAGCTACAGAAATGGCAAAGGAAATCGACAGATCACTTCTCTGGGCAATCAATCTTCATCGCTCTGCATAGTGTTTGACTTGAATGCGGGATATCAGATAAATTATAAAAGAGGGTCAGAAAGACCTGGAAAACATCCATTTTCATCCAGAGCCTAAACACAGAGCCTAACTGTTTGGTAGTGTGTTATTCAGTAGTCTCTGTCTAAAGGATGGGAGGCTTGTTTTCAATAATGTCATCAAGTTTTCAATAATTATATGCTCAGTGGCCGATGTATCAGGTACCCTGAGCTCCACTTGGCATTTGGAATGGAGTTGTTATTTTTGCCCCTGAGGTCTTCCTGTGAGCTTTTGGCCATTCTCCTCTGATCTCTCTAATTAAGAAGGTGTTTCCAGCCACAGAAATGCCATTGACTGGATGTTTTTCTTTATCACACCATTCTCTATAAAAATTGTAGACACTATGATGGGAGGGAATCCTAGGAGGGTGCCTGTTTTTGTACTGCTGGAACCACCATGTCTGGCACCCTAAACTGTAGCTACATCGTAGCCTGACAAGCACCTCCCCAGAACTCTAACGACACATTGTGGTGATGCAGACCACAACAGCTGTGAATGGTCCACTTGGTAGCATCGCACTTCCTTTTACGCAAATATTTTGTTGTTTGTTTCCTGTTGGGGGGATTATAGTATGGGACAAGTTGTGTTTAGCTGGTTGCTAGCCTACTGTTTATTGCCACGATTGCACCCACATTCACACGGTTAAAAAATAACACGTTTGCAACCATTCACGCTAGGGCTGCACGATATTGGATAATTTAAGATATCGCAATGCAATTTTTTTTTTGCAATTAATATTACGATATTACTAGTTCTCTATAAATCATTGCAAATTTTGCGTGATGGTCTGTTATCAAAAGGGGCAATCTGTTAAATTTACCAAGGTTCCCCCTAGGTAAATTTTTCAGTGGGCCCCTGCCGTGATTGGTCACAGGGTAGATGCCTCTCTGCCCCCCACCTCTGCTCTTGACCATGTTTGTTTGCTGTAAGGATTCAGTTGCAGCCACATGATTGGCTGTTTGAAGGAGCAGGCTGTTCATGTAAATGGGCAGGTGTACCTAATAAACAGGAAATATATGCAGGCAGACAGAAGCACACACAATATGTAGTAAAATATACTTCATATATTTACCAAAAGATACATCTCGGTCAAAGTGACAGCACAAGCAGGGAAATACAAAGCCAAGCAGCAGTCCAGTGCTTACATGCTCTCGCAGAACTTCGTAAGGGTGCCGGGCTTGTCCTGGTTGCGCCGATGTCGGAACCAGCGCTGCACTTTGCGTACCTCCCAGTCTAGCTGCTTGGATAGGCCGTTGAGGCGATGTGTGTCAGGGTACTGCCAGATAAAAACAGGGGGAGGGGGGTGAATGGACCAACCAAAACCAACATGCAGGAGGACCTGGAGAAAAGTACAATCCGACTGGCAGATTGGCACATCAATCTTAGGGAATGTGGGACATGTGGCTGAGCGGTACCTTTGTAATGCATGTAAACACTTTTTCCAGGACAGCATTGGGCTGGGCTCGCCTGATGGCCTCTGCTTGGATCCGGAGCATGTAGGCACATGGCCTCGCAATGAATCTGCACACAAGGGGGGGAGGGGGCATTCAACACGCAGGTGCAAAGATTCCGTCATTACCGTGCAGCAGCCCTGAGTAGCTGCGTCACTCTGGCATCTACTAGCGATGCCTTCCCACATGTCACGCTCGCCGCTGAGCAAGGGCTGATGTTCAGTGAGTTCGGCTTTGAAAGGCGGAGCCATATGGTGAAAAATAAAAAGGACAATGACTGACAATAAAATGAAACAAAAACTATTCAAAATACTACGAGCCTTGGACCAGTTATGATTGCACTCCTCATCACTTTCTCTTACTGCACATTTGCTGCAGACACAGGTCTAGGAGAAAATCAGGATGTGGCGGGTATAGCCCACAAAGACCTAAAAATAATAATAAAAAATTGGGCCAGTGGTTTGAAAACCCAGAATCGGGGGTGGGGGGAGGGGGGACACTACATGCCAGGCTAAAGTGCACAGGTCAAACTCTGTGGCCTGCAGGTGTTTTGCTACGGTGGCCATCGTCCGAGCCTTTTTCAAACAATACAAAAAGAAAACACATGCAAGTGAAAGAAAAAGGCCGACAGTGGGTGGAGTCTGACAGGTTCCGCCAGCTGAAAACATGCCGCTAAAACACGACAGGTCCTGCCAGGTGAATGGTGTTAAATCAACTAGCACAGCCATGCATCCACAGTGGCAACTCCTCTAAAGCCAAAAACATCTCAAGACTTTGACGTGATGACAGAGCAAATGGGGTTTAAGGGCGCAGGATCAGAAGCGGTAAAGGAAAACACCTGGTCCCCTGTGGAGTGGGACATGGGGTCATGTGCAGCTGCCGCGTTTGGTTATAACGCAATTATAGCTGAAAATAAGAAACATAGGTTCAGTGTCTCAGGAGCATATAAGCAGATCTAGCTTGTTTGGCTCATTCCAGTCGATCACCCTCTCTCTCCTGCCTCACATTTTATTTCACTAAACCTGCAAATCGAAAATCAGAAAACAAGCTCCCACAAATATAGTGTATTTTTATTAAAATCAAAAAGAGCGGTTTTGCTATCTCAGGTTTTACTGCTAGATCACCTATTACTAACCTGCAATACAGTAAAGCCAAATCAGACCCTGTGTGAGAATCCCCCCCCACCAACAAAATATATGAAATTTAAAATACTGACAAAGACTTCTGTAAATGGCCCCATTTCCTACATGTCCTTAATAATACACTGGTGAGAAATTTATTGTATGGGTAAAACAAAAACAAAATTATCTGCTGCATGCACAGCAAGATGTTACAGATGTTTTCTGTGACCACATGGGCGGTCACATTTCTCCTGGAATTCTTCAAATGTAAATGCGACCATATGTACCGAACGTTATCTTGAATAATGATTACCAAGTGCTGTAATGTCCTTTTAATAAGTCCCGTCAGACTGCCTGAATCGACTGTCTGTACTTGCCCAGTATAAATATATTGGACTGTATGTACGATAATGATTACATTGGGAAACATCACACAAAGAAATGACATTCGCAATTATTACAATGGAAACAGTAGACTTATGCTGGGTGAAATCTTGCTTGCTGACATCAATTTTTATATCTGAAATCTAGAGATCTGAATTAGGGTGTCATCTATGTTTTTCTGACCTTGTCCTGTGTATCCCTAACTGTCATTTTAAGGCCAATCAATGATCCTAAATGGCACTTGTCTACTAATTTACAAGGAGGGAGACCCTCTTCACAGTTGGTTTATGGCAAGCTTCTGATCACATGACCCATTCTGCTGCTTTGGGGCGCATGATCCTCGTAATTAACCCGTCTCGCTGTTCCAAGCTCCACTCCAGAAACAACCGGTTAACCTTTCTCCCCTGTGTCCGCGAGAATAGTCTGCCCCCCAGGAATGACTGTTGTGAACAGGTTCTCTTAGCGACGCAGCCGAAAACCAGAGCAAAGCTAATTAAATGCCCAGTGCGTACATATGCCTAGGCACTGCTGACACACCCACACTGCTCAGGTCAAGGTCTGGTGAAGAAAAAGCTTATAAAATGCATCCATTTCATTTAACTATAGTGCGAAATCCAGAAACCAGTCCTTATCACACAACCCCTCATCTGCAAGTTTAATTTCGGGGTCAGTCAAATGAGGAATTTCAGAGCTAACTTGGCACTGCTACTGTCTTTAATCGAATTCACATTACTTGCATATATCCAAGCAAATAGCTAACCTGTAGCCGTAAGTTAGGACGCAAGACCAGTTTGATATTATAGTGTTAAATGTTTAACTGCAGAAAAGCCAGAAGAAAACAGGGGCAAGGAAATTTGGGGCAGATGTGGGAACAAGGAAGCTTATAGGGGGTTGGGGAATCCAAGGCTAACTGGCTGCCCACCATCTACAATTCCAATTCCATCTACAAGTCAGAATTGTGTGGGGGCTTTGGTCTGACCTGCTTCTAGGACAGCCAGATTTGCTTTGCAACTCATCCAATGGTATGAGGTGTGAGATCATAACTGATTTTCTCCCTTGTCCAAATGAAGGGGTCAGGTATATGTTGACAGACATACATATATATATACACACATATATACATACATACATACAAACATACATACATCGGCAACAACACTGTCAGGGTAATTTGAACAGTAAACTAAAACCAACTACGGTAATCCACGCTAAATCACTAAGTCTCCAGCCGAGCTTTTAGCCCAAGGGGCATTCCTTACGCAGTCTGGCAGACAGTTCCATCCAAATAATTCCATATGTATCCCAGGAATTACGAAACGACCCGCATCCTGTGACTCGCCAGGCTGTCCTGGACGGAGCCCCTTCATCAGCTGAGCCAGGCAAGTCGAGGCCTGACATCTGCGCCGTAATTGCGGGGCACAATTCTTCCGTAGAGTCTCAAATTTAACAGGAAGCCAGCTAAGGGACGTGAAAACGGGTGTGACGTGATCAAACATTCCTACTTCTGGTTATGATCCCTGCTTCTGGTTATGATCTACCGAGCTTTGAATTCGCCGTGGGGCAAAGGGAGTGCAGTTCATACATGCCTGATACTCTGATACGTCAGTACTCTGATGCAGAACAACAAAATCTACTTATTTATGCCCTGTGTGTGTGTGTGTGTCTGTCTGTCTGTCTGTCTGTCTGCCTGCCTGCCTGCCTGCCATGTATACGTTACATTGTGGAGACCAAACGTCCCCAAATGTGATAAAAACCTGTTGTTATCTTGATGTTGTGGGGACCACTTTTTCGGCCCCCACAAGAAGAAACTCAATTTTATAAAAATCTGTGACTGCGATCAAAAAACTACGAATGCCAAAAGACTTTGTTACGATTGTCATTTTTGGGATTAGTGTTTTCCCCCACAGAAATGAATGGACAGTCCCCATAAAGATATGAATACAAACGTGTGTGTGTGTGTGTGTGTGTGTGTGTGTGTGTGCAGGCATGTTTCTGTGCTCAAACAGCATCAAATCACCCAAGAATTTGCGATGTTATGAAACTGCAGGACACACCTCCTGGGGATGCCACTGAAAGGATATGTCTGGTTCCATAGTTCAGAGATGATTCATCAAATAAAAAATTCAACCCAACCCAAGAGCTGGAAGCATTTTTTTATGCGTTACGTTACCTCCCAGGAAGAGAATAGTAGTTTCTTCAGGATTTAGAAATGAATCCTACACTCTCCATTTTTTTGTAACAGTTTGTTAAAGTGCTAGTCTATAGCCATTAGGGTTTATTATTTATTCTGAGTGTCATATTAAATTACAATTAATTTCACGTTTTTCTGTGATCTTCTCAAGCAACACTATAGAGACTTAAAAAACACCGCTGCATTGACTGCATTTATTAATGTGTAATGAACACATATATACACACATATAGGCTCCAGACTCCTCGTGAACCCTAAAAATGGCAAGTGATTACAGAATGTGGACACACACACACACACACACACACACACACCAGCAACCCAGACTACAATAAGCAGCTGGAAGATGGTTGTACATTTATTACACTTTAATGCGGCACCCAATGTTATGGCCACCCATATACTGTCATCTTAGAATTTCGCTCTCCATCAATTGAATGTGACCTCAATCTATCCTTCCTCCATACTTGCCCAATGCCACCAACATCATCCTTATAAGCAGCTGCTAGCCACCAAGGCATTGGGCATCAGATCAGGTCTGTTCCTGGAGAAATGGACCAACTCTTGTAGAATGACAGACAAGCTAATCCACTGGAGCTCCAGTCTCTCATTACTGTGCTACACAGGAGCTCCACAATCTCTCATTACTGTGATACATTCGAACAAACACCGATAAGTTAACAAATGCCAAGCCTATGGTCTGCAAAAACAAATGAAATTAATCAAATGAAGATCACAAAACAGTGCCAAAGCCCCACCCGCTACCCCCAAGAAACGCGCCATGTACATTTACATCCTCTCTTTTAGGGAAATTCCTTGGCATTCGCTTACAATTCCAAATGCAAACTAAAAGCAAGGCTTTTTTGGTATATAAATTAAGTCACGTGAAAGCACGCAAAACTACATTTGCGTTCACCTTGCCAATATGGAAACCTCCCATAACAGGATATTCAAGCCTGTCACAATTTCTGCAATCTTACTGAACCTGAAGTGGAGTGTAGCTGCCATAACTGGCACTGCAGGAATTTCAATCTGGCAGTGTTTTCTTTTTACATACGGTGTTTCATCCACACTGAACTACTGTATAAACCAACAAGACGGGTAAAACGAAAGTATGATAAATAAAATCTGGAAAAAAGCAGGAGTCAATCACTGGGAAAAAACTAATTAAAATCAAGATATATTAAATGTGACCGGAAGTAAGAGAATATAAGCCATGGCATTTATTTAGAATTTTTCTAAATGTTTGAGTGGTCATGGGATTCACATGCATGTATGAAGTATACAGATAGGAGATCTAACATACGGGTATCAGCAATGAGGAAAAGCAAGTCAACAGATTAGGTTAAATATCAGAAGACACTCAGCAGAAGACACGTGACAGGTCTCGCAAAGATGGGAACAAGCAGCAGCAATGTCGTCAAAGTAAAATGTCCGTCTTGAAAAACCAGCGGGGAACCCAACATCCAGCACAATGGTGCCCACATCTGCCCTGGTGATGGGTTTCGCTGCTCAGCAAACCTGTCACCTTCAGTTCTCACTGATGGCATTTTCTGTACTGGGAAGTTTAGAAATACTAGTTACTTATATGACTAAGGGCCTGTGAGCAGTACCGCGGCTAGCAGGGTGTAGCTAGCTAAGAGGCTAGGGGATCTTTATTACTCATGAAATGAGCAGCATATTAATCACTCCTCTAGCATGAATCACAGGAGCCCAACATCATCTCAAACTCATCCAGATAGCCATGCTGTTAGGATCAATCACATACTGTCTGTTCAGCCTGCTTGCTGCTGTACTTAAAGCAGGAAAATGATGTCCACACACTGCCAACTGTAAGATTATCAGGGGTTTGGCGCTTCTCTAAGTCAAGCATCCGCTAGTCCAGTGGCTCCCAAACTTTCCCTGCAGGCCCCCCCTTTTCTAGATAGGAACATTATTGAGCCCCCCCATTCAAACTACACAGGTTCAGATTCAAACTTTATTTGAAATACAACTCCCTTTTCTAATTGAGCGAAACAAATGCAATTACAAATGGTACAATTTCACCACTGTGGGAGAAATAAAGAGCATACTGAAGTTATAAAACAAGAATAAACAACTGGCTATCCCATTGGTGCACCCCCCTGCAATACCTCAGTGGGTGCGAATACAGTGAGCTGTCTATCATGGCCTGGTTTAAGCCAGCAGGATGTGGCTAACCCAGCAGTCCAACAGAAGCACTAAATAAGGTGCCATCTCTCCTACCATTTACAGCTGCTCTCTTGCTCAGGGGCAGTAGACCTTGAATCATAGTGCAACACCATTTCCTACCCCATAAATTAGTTCAGAGCAGGTGCAATTTGATCTGGGGCTCAACCGGTCACCTCCTCAAGTCAAAGCATGTAACTCTACAAGAAATCCACAACATTCTCAAGGCCCAAAGATAAAGCTCCTATTGTTGCCCCAGGGGTGTCTCCCAACCGCCCCAAAATGATTGCCTCTACAAAACTTTTTTACCCCCAGTCCATAAGGACAACTTTAATTTGAATAGAGCAAAAATTTACATGACAGCTTCTCATATGTTCTTGCAATACAATCTTGACCTGATGAGCAGAACATGTGGTACTCTACTACAATACGGCGTTCAAGGCCAGTAGGTGTGTTTTACCTCCCCAAATACAAATACCAAGCAGCCTAGTGAATCGATCATTAATCTAATGAGCAGTTTAGAAAAGATCTATGAGAAGATAAGGCACTCAGGCAGTGGGAATGGCCGCATTAAACGCAGCATTAATCTGGGTGCAGGGTGTTCACTCCGGGTTTTGGGTGACTCCCTTGGCGGGGATGGCTGACGCGACCATCTTAGTGGAGAACACAGGAGGGGCAAGGTGTATTGGGGACAAAAAGTCCCATGACAACAGAGAAGGGCACCTTAGATGCTGTGCTAATGTCTCCTGTTACGAACAGGGTGTCCTCCTGTTACATTAGTGCCACACGTAGCAGGGAGCCTGTGCTTTCAGCTCTAATTAACTAATTAACTTAGTTAAGTAATTAAGTATTGTTGCTCTCAAAAGCTTATTTTTTTCATGCTGAAAGATTTCTGACAATAACTTCAAACATAAAACAGATGCCCACTCAGTAAAAAATACATCATATTGGCTTATTGGGTTAAGAATATATCTTTGAGTTACATAACATGGGCCATAAAAAGTAGATTATGATGGTTTAGCAGCGGGTTAGTTCAGTAACTAGCATGTTTGCGTGTGTATGTACACAAATTTCTGTCTGGTGCAGCATACTTGAGTCATTAAGGCCATCTGCGTAACCCGGTTCAGAAATGTCCCCGCACAAAGACTATCTTTTGTCTCCAAGAAGCACAAGAAATCCAGCAGTCCATTCCACAGACAGACCATTAAGACTAGACCACTCATGAGCTATTCTGAAATACCATGCTGAAGAGAGGGGGGAAGACAAATTATGGATTAGCGTAAAATAGGGAAACAAGGCCAGCATGAGAATGCCAGTGGCGCTACTCTCACCTGTGCAAGCATCCTGAAACCGCAAACGCTTCTGGCTGCACTGTGTCAGCTCAGATATTTATCTGGGTAAAATACTGACATGCACAAAACTGTGATAACATTATATACATCCACCCCTTCTTCCCTAATCACTTGGCCAGTAAAGGGCCGCTCTCTTAGCCTGGAACCTATCCCAGGCAACGCAGGGCACAAAGTTGGCAACCACCCTGAATGGGACACTAGCTTAAGTTATATATAGATTTTTAAAATCCCAAATCAAGCAATACAAAATCAGTGTGAGCTTCAGGAACTGCTAAGAGTCACTAGTGCGGAGTGGGGGTGCAAATCTTATCCGCAAAGGGCCTGGGTATATGCAGGTTTTTGGTATAACCTTTAGGTCAGCTGTTCAAACCCAGGTGTGAGGACTCTTCAGTCAATCAGTCCTCTAATTAGTAACCTCATTAGGGAGTTGCACCGAAAACCCGCATACCCAACGACCCTTTCTGGATAAGACTGCCCACCCCTGCACTAGAGTGTCATTTAGATGGCTGTCCTGCCTAAACTTAACCAAAACACACAGAGTAAAAAACAACAAGAATAAAGCAACATATTGTTTGCATAAAATTAAAGTCTTTGGGGGTTTGGACATTGGGAAAGATGGAGGGGGGGGGTGTTTTGAGAGAGTACCTACAAGCCTTCTGCACCTGCAGTTAATAATTGAGGGTATAAAGCAAGTTTGGGGTATATTTGAAAGGACAGGAAAACCAGTGCAGCAGTTCTTGTAGAGACTTGTAGAAAATCTTGTTAGAGAGTAAAAGGACTTTGTAAAATGCTAGATTCGACTCATTAGGGCCCAAAAAGTTTATCCGATTACTTTTACTGTTTCACACAACCTGCCAGCATATTGCAAAGCATGAAATGAGGCATACAATCAAATTCATGGTTAGGCCTGCTCTATGATAGAATGGTCAAAAACCACTGTGAAAAATGAACCTTGGGTGACAAGTGGCTGTAATGAACTTTTTTTTACCAGTCAGTAAAAGTCTGGTATGGTGTCGGTTGTGGGACAGTAATATAAAATGGAGCTGATATTACAGCACATGCCTATCACTGCAAATACAGGCTACGTAAGTAAAAATGATCACACAAAGCCAGGGCTGAACACTGAGGTCCTTTTCCAGGAGCTGCCCGACTGGAACATTTGACCTCTTTGAATACTGGAAATAAAGCAATTTCACAGAAAACACAGTAATAATAAGTGATATTTATTTAAATGCAAAACATAAGTGCCAGAGAACACCAATTAAACATTTGCCGTTTCATAGCTCCAGTTCAAGAGTTATCCAAAAAACGTATACAAAATTGTACATCTTATATATTAAAATAAACGAAAGTTTACATCGCCATAAATGTTTCTTCCATGACAACAGATATGCAGCTGGTGAACTGTTGGTTCAGTTTTTACCTCCTAACCATTATGTTCGTGGTTCAAATTCAAATTCTTTACATCACAGAAAAACATCTTTACCAGACCATCTAATACGATCTTCCGAGGCTTTAAAAACACTATTTTATTTTAAGTCATTCACTCATAGAACGATTTATAAATATTATATATATTTTTATAGCCACATGCTTGCAAGACAATAGTTTGCAGTTAGGGATTTGTGTGCAGCTCTGTGTCGGGGCCTAATTACTGGTATTTCTTGCATATTAGACGTAGATTCTAATCTGAAACGCCTAGATCTTGAAATCGTCATACAGACCACTATAACACTAATGGTTTAGGTGGGATATACTGTAAGCACGAAACACCGTGTTCAAGCGAAATCGAGACGATTTTTGCTTTCGTTATAAGATTTAACCTAGATTTCACCATATCAGGGTGAAGCCCTTCCGACTCGATCGCAGATCCAGCCCATTAAAAAAAGGTGTCGATCTTAATTAAAACGAAACCGTGAACGTCAACAGTATGTAATTACATGCCCGATCACAAAATAGCAAAGCATGGTTTGCCCATCTGACAAGAAAAAAACGCGTTTTTTAACTTAACAGGTTTTTATTTATTTAATCTAGATGGTAATATTTAAATTAAAGCAGCCTAATGATGATAAACGGTACACTTATGCTGGAAAACTAAATCGGCATATTGACATAATTCAGGAATTATAATTTTGCTTTATTTGTAATTAAAAAAAAACTATGACCGTTGTATTATGTAGCCCTAATAAAAGGTATCGCCCCTTAATACGCGATTGTCGCCTCGGATTGCCTGGATTTCCTATCAGCCATGTGATCGTGTCATTAACCATGCTGATAAGCCTGCTGGTAAACTTACATCACCTCCAGTCAAGAAAACATGACTGGTTAGTTAACTATGATCTCCAATCCGCACGGCTTTTTTGTCTTACAACACCCCCGACATGCTGACTGCCCTGCTAAACACATCCAGAGAGGATCTCGCATTTCCAGCGAAATAAAAGTTATACTTAACAAACTGCCCAGGACATGCTGGCTGAGTTAAAGAAAAAATCGGGTTCATTATAGGGGAATGAAGGCGCACACGGTGACTGGGTTCGGTTCGGTTCGGTTCGTCCGGTCCCCCCCCCCGGATACATACCTTTCAAAAAGTATCCTGACAGCGAAAATAAGCACAGCCAGCGGCAGGGCGGAGAGCAGATGTCCCGCTTTAGGGTACTCCACTCCGGGTGCGGGGTCCGCCAGGTCCGCCCAAGTCACATTATGAGGAAGCCAGAACCTCTCGTTCCAAAACCAGGCTGAGAGAGTAGCCATGTTGGGCAGAAAGGAAGACGAGAGTTCGGAAGAAGAGTACCAAAAGGAAAAGCCGAGAGGGGAGAAAAAAGGCAGAATCGCCGCCCCGTTTCCTTTCTTTCAGCCGCGCGGATGAGCGGAGAGGTGTTTCTGGCAGCGAATTAAGGAACTTGAAAGCCCCACCCACGCCGAGGACCGGCGACCCCAACCGGCACTCGCGGCTCTGCGAGGGCGACTCCGGGCGCGCGCTGCGCTCTCCGCGGGGCACCTCCGCTGCCGCGTCAGGCAGCCTCTGCCTTCGCTTTTATGTAGGCTCGCTAGATCGCGTTCAGGAACATGCCCCTAAAGGGTATGATACATTTCTGATGCCGATCCAGGCAGTGCCGGCGACGGAGCTCACGGTTAAGCGCTAGCACAGGAGGGCTGGTGATCTCAGACGCAGAGCGCAGGAGAACGAAATCCGTATCCCGTGATGGTGATACTTTAATCTGCATAACAAGGAAATGTCTATTGAGGTGCATTTAAGGTGGATTTTGTAACACCAGTGAGGGAGGAAAAACGGTGCAGCCTACAACTCCCAGTATGCTTTACAGGGGGGGAACTAACAAAGCATGCAGTAGAGCAATAAATACGGTGCCAATATTAAAGACGCTATTTCGAAAAGTGTTGAACCAAGTGTAATGACAACAGGTTACACAGTATATTGCTCAAGGTGATGTAAAGTAGGAACAAACACACAGCATTTACGCTATCGTAGAAATCAATCTGCTAATTATAAGTAAAACAAAAGGTATTTCATAACACCAACTTGTTTAGCTCAGCGGCTGCATTTCATGAACAATGTAATAATATGCATATGCACAAACGTGCCAAACGTTAAATGGCTGTTAAAATGGCTGAACTTGTAAATGACCAAGTTGTAGACCATATATGACCGTCACACAGTTACAAATTGTTTCAACAAGTCGACACGCCCATCCGAGGGCTTTTTTTAGGAGTTGTACCATTTTTCTTGTCTTTGAAAATAAGCCACCCAGCGGCTATTCCGGTACTACTGTCTTCTCTTCGTTTCTAATTGACTGTAGACCTCAGAACTGATATTATGTGTGTAATGTATGTATTGCTCTGGATTTTCAGCTGAAATTAACGTACCAAAGCCACGTAAAGGGATACATTTGCGAAACGTTCACTTGAGTTGATTTTTCTAGGTCACATAATACTTCCATGCAAAGAAAAAAATGAGGACTCAATCATACAAGCCAGTAGAGTTTCCTTGATGGGCAGCCAAGCAAATTTCTGTTCAACTGTCCCAATTTGATTTTTTCCCCCACATGATTGATTATCCAGTACTACATCTGGTGCTGTGTATGTGCACGTTTGACATTTAGCTACGAAAGGAATAGTCAAAACTAAATAATAAATAATTTAAAATTTGTTTCCAATTTTCGTCATGATACCCAAAGTGTTCGGAGATTTTGTACAAACCGACTGTAGAAATTGTTCCACTGAGATAGGTTTTAATCATGTATGTGTTCTATGGTCTTGTGTAATCGCTGTAAAAAAAAAAAAAATTACACGCAATCACCACAGGTGTTCTCACTGAAGGCTTCGATTATAAATACATGAATGTGTAAGGGAGACTCAGGAATCAAAATGATATTGTGAAAAAAATACCTCTTTATCCGTGGTCTCACGTTTCTGTAAAAGAAGATAATATATTGTTTTAATACCATGTGTTCATGTAGCGTTATGGCTGAGGATTTGGTCCACAGAGCCAAGTTGGAAGACACCTGTTCCTGGATTTTATTTATGTAAAAGTGTTTTTTTTCTTTGTCTTTTTTTCCACTAATCCTGTTTTAAAATTGGATTTACGTTAATGTGCATTTACTCAGTATTGCCACTAGATGGTGGTATACTGCAGGCTTATAGATAGAGGTAAATTGAATCAAATGGTACATAGTGTGAGTGTACTGTGACGGACTTGCATCCTATCCGTAGTGTTTTCTTCCCTTTTACCATTTGCTGTCTGTAATATGGTTTAAGTTCCCTATGACAGGCTATTGGATAAACAGTTGGAAGATGACTGGACACAACTTTCATGAGTAAGAATTGAAGAACAAAAAAAAACTTTTCATTTGTGTTTCGACTGTAGCCCCCACAGTGGGGCAGCATGCAATGCTGTACCCTCACACTTCAGGGGGTGTGGGTTTCAGACCTGTCTCTGTCTGTGTGTTTCCTCCTACCGTCCAAAAAAAAAAAGCATACATTTAGTTGAATATATTAATCTAAATAGTTTTTTTGTGCTCACTATAGCTCTATATTGGATAACTAGTTATAAAAAAACTCCTGTCAAGCCCAAAATTTCCTTGAATGTATTATAGTATACAGTAACTGCACAGTGTGTCACTGCGATATAATGACCTCAGTTAAGCAGTCTAACCCATCTGACTCCTTTTTTCTGGGTTCACTAATTATAGCTCCACCTTTGCCCGATAGACTGTAGTTATTATTAGGTGCCTGATGGCTAGCCGACTCAAAAACTATGGCAGCAATTTGAGCTCTTATGAAGTCGAAAGGCAGTTGATTTTCAAAGCGGTTATCAGTCACCTACAACAGACAGCTGACTTAAAGTGCCCTGTGAAGAAATTTGAAATTATTAGTCAATTTTACAAATGATTTGTGAAATTATGCACGACATAGAGCTGTGTTTAAATTTTCTGTCTATAATTGTGTTTAACTGCTTCAATTTATAGTTTAGTTTATAAGTTGGCTAAAACATTGAAATAGAAGAAATTTGAGGACACTTTTACACACAATATAGTGCACATTATGTTTGGGTCAGACTATATCAGTTATATCTGCTGTATGCATGTAGCTTAGTGCTGGAAAATTTGATGTCCTCCTGCAGCTGAAACATGTTCTGAAGACACTTTTAGTGTGTGTGAACTGTGCATGTTCTGCTTGTTTTATTCAGTTTCTCCCATGGGTTAAAGACACACAGCTGAGATCGACGAATGACTCCAAGCCATCCTTAGTGTATGACGTGTGTGTGTTGACATGCCATCCACGGATCACTCTGCTGTGAACTCTGAGCTTCCCTCAGATAAACCTGATCCTGATCAGATAAGAGACTATTGGAAATGTATGAAGCAGAGCAGCACATGAAACCTTTATTGGACTATTAGGATCTGACTCAAAATGTTATGGATGACCTCTGTGTGTGGGAGCACTCATGAAAGGATAAAGTTGTGGCAATCAAAACAAATTAGACCTATAAATCAGAAGTGTGTACATGTGTGTTTTTAAGGAGCCTGCCAAATCATCCATTCCCCAACCACTTAATCTGGTCAGGGTCACCTGGAGCCTCTCCCAGGCAGCACAGAGCTCAAAGTATGGGTACACCCTGGACAGGATGCCAGTCCCCCCTTGGGCAAATGCAGTAGCATAAACACCACCAATTTTTAGGATTGGTTATTGGACACCAATTAGCCTGACTGCATGTCACAATTCTGCAGGGGGACACCCACACTAGCTGGGGATAACATGTAAACTCCCCACACACACACACACAGCAGAGGTGGAACCTGGTGGTGTGAGGCAACTGTACTACCCACTCAACCACCCCAGCACCTCCAAAACGAATCGTACACCATAGAAAAAACTCAAAAAATAGCAGGAGGAGAAATGAGGAGCTTGAGGAGTTGGCATGCTTTGGGCACTGCGTTAGCTGGGTTCATTGAGCGAGGCAGCTGGCTTAGACACATTCCAGCAAAGCGGCACCGCAGTGCTGGCAGCAGCGGCCGGCCCCAGAGTTAAACTTCAGACACGTCGGATATTTTGAGAATTCAGGCATTTGGAGAAAAGCGGTGTAACCTGGTCATACAGGGGCAAACCATAGGGTTTTTATGCCCTTTTTGGGATTTTTTAAGATAAATTATTAGAGTTTTGGCTTTAAAACTCTGGTGCAGAAGATGCCCAAATCACCTGAGCAAGGAGGAAGGAGTTAAGACTGGAAAATGGTACAAGATAACAGTGTAAAGAGTCAGGAGAGGTAGTGAGATGATCATATTACAACGAAGTGTAGTGGAGGGACAGGGCCTGGTGCCAGGAGGCCAAGACGTCAGCATATAAACGCACACAGGCTAAATCTACGGCCGTGTAAATGAACCACCATGCATGCCGAAATACTGAGAGCGATTAAAAAAACTGGTGCAGAGTGATTAAAACGAGGCCGAATTACACAGATTTGCTGTTTATTTCAAAAACGTAAGCCCTGATACACGATATGAACAAACACAGGATTAAAAAGAAAAACAAAAATGAGCAAAACAAAAAGGACCTGGAGAGGAAGGCTGGCTTAAATGACACAATTAACCGGTTAAACTATACTATTAATTGTCAGAAGATGGAGCATGACATTATGAGGTGATGAACTTGTGGGTATTTCAGACTCTGTAAGGCACTCCTGTTTAAAAACCCACAAGGCTCAAAAGTTCACAAATAAGGCAAAAAATAAGGTATAAAAATGGCACAAAGATACTGCACCGCTAGTTCACTTATCAGGATCACCGAAACCTCAGGCCATATGGACCTTTTGCCCTCTGTGCAAATGTTCCTTTTCAAAGAATATCCTTTAGCCCAGTAAAATTAAGGTGTTTTAGCTGTTCTAGTACAAAAATTCTAATTACTTGCCACGATAAACATTTTGATATTAACTCAACAGTCTCTGACAAATCAGGAAGTATTGGATTGGTGGAGCTTAGAGAAAGCATTTCTGGAAAAAACTTCCATTTCTCCAGGGCAATACTTTAATTTCACCATCTTCCTGTTTGAGAAAAATAGATAAAGGGGAAAGAAAACATTCATAACGGCTGAATGATTCCCAAAAACATCTTCCAGTGCACTTTAAAATGTGCTTGTTTTGCCTCCATGTGAAAGATGAAAGGGCTACATGTGTTCTGGGTGGTTCTGCAAGCAGGTGATGAACTCCTTTACTGGGTGTCCCTGATAGCAGATCTGGTACACTGCCGTGAACAAAGGGAACCTACAGAAGAAACAAGATAAGGTGAAGCGATGAAGGCGGAATGGTGATCTTATCGGGCCGAACGGGATCTGACGGTGCCGAACTTCTAGTGCAATTGGGAGCCGGAGATGTTCAGGAGCAAAGGAGTGACCGATCGAGAGAACGTCATCAAGTTCTGGAATAACATTTCTCTCTGAAATCTCCAGAACTTACAACAGGGACTAGATCATCTTCATAAACATTAAACTTCTTCCAGAATTAAAATGCTGAGTGCAGGGTAATAAATCATCCTTAGGGTAAGTACCAGAGAATGTCAAAGACAAACGTTCCATTTAGTTTTTAAGAAAAAAAACAAACAGTTATATATAATCCATGAATTTATAAATGTCTCACAAGCTTCTCTGTCTCTTCTATAAATACAATTGATCTTTTAAATCACCTGAAATGTAAACGGCCTCAAAAGCACTACTTTTGATGCAATAGCAGTATGGGGGAAGTAGCCACAATACATTATAATATTTCCTATTTACTGGAATATATGAGTTTCACTTGCAAAGAATGCAACATTAAAAATTAAAAAAAAAAAATCAATTCTGGTACCATAAATAACCTCTCTGTCCATGTCTGTGATATTTAAATGTATTTACGTTTTCCCTTAACAGCGGGGTTACATTTCTAAATGGAACAGGAGAATGTTCTTCAATGTTGGGAAGCCAGGTGTGGACCAGTCCAGGAACCATTCATTTTCATCAGGAATTGCCCGACTTCCCGGAACCAACTTGCGTAGTCAGCCAATCTGCAGGCTTATGTCTTTTTAAACACGATTGGCTGATAGAGGACTGCTTGAGTCATGATTGGTCAAATTGATCAGATGATACAGTTACACTGCTTACTTCTCTACGAGGTTCTTGTGCTTGAGGATGTGGTTGACTTCTACCGCTGTTGCCGGACCCTGCAGCTTCTGCCCATTCAGCATCTCCTTCTCCAGCTCCTCGATTGACTGGAAAGGGGAGAAAAATTCAGTGTGGATGCAATACACTGGAGTTGGAGTGATCTTAATGACTGCCTGTTGATCTGCTTGAAATGATTTATAACCCATGTGCTAGCAATTAATGAGAGAAAGCTTTGGACTCTCATTGTGTGTATGATTCTCGGGTGCTGTCAATCACTCTTCTATCTCCAATGGGAATCAGTAATCAACAGGAAATTGGTTAAAGCTGACAGTGATTGGCAGCTCACAATTATCCCGCCCACCATGATGCAATTGTGTCCTTCTCTTGAGGCACTACTTTACATTTGCCAGAAAGGTCTGCGGTCTGATGTGATGATGGCACATGGACGCTGCACCCATGAACTCAGTCGCACCTTTCCCGTTCTGACGAAGGCCTCTGCAATCTTGCGGTTGCGGCCTCCGTAGCAGGTGGTGATGAGGTCGGCCACACCGCAGCTCTCCAGGAAGGTGGCCGGGGACACGGGCCCGCTGGTGCAGAAGATGCGTGCGAAGGCGATCATCTCCATCAGCCCCAGACGGATTACTGCCGCCTTGGTGTTGTCCCCGAATCCCAGGCCATCACAGAAGCCTGCACCCACCGCCACCACGTTCTGACAGAAAGAGAAAAATATTTGCATAAATAATCAAAACAATGGAGACTTTCATTATGTTTATCATAAATCTGGGGGCAAAGCCCCTTGTTAGGGATTTCTTCTGCATTATGTTTATGTGACATAAATCTTGTCACTATGTCCTATTGTCATATTCTGTATTACATTTAAATTGCACATGTATCCTATGTCATATACTTGAAGTTTTATCTATTATTCATTCTGTAATGTATACTATTTATATCCTGTTGTCTTCTTCTGTTTGCTATTGTTACTTGATTGGGTGAGCTGTACTAACAAAACTTTCCACCAGAGGTGAACAGTTCAGGTTCAGAAAAAAAAAAAATCCAGAGCAAGATTTTATTTCAACCAACAAGCTGAGCACTCTGTGACTCTTTAAACTCAACTGGTTGGTTGAAACAAAAACTTGGTCTGGATTTTTACTTTCTGGACCTGAACTATCCACCCTCTGATTTCCAGAATCCTTGATTGTGTGTCAGTAAAGACACTATTCTATTCCATTCCATTGATTCAAGCATCTATTACCTATTCGCTTCAAGGTTACTGTGAGCCTGCAGCCTATCCCAGGAAGAACAGGACACAAGGCTGGGTACACGCACAATATCACACCCCAGGGGCAATTTTCAGGTACCAATTCACCCAAACTAGCTTATAATGGAAAAACCCACATGAACACGGGAAGAACATCCACACCAACAAAAGCGAAACCACAACCCTGGATGTGCGAGGCCACAGTGCTACCCATCCAGCTACCATTCTGCCCTTCAAATATTTCAGTTATACATTCATACATTTAGATTCCAATATTTCTATACAAGTATCTGATGTGCGTTTCTTTGTTACATTTCTTGTTTTCAGACCAAAGCATCCTGTGATTTACATGCATGTAGCCTGAGTGTCAGTGCACCTTCAGAGCTCCACAAATCTCCACCACATCTGACTCCTCCACCACCGTCACACGGAAGTTGGACGTCTGCATCAGCTCTTTCAGCAGAGGTCCATATTCTTTGTTCTTGCACCCTTGAAGGAAACAGAAAAAAAGTGTACGCCATTTAGCATCCAGTCCTACTGCAGATTTCAGTGTAGGACCTCAGACCAAATCACATCTTGTTCTTGTTCTTGGACCACTGAGCATATCAGTGTTTAGATGACTACAATTCCCAGGGTGCGTTTCTTTTCACTGTCAGGGACACTGTGTTTCACTTCAGTTAAGATTGCTTTAACTGGCATGACATGATTATGACTGCTGACTCTACACACTGTCACTACTTTCCAGTTATCTGTTACTCTAGCTAAACATTCTGTCATACTGTATTGAAAATTTTAGGCCACCAGTTATCTGAGGTTTTTTTATGGCTACATTATTAAATGAAAATAAAGCGTAAGAAAACACACGAACCTGTTTTAATGTCATTTTTGCTGAGATTTAAAATTTATTTTTAAAAGTAGGTAAATCTTTACTTGAGGGGACACAAATACTTAGTAGTAACTCAATAGTTCCTACTGAAGTACAAATCATGAACAAATAGTTACTACTTGAGATAATGATTCATTAATGATGATCAAACATGAGATCAGTCTTTTACATGTTAGTCATTATTTGTTCCTTCAGTAGCTCCTTCAGTGATACAAAGGTTTACAGAATTAACAGACACAGTAACAAGTATAGTAGTCGATTGAAATAAAACATATGTAACAATTCATGCCAGTCCATGACATCAGTTTGTAACTAACACTTAGTTTGTGAGAAATTTACTTAACAAGACATAACTTATTGCATAATACCACATCATGCGTGCCCCATCAAGTAAAGTGTTATCTTAAAGTATTTATTATTCAAGACGAGACTAAAATAAAATTATTTGTGGCGATTACTGTGAAGGGTCAAGTCTATCAGGTCAGATACATCTATATTCTACAGAAGAGTTAAACGTTTCTGTTTTCAAACCCAGGACTAAAGATTACTTAAATTCAGCTGTGAGATAATTAACACTGGTGTTAAGAAGGGTTGGATTCAAGACTAAAGCCACGTCTCATCCCATTCCCTCAAAGAGGGAAAAAATGTGATCCTTTTTGACGTTGCTCTGACTACTTTTGTACATGCAATAGCATCACAAGCTTAACACTGCTTCCAGTAACTGCACTGGAGAGTCCAGTGTGCAAGGACTGAACCAGACGTTTTGGCAACAAGTAAATGTTTCACATTCATTTTGATTAACGAATGTCAATTGGCATTTTCATGGCAATTTGAGTCTGTACCTAATCCGTATTTCCTATGTCAACTAAGTAAATATATCACTTATTTTGTAGTGATATGGACCAATATGTGGCCGGGACCCCGGGTGCACTTAGGCCTTGTGAATCAAATATTTAGTAAATATACTCCACCCTACAGATCATTCACCGAAAGTTTAACTTTAACAGCAGGTTAGGATCTCCAGGTTACAGAACTTATTATGTGCGACTGCCTCACAGAGACGTAGCTGCATTGACATCGGAGTAACCTGCAGGCAGGACTGGAATGAGCAAATTAGCATTAGCTCATTTAAGGTGCTATTAGGCCCACAGATATTTTTGTCTCCTGTGTCTCATATGTGTGTTGTTTTTTTGCCAATTTATGTAAATTGTTATAAACATTGATTCGTTTCAATTCTAATCTCATCTGGTAGAAACTGATTAGTGCAAATGTCACCATTTCAAATAGCCAGTATTTCTGACTTTTAATACAGGTTCTCTTTATGGATTCCTCTTAATTTCAATTGCTTAGGGGTTTATTGGATTCCAAGAACCCATTTCCGGAACATGAGATTCAGGGTAATTAAGGTGTAAGAGGATTTTTCTGAGTTGAGTTGCCTAGCCCTTTCAAAGCACCAAGGATTCTCGAGAAAACTGCCTTAGGATTCAAGCTTCTTAGGTGGGTCATGTATTGAAATAACTGTGCCTCAACACTGAGCTTTTTCAACACAAAAGGCACCAATATCAAACAGACACGAAAGATGTTTTCCACGAGACGTCTTACCAATGGTGGTTTCACAGAATTTTTCATCCGCAACTTCGTTGGCAATGTTGGCACCCATGAGTACTGTCATGGTGATTCCCAGCTTTTCCCGGATAACATCGGAGATCAACTTCAGCCCCTCTGGGCCCTCATCTACACCCTACGCAGAAAACGTCCAATGGTGGATAAAATATTTCCTTCAGTGTAGTTAAAGCAAAACAGCCATTATTACTGAACCTTTCTGAGGCTAACAGGTGTAGGTGAGGGTCAACTAAGAGAAACCTGGATTTATTGTACTGGAAAAAGTCCTTGATCTGTAAATATTCATTAAAATGTTCTATATTAACTAAACACATAGAAACACATCTTCAAATTTATTTTCCCCGCAAAAGACAATGTCGTCTTCATAAGTGACGTTTGACATAAACTCATTAGCATGCTGAGGAGCACGTCTGGTTCACCGTTGAGCTGAGTGGTGCCAAGTCACACACCTTGATGAGGGACATGCCCAGGGCATCCTTCTTGATATGATCCTTGATGCTATCACACACTTTTCCGACGAACTGGTGCGGGACCACAAACACCAGGATGTCTGCTCCTTTGACGGCATCGGGCAATTCTGGGACGGCTACCTGCAAGATGAAAAGAAAGGCTCCCCTCAGGAGGTCATTGAGTACTTTGTGCCTCCAATTCCAGGCGGCAGTTCATTGCGAGTCAGCGGCGTTGTTCACAGTACGTTTTCATTTCGTCAATAGCCCAAGCTGTGATTCCACCTGTTGCCTTAATAACTTCTACGTGCTCACCAGCTCCTCAAATAAGAGTCAAAATCAAATGCTGTAGCACTAATTAAAACCACCCCAGGTAAATTTAAGATGGTTTTTCCCTCGTGGTGCCGGCCGATTAATTTGTTCAGCTTTCTCTATTTTGAAACATTCCTCAATTTAGAAATATTGTGTGTAGGGGGACAACAACACTACAGTGGGAAATTAAGCTATTAGATTTCTCAGCCTGACCGCAAAACAAAATTATGCCACACAGTTTTTCCTAATTGAAAGCACTGACCATTTTTGCTCAAAGGCAATGATTTCAATCTCGTTGCTCGATTTAAAAAAATGATCAGTGTATTCCAACTGTAATACTAAATTGAAATTCATCCTACACAAAGCCACCAAAAATACATACACAAATATGTTTGAGTTTTGGTCTAGTTCTTGTACATTAAGATCCTGCTGTTACCAATGGCCTAGTTAAATCAGATCTGTCAAGGTGATGTATAACTCAGTGGGTTTGGGATCTGTGGCCATGTTTGGTAGGTTGTGGATTCAAATCTTGTGACTGGCAGGGTAAACATTTTACTGTTGGGCCCTTCAGTAAGACCCAAAACCCCAACTGCTCCAAGGACCCTGCCCTCTATTTGTCACTTGCATGTCATTATAGATAAAAGTGTCTTGTTAGTAAATAAAAATAATCAATTAAACGGCATTAGTCTTACCACATTTGGGGGTAACTTGTGCCCAGGGAGGTACTTGATGTTCTCGTGTTCAGTGTTGATTATCTCTGTGAGCTTTCGGCCATTCACCACTTCCTCAAATACCCACATGTTGACAGTCTTGTCAAACTTGGGGTTATGGGCCACATTGGCACCGACGATTTTGGCTATGGCAGAGCCCCTGTGGAGAACAGAGATCAGAGAGCAAGGACTTATCTTCCAAAATATGCTGCTGAAGGCTGGCCTTCAGCAAAATTTGATTCACCCAGTGTTCATTTGACATCTGCCTTCCCAATCTGACAGGCCGATCAGATGAGGGGTGCCCTCTGGTGGCCACTGGGCCTTAAGTAGCTACTTAGTTTGCTTTTGCCTTGGGCTGCTCTCTGCAGTGACAAACATTTAATTTTTAGTACAGCTTCTTCCTTTTAATCTTTCATGTGTACTTTTTTTTGCTGTGCAATCATCCCTGATTAATACTTTCCCACAATGCATTTCTGTCAAAAACTAGACTAAAGGGCAACACCACTATGCAACCTGGAAGCTCAGGTCCAGAGTTCAATTCTCTTACACAGGCACAAAAAAGTTCTATGATTTCATCATACTATCCCACTACCATGCGTGATGCTTACTGGAAACAAATCTTTCATGAATGCCCATCACATTTTTCACCTGACATACAATTAAATAAATTAGAATTCACAAAAATGGCTCCAAACATTTATTACAGAAAAATCTCAGTACTTCTGATCAATGTATACATGTAGTGTACTGAAAGTAAACAAAAATGTGTTATATATGCATGACATTATCAATTTATGATATTATGAATATTTTATGAAAAATAAGCATTTCAGCTTTGCACCGCTCTGTGCAAAGAGCCAGAGCTAAACCACTATTAGCAGATAAAGATCAGGAAATCGGTATCCAAAAAGATGATTGCAAACATTTCAGGGGTGAGAAACATAATATATTAGTCCAAAAGACACTTGTCTATAATTCCATTACACTAAAAATGATAGATATATCCATGAATCATAGTCCCAAAAAAGAAATACATATAAATAGACAAAACTAAGATAAAGTGGATGTCAGCAACATTTGATTTCTTCATTCTTCATGAATATTTATCATCTGATAGACCGCAAACATGCTTATAATATTCAAGATGGAGCGAGTAACACTACTCCCTCCCAACTGTCAACAAAAAAATGACAAACTGGACTCAGACTCTTACGTCACTCCCTGTTCCCCCAGCTACCTCTGACACTCAAGGCACCTTATTTCTCTTTTTTTTAACGATTTAGAGTAGAAACCAAGACTTGTTTGGTGTTTTTTTTTTTTTAATCTTGACTGAGGACACCGTGCAAGAATTCCAGTGTACTTCTACTTCTGTTCCTGTCCAAATAGCAAGTAATTCAGTTCAATTGTAACTGGTAGGGAATTTTTTAAAGGATACACATATGGTCTGGGCATATATGAATAGCACTGTACTTCTCTGTCCAACTGCCAGAAATACAAGTAACGTCCTGTAGTCTGAAATGGCAGAGGGTTCACAAGAAGCCCTCCCCCCATGCTCTGTGAAATGGGGCACAGGCCGTCTCAGATCTCCACACAAAGGGCAAAGCAGCAGGATTGAATCCTACTGAGGCATCTGGGACTTCCTGCATATGGCCTGTGTGGGCTTGCTGTACGATGATGTACTGACACTCTCTTCATGAGGACACAAGGGGGTCGCTGTCCATACATGATGTCCCCACAACTTAACCTCCTGCATCAGTTCAGGATTAAACAGTCAGTCAATGCAAGGCAAGTTCCCGAGCCATAACAATATCATTTAAGATTTCTTATTAATGAACTGCTAGAGAAAATGCACCCTAATAGATTGAACTGAACAATAAATCTCAGAATTGCTGGAATAAATTAGGGGAGAAAAAAAAAACACTTGTTTGTAAGGGAGAAGAATTCAATTAATTTACTCGTGCAGTATCAGTCAAACGTTTGGACAATCCAAGCCACCTGCAAAGCAGAGTGATAGTGTCACATCACATGACCTGGCCACCTGACCTAAACAGTACAAAATGGCTTTGGAGAGTGAAGGAAAAGCAGCCAATGAGAGCTCAGCATATGTGGGACCCCCTTCAGGAGAACTGGAAAAGCTTCCCAGGAAGCCACCTCATGAAACTGACAGAGGAGCCAAAGGGGTCAGTCAGTCCCTGGGGAAATTGGGGTTAAGGGCCTTGCTCAAGAGCCCAATGGTGGGATCCCTTTGCCAGCCAAGGGATTTGAACCAGCAAAATTCAAAATCCCAAACCACAACAAAAAAAAACAATATTTCTTTTTAATACTTTTTTGGTCAGTGAATAATTCCATATATGTTATTTTATAGTTTTAATGACTTTATTTAAAAATGTCGAGAATAGTACTAATAGACCTTTGTAAGGGTAGATGTGTCCATACTTTTGACTGGTACTATTGTTTATCTAGCAAGTTTGGTCACTGATTGCCATGACAAGCCTTTGGCCCACTCGCTAAGGCTTACTAAACACTGAACCCCAATGTTATCCAGAACAACTGAGTAACAGCTGTGACATGTTGCAACAGGATTAAGAGACGCTTGGATGGACAGAGACTTTGCAAAACTATGACTTGGCCCCATCTCCATGACTGCCTGGCCTTAACTGCCTCCATGAGCAATGGATTTATTTTTTTAATTGCAAAATTTAAAGTGAACAATATGATACAAAATGATGCATATTACACAGAAAATGTAAGGCTATTACGTCCCCCAAACGTACCAAGAAACACCAAGAAGCAAAACTTCTGCCCATGTTGGCATAACTAGATTAACATACACAAAGCATAGTGAATTCCCAGAGGCTTATTAAAATGGCAAAAAGGGGGCCATTATTAACATACAACAGACTTTGTGTGTTAGAGTAAATATCACACAGCCTCTGTTTTTACTCGGCAAACAGATCAACTGTGACAGAACCAGCAAAACATCTGAACAAATGTTTGTTCTTGATAACAGCCAGGAAAATGTTGAGTATGCTGCAAGAACAGAAATTGAAAATATTACTTAAGGAGAGAAGTAATTTCCTTTATACAGTACTGTGCAAAAGTCTTAGGCAGCCAAAGAAGATTGTTTAAATGTTCTTTATGTTGGTGTAAAACTATGCTATTATGCCTGTCAAAGTGTGTTAGCTCAGTCATTTCAAAACCTAAAATCACCCCCTTATTTCCAGCAACCATCCAATACACCTGTGTTTTTTGACTTGACCACTAGCACACCTTGTAT
>JAAGVU020000123.1:3061642-3085420 GCA_011763525.2 Mormyrus iriodes | reverse complement strand
AATTTGCATATGTTCTAATGTTATATTGAATTTTTAATTCTGAGCAAATATACATTTACTACCCAGATAAATGGCTTGAAACATTTCTTTTCACTGCCTAAGACTTTTGCACAGTACTGTAATTATTACAAATAATGCCATATTTTGATCGATAAGATTAAGGAAATGTGCTTAAGCTGTATATCACAATAAAAGAATCAAGAAGGGGGAAGTTTTTTTAACAGCTACTGTGCCTTACCTGCACCGGGACAGTGACTATACAGCAACATTTCTAACATTACTAATAAAAAAGACGGAATTTCATCCGGAACAAAACCTTCTAAAAACTTCCCTGCCATAGAGTTGAAAAACTTATGTCCATTTGTCGGTGAATGTGTTTGAAAGGTGGGCATAACAACATAATATACGAACATCATCTGCAAACAATATTTACAGTAATAAAACTGTAGTCTGTGAGCGGCATCATAAAAAGCAGATCACTAAAACTGTGTTGAGGTGTTATCCGGGGAGGGCAAAGCTATATTGAAATACTTGCATTGCACGGCTAAACTGTGCCGGACAATCAATACATCGGCAACCTGTGCACTTTAACTAAAGTTAAAAGGTGACGGTATATACGCGCATTTTTAGTCTTATTTGTATATATAATGATTCTTCATCTTTCGTTCTCCATACTTCAAGACAAAATTGACACTAACGACCTTTCTCATTGAAGTAAAGGGGGGGAAAAAATACTGGTTAAGAAGATACAGGATAAGAAGCCTGTATCTAGCGGGTGTGTCACTCACCAGTTGCCAGAGCCTAGAAGACAGACTTTCTTCGGCGCTGCCATTATGTGCGACCTTCCGGAGTGGATTGCAGCTGCAGCCGTCCGCCAAAGAGAGCAGCTCCGCACCGGCCGCTGGACTATTAAGTATTTATACTCAGCATGCTAGGGGCCGCGTAAATCACGCCCCCTGCTAGCGCTTGGATTATGCTCCTGGGGGTAAAAATCGCTTACTACGAGTTACTGATTTGGTGCCAAGAAACCGACACCTATAAAATGGAATATGTTGTTGGTCCTAGCGCATGTTACCTTAAATTAAATAATATCGTCCCTGCCCCGTACCGCAGTCGTATGGAATAAATGAAAACTATAACAATGCAGCTCAATTTTTAATTAATTTTCACCTATATATCGAAGAACCAAGATTTTTTCACCCAGAGTGAAATGACAATATTAGACAACTGCTGTGGACCAACATGAAAAATTACGAACTAAAATTACGACGAGGAAGAAATACAACTCCCAGAATGCCACAATCCCGATGGTAAAATGAGATAGTGACGGGGGATCTGCAAACACTGCGATATTTATTCGGGTAAAAGGGCCAGACGATTAAGCACAACCTTAAGACACCAAACGGATATTCTGCACTGCGTACTCCAAAACGTTTTTAGTACGGTGAATGAATAACCTTGATCTGACCCATATACCGAGCGAAAATGGGGTGAATCTTGGTATTGCAGCGAGGATCACTTTTAAGCACATCTTGACTTATAATTTAAACAAGAACAACGTATTAGTCAGCAAGTAAAACATCAAAAGCCCTTAATTTGTGATAGTCGGTAATTATATTAATGTTTTAAACAGCTCTGCTGTTGTGTAAGCAATTACACGGTCAGGGATCCCCGTATGGAAACAGAAGGCTTGAAAGGCTAATGTGTGGGACATTAAAATAACTGGATATGTAGTACGGTCGTACTATGATCTAGACAATGCAGCAGTGTAGAGTAGTGCAAAATGGCATTATTCGCCTGCGATTTGAAGGCTTTGTTAGGCTACTTTCATTAAATAAAAGTACATTTTTTTTTTTTAAGAATATCTAGGAGACATAATATACATGAAACATTTGTCCCTGAACTTCCGTAATTTATGAAAAGCAATGTGTAAAGGTTAATAAGCTCTAAATACACTGCCGGAAATGTTTAGCACCAGTTACGTATTAAAAATATGACTCACCATGGTTCCACTATTCAAAGTTATCCATGTAGTTCCTGTCAATATTCAGGTCAGAAATCAAAGGTGAATATATAAGGTCAGTGTATAACAACATCCCTTTTTCAAGTACAGTGCAAGGAGGCTCCCAATTCAGGTGGACATCTTAAAGGGGAAGCTGGAATTTAGATCAAACGCACACCGACTATATAGTTTTACCATTATTTTGCTTCACACCAGCAGATCCTCTCCTGAAACTATGAAAATATTTTTAAGCAAAAGTCTTTAAGAAACAGAGTGCTACTGTCAAGAAGAGTAAAAGCAACTGCTTAATTTCAGGAGTTTTTTTTTATTATTAAAACTTCGAAGTACACAGCAAATAAATGTACATGTTCGGTCCACTGGTGGGCTGGCAGGGGTCTTGCAAATCGTCTTCCCAACCCAATAAAGACTTTTTAGGTCATGAATCAAGCTTGAAAATACAGGAAACCAAACTGTAAACACTAAAGTTTGGTCCCATCATTGCCCAACAAATACCTGCTGAATTTCAGACCAAGATCTTAAATATGACAACTTTACTACATATGATACAGATTATGGCTTTTAATATAAACAAAAAATTAGGACAACACAGAAGAATCAGCAGCGATCATCTGCTCTGACATTTAAGTCACTACGGTATAGACTATATAAAATCTTAGATTACAGTACTAGGCTTAAGAACGGCAATGGTGATATTAACATAGTATATGAAAGTCCAAACAATGGCACAGCCAGCCAAATGCTCTTTCTAGCTTCCTGTGTGAAGTATTTACAGCCTTAGAAAATTCTGAGGTACAACATGCTGCTATCTGAATATTCCTGTAACATTGGCAAGCAGGGATATCATTAATGCAGCTTAAATTACAGAAAGCAGAGGGGTCTTCCACAGGAAAATGCTAAGAGATGGAAAGTCTTGTCAAAAAAATTAAGAATTACCGAAACAATGAAATAGTGCCTTCAAGACAGATGAAACATCTCAATTACAAGGGTCTATCTTCAGGTTTCAGCAGAGAAAAATTACAGCACATGAATCTAGAAAACTGCATATTTTCCTCAAAAGAAATTCTGGGAAAAACTATTTGGAAAAGACAGCTCAGTATTATCAGCCTGTCATTTCTGTCATCTTACTGCTAGGATACAAAGTATATGATAACTGGCCAAAACAAATCCGAGATGACCCAATTTCCATAAAGCACAACACGAGGGAACATCCTGGGAGTCCAAATATTTCGTGCACCAATATAAAGTCTACTGCTCACAATCTAAACTCTCTCTCCCAAGGCTAAAAAGGAAATAAAAATTCACAGAGATGAGTTTATGAATGTAATATAGTGCTTGGATGTATACTGTTTTCACAGCTCTGTGCTCTAAGGGCTAAGCACAGTGAGCAAAGCATTTTTGCAGTTGACTAAGAACTAAGCTTGTCAGTATGGATCTCCACCCAAACAGAATGGCACAATAGAAAAGATTAAAATAAAAAGGGGAATTTCTAGTTTAGAGAGAACAAACTAATAGGAACTGGTTTTAAAAATGGTCAGAATAGCAGGTTGTATGTGTGGAGTGAAACATTGCTGTCTTGGTGCAGTCAGAAGAGGCTATAAAATGGTCTGTTACAATCCAGGAGATTCTATATCTAAATGAATTTGTCCTGTGGTGGAAGTAATATCCTTGGCCCCTGCTGTCTCGGCGATCTTCCCCAGATACTCCGCCTCTATGTGTTTCTGATGCCGAGGGCCTGTTCCAACTCCTGTCGTCTCTGCTGAACCTGAAGGCACAGAAGACATCTCAGCAGCTAGAAGGTAACAGACCCCATCCGTGTGGGCGTTTCGTTCATTGCCAGGTGGCTGTATGAGGCCGCAGGCTTAGAGGAGGACCGGCTGATGTGAACCTCTGACCAGACTCCCCCCCCTATCATTAACAAACCAGATTGAGAGAAAAGGATCACAGGCTTTTCACCTACATCTGCAAGGCACCATCAAAGCATTAAAAGCTGCAACATTTAATATGTCGCAAGCGACGTCTAAATTACAGGGTGACGAAGAACAGATGGAGACCCGATCATCTCCTGCACGATTTCTAGTCATTTTCAGAATCAGCATCATGCTGCATCGCGTATGGCGCCGCCTCCCTGCTCAGGGCCGTGATCCGTACCTTTGAGTAGAAGTAGCGGCACACGGCTTCCTGGGCCCAGGGCTGAAAGTAAAACTCCGCCCTCCTTTCCTCTTCAGGATTCCCCACCACATCAGTCATGGTCTGTAAGCAAACACACCCCCACAAGTAATTTCATCACCCAGACTCAAAATTGTTTCCATCCCCCCCCTCACTGTTTGTATGTACTCTTACCATTTAAACCAGGGGTGGGCAATCTTACCCACAAAGGGCTGTTTTGTATGCAGGTTTTTGCTGCAACTCCCTAATTAAATTACTAATTATAGGACTGATTGGCTGAAGAGTCCTCAGACCTGGGTTTGAACAGCTGACCTAAAGGTTATCCCAAAAACCTGCATACACACTGGCCTTTTGCGGATAAGATTGTCCATCCCTTATTTAAACAGATTTTTTTGACATTTACTTCATGAAACTCAGACAAGTGTCAGTTATATTGTCCAAATGCAGAGTTGTAGTTATTAGCCAGATGTTAGTGCACCCAGAAAGGTCAGAGCCCCACCCGGAGCTCCACTTAAGGAGTAAATACCCACATGTGGATACCAGCTCCTTCCTTACCTTCAGGTCCCTGCACTGCGACTGCAGCCAGTCATTGATGAAGCCCTGTGGGTCCCGGGCAAAGCTCAGCATGAACTCCCTCTGCGTCTTCAGCTGGTTAATGGTCTCGATGGTCTCGTGGATCTGCAAAGGGCAGCAGGGGGTGGATGGGCTCTCACCGTTACAGCCAAGACCACAGATTCAACAGTTCAGTCATTATTAACTACACACTATATGGACCCTACACATCAGCCTTTAAACATCACAGGAAAAAAAAAAAAAAAAAAACGTTTCATTCGACAAAACTGATTCACTTTAAATTCAATAATATATTTTAACCATTTATAACCCATTTTGCCTAATTCATAATTATACACACCATTCCTCACTTACTTGTATAATCCACAAGGTAGGGTAAGAGTAACTAAACCACTGATAACACTTTAGTTCCAGGTCTGCTGGTTGCCCTGGTTACCAATTCCAGATCTCGGGTGGGCGGGGGGGGGGCGGGGGGTCTTCAGAACTGGGGAGGCCAGATGTCTTTTTTCCATGACGATACCATTTCAGCACTCCCATTACATGTGTTACACTAGACACACTGGAGATTAAAAGAGCCAATGACATATGATATGCATCTGAGCAGGCTATTAAAAAGGTAGGGGGTAAAAAAATCTCCCAAGACAGGGCAGTATGGTCACCTAGCAGAACTCATGATGCCAACTCCGACAAAGAGTAAAAGGGCTAAGTCACCAATGATAATGGGTTGAGATAAGCTCTGATAATGCTCAAAGCAGGAAGGGTTGAAGATGGCATTATCACAGAGATGATCATTAACGGGGCATCTGAATACGTCATGACATCTCAGGATTGTTACATCAGTAAAAAACTTCCTACGCACCAATGAGGAAGCTCTCAGATCAGCCCAGTAATTATGAGGCTGGGCTCTGAACTTACAGGGGCTTGGTTATCCATAAGTCTCGCATGGCATCCTAATTCACACTGTAGATAACACCAGTGGTCTGAAGGGGAAGTCAAGAGACACTTAAACACACTAACAAGACAGCCAGTGCTGCTGTGGGCGTGCACCGGGGGAGGGCAGGAACAGACAGGGAGATGGAATTGTAGACCAGTACTTTAAGATGGACTTCTTTAAATACACTCACTTACCAAAGCAAACAGTTGTGCTTCATTACATCGAGTGGGTGCCTTAAAAAACTGATGTGATATAAAGTTGAGGGTGGGGCATTAGGGTCTTTGTTGGGCCACAGGCCTGAGCAAACATCATTGTTGTTGACAAGCAATTTGCATGTTAAACTAAATCTGTTAATATCAGAATGCCTGCAGCAGGCATTGACCTGGGGCTAAAGACTGGTGGCTTGAGGTCTAGGCGCATGCAAATGTTCATCAGCTGTACAGTTCTGCAAATCCAGTTGCTTAACTGGGCAAAAAGGGCCGTGTGGAGTGTTACTGAAAGAAGGGGTAGTGGAAACTGCAAAATTTAGGCCCTACCGTCATGATGCATGTCAGCTGAAAACATTTTAACCATTGTCAGGATTTTGTTGTAGACTGACGACTGAGCCAGTGGAAGACAATAGAAGACTAATTCTTCTTATGGCTCTCTGTCTGTGTGTGTGGGCCTTGTGCAAGTGAGGAGAGCCTGGGGTCAGGAAGCAAGGTCAAGCAAAGCATCCAGCACACCTGGAGCAGTTGGGGTTAAGGGCCTTGCCCAGCAGTCCTTTATGATCAGTCTGACAGCACAAACCCAGTATCCTAAACCTAAATATACACACCGCCCTACTCGTGCTATGATGTTACATTTTCCCATCACGTTTCGCTTGTGCCAAGTCTGTACCTATTGATTTTATAAAAAGGCATGATATAAAAGATTTATGTTCCCTGCACCAAAGGATATTTTCCCTGCATGGAAGAGAAAATCAGCAGATATACAAATACAGGCTTAAAATTGAAGGGGGGCCGCGTGGGCTTGCCACTACCTTGTTGTCCAAGCCTGCGATCTCCTGCTGGCTGGCGGTGGACAGCAGGAAGGAATTCATCTGCGTCTTGAGGGTGTCATCCACCTCCACGTCGATGTCGTAGCAGGCCGTCTTCTTTTGGTCATTGGGGTCCACGCTAAAAGCAAGTGCAGGGTTTCAAAAGAGCTCCGGGTTCTAGGCCAGCTGACCGATGGCTGGAGGCGGGCGTTTACCTTATCACATGGTTAATGATGATTGGCTCGGGGGGCATGAGCAGAGCGTGCAATCGCTGTGGGATTTCTGAGAACTTCATGCGCTGGGTTTCAAATATCTGCAAGCATGGAAATTGCAACAATGCAAGTTTCTCGATTTTTTTCATTCACTGCCAAACAATAATCAATGATGAAACACGGCTGCGGAAAGAAAATCATTGAGAAACAGCATCAAACATATACTGTGGAAAGGATGTTAGACTGAACATGCCACTAAGAAGAATACATAATCAGTAACTTAATTTATCAGAATTTCGACAAATATTTACATTGCAAATGATCAAAAGTTTGAGAACATTTCCATAATGATTTTAGGATTCTAGGAGTTTAACGAGCAACGTCGCCAATAAGCTATGCATGGACACTTATGTGATTATGTAAATAAGCAAAATTAAAAAGCTGCATTAAGAACTGTGAACATGCATGAATGTAGCTTATTCTCAACACAGCAAAGCACACATTCATGTATTTGGGATAACTGGACCGGAGAGCGGCGTTTTCTCTCGTTTTTACCTGCTGGAGGTACTTATCACAGTTTATGAACTCTCTCTCATGGGGGTCCTGTAACTTATGGTTCTTCACATACTGCCACAGCGCCTGGATGATGACAGGCCTGGTTTGCGTGTGGATGCCCAACATACGCGCAAGACGAGGGTCCAGCTTGAACTGGGGAGGCTGGGCGCATCAACGTGGCGGGGGGGGGATTAGAGAGACAAATGCATTATCCTTTATTGCAGGCTCATACTTTAAACCCAGAAAAACGTGTCTAGATGTTGTGACAATCCTCTTTGTAAAAAAATAAAATAATAATAGCAGCTTAGGTGGCATAAAAAACTAAATCTACCCAGAATGAGTCCATGCAGTCGACAGATTGAATATTCAGCTTCCTGAGAAACCAAAGAGTTTGATTATCATACAGTATCACCTGTTTTAGAATAACATCAAAATGACCACATCTTACTGATAACTCAAACCATGCTTTTAATTTTAAATCAAGTACAACTTAATGTACAGTTTTGTACTTTGCATCCATTGCTATGATGAGTCTCATTCACAGTTAAGGGCAGCAATCAGAATCCCACTGACCAATTTGAGGTTTTGCCCTTCCAGATTCATTAGCGCTACAGTGTAGTACGTGAACTAGGGGTGGGCGATAACTTTGAGGCTGTATCACAATGTTTAAAGGAAATTTGCAATAATGATATTTATGACTATATAGAAAAAAAACACATTTTATCAGTAATTGCAGCTTGCATGGAGCATCAATTATTAGTGCGAACAAAATAAATTGCATTTTCCATCTGCTGTTGCCAATGACCTACTGAGATTGATGACAGACTGCCTAATTTGAAGTATGACTATTGCCACAAGGTGCCAGCAGCAGCAATAAAGTGCAATAGTAGTGACAAAGCATTATATACAGTTACAACATAAGTCACATGTAAGCACAAAAGTAGTGTTTTCCCTGGAAATCTGAAGTAAAACTAAAGTGTTACGCAGCTATGCTAAACAATAACTAAAGCAATTTAACGTCGTAACTCTTCACGAGCCTGCATAATATTGTCTCCTAATAAAATTGACGTCAAATTTTAAGTACAAATGTAAACGAACAGCAGCAATCCAAACAAACCTTCAGTCAAAATGTAAACACTCACTGCATATAAAAATAAAAAAAAAATAATGCTGTCAAAACTTAAATAACCGCATCATTTTTTGAATCACCATCAAATGAGGTAGAATATCAGTGCTGGAACTGTTGCATTGCCTCTAATTTCTTGTGTAAACATAAAAAGGACACACCATGAAATGAGGCAAGTTAGAATGTCAGTGCTGGAACTGTACAAGTAAACACTTTAAGAGATAACTAGCCAAAAAAAAAAAAAACTGAAAATGATCAAATGAAAATACTCTCTCCACTTAATTTTCAGGTCTATTTGCAAAGATCATGCAGAAATGAAAAATTAAAATGCAAATGGTGTTAATTTTATTTTTCATTTATGCATGAGTAATTTGAGGAAAACCTTTTTCATCTTTTCATTTTCCAATTTGACTTTTCGTTTCCTACTTTGCTTCTTTATTTTCAAGTTCACAACATGCAAATATATGTTAATTGAAGTGGAGCAGTGGGCGGAGCTACGGATCACTGCTGTGCTTTCTTAGTGTGTTTGCAGATTCCGTTGTTGTCCTGTTTCTTGTACATGGTCGCCCGTGTCGCCCAAACTAATGGGAAAGTCACACGTGGCTGAAGTTAGCTGCTTATTTGCAGCTTCTGATTCATTTAGCTTCTTATCCATAGAGTCATTTCCCGGCTTAAGTTAGCTTCCTCATCACAGCTTCACTAGAGGGGAATGTTTTTAGACAAAACATTTTGAAGGTACAAAATAAATGTATGAATAAAAGGTTTAAGCTGTAACACGTACATTTATTTCATACAAGAATTTCACAAATCTCCCTGTAATGAAAATGGTGGAATTACCGGGCATAATGTGATTTTTATTTTGTAACAGTAATCTGGTAGCAAGACACTGAGCAATTGTACATGTTGACTTGAATCAGAAGTCACATTTCCAAATGGAATGTGGTGATTATAGTCATCTTTGCCCAGGCAAATATGAAATTCATAATACACAGGAGGCATGGCACTCTAAGGCCACTGAAATTAGCCTGGGCCAGATAGGTTTAATAGGCTACCCAGCTGGAAACATGGCCGTCTGTGCCAAGCTAATTTTAAATTTAACTGCACAAATGTGTGTGCTACAGCTTAAAAATGTATTCATATATCATTTCGTATATTCAATACATCTTAACTATAAACTGGCAAAAGCATGTGCCGCTGCAAAGCTGGGAATAACTTAAGCCGGGAAATAAGACGCTCTGAATAAGAAGCTAAATGAATCGGAAGCTGCAAATTAGTAGCTAACTTAAGCCACGTGTGCATTAGTTTGGGCGACATTGGCAACCATATACAAGAAACAACAACAACGGAATCGGAAAACGCACTGAGAAAGCGCAGTGATCCACAGCTCCGCCCACTGCTAGCACCCAATTAACATACATTTGTATGCCGTGAACTTGAAAATGAAAAAGCAAAGTAGGAAATGAAAAGTCAAATTGGAAAATGAAAAGATGAAAAAGGGTTTTTAATTTTCTCTTTTAGTTTTCCACAAATTACTCATGCATGATTGGAAAATTAAAATGCATGCATGGTTTTTATGTGCAGTGCTTTTGAGACTAATTAAATATGTTTGGGCTTTTATGTTGTTGTTGTGCGCACTATGGTACGTAAATGCATTGCGTTGCTGTATCACTGAGATCACGATATGACGTTTTTATAAAATTTATGTACTATCGTGGACGGTATAATACGGCATAGCCCTAATTTGAAATTGAAGTGACCAGTTTCAGGGTTCCAAACAGCTCTGATCTGAACATCACCGGCCCGTACCTGGTAGTCCAACATGAGGAGCACAGTGCAGCGCACCCCCACATCTCCAGGTCTTTTCACCTGGAAGCCGTCTGTCTCCTGGGTGGTGGCTGTCCTGTGCCACTGTGCGAGAAGGGGAAGGGAGAGCCAGATATGACGTTCATGATTACCAGAAACTCATGCCCTTTCTTAGAGTGACCCCACCCTCTGTTTTATGTAAGCCAATGGAAACTGAGCCTACATACCTCCACCAAGTGATTATCAGGTCCATACAAATCCTTGTCCAATTCGATCACTAGCGATTTGAAGAAAGAGGAGAACTTCCTCTTCTGTTTTGTAGCTTCATACTTAGATACAGCCGTCTAAAAGAGAAGCACACAAATGCTTTCTGCTGGCGCCCCCCCTTTCAGTTACCATAGAGGAGTCAGGTGACACAAGAAATAGAACAATTCAATCTCTCTAGAGGGCAATGACTTACAACAGTACCTAAGACGTATTTTATGTATTTGTCTTTTTGGTCATTCAATAACAAAGACCATGCACAAAAATGATTAAGAATTATGACTGAATTTCTACGAAAAAGTATCTACATAACAGCTTATAAAAGAATTTCACTGAGCACTGAAATATCCCTTTAACAAAGAAGATTCAGGAATTCAGGGAAAAGATATTTAGCCAAGAGGGCTTGCCCTGTGACGGTGTGACTCACATCTTCTAGTAGGCGTCCCTCCACCCGGAGCTCCCATGATGCAACAGTGCCCTCCCCATCCTCAGCATCAGGCTTGGCGGGGTTGAAAGTGTTTGAAATAAAAATTCTGAGCTTCCTCTTTTGCTATAAAAGGGATGAAAACATCAAAAACTATTATTCACATCAGCTATTACAGAGCGCGAATGTTAGTGTGTCTCACAGTAACAAATATGTATGGTTTAGAAATAATGTTTTTGAAATTATTATTAAAACAAAGACAGCCCAAAAAAAAAGGCTTTAGTGAAGGCTGTTTCTAAGGACGTGACCTGAGTGATTCGCTGTATTTGTCCAGAGCGGTTGTTTGGAAACTCAAAGCTCCTCTTGGACCAAGGTCACATTCCAGCATTTCTAACCACTGCAGACTGGACTGCCTATTTGCTCTTACAGTTTTCAGAGCACCTCCAGTGTTAAAACACAGTGTTAAATACAATATAAAACTTCAACCTGTAAGGGCAACAAGCACCACTATAAATTAAGTATTGCTACTACAAATAACAGGAAAACAATTTCTTCTATTCAAATATTGTGTGCCAGAAGAAGGAGATCAAGCCCTTGAAAAGACAGTGAAACATGCTTGGTTAAGTCGATCGCCTACTTTGATAGGTCTTTTGAGGGCTTCCTGTATGTCCAACCTCTTGCGCATGATCGTCTGGTCAAGTTTCCTCTCAAATGCCAAGAGGTCCATGTATGCCTGAGACTCTGGAACCAGCTCTCTGATCTGTGGGGCAGAAAAAAAAAACCAGCTTTAATACAGGGAGCACACGTGTATCACTAAAAGCCCACAACCCTACAACTCTACACTTAGAAAATCCATACAAGTGCATATTTCACATTAGCAATTAGGATCAAGATCCTTCATGTACAGAGCTTTGGCCTCCATGCTATCCACTGGTATTGAGGGCTGTGTGATGTTCATTGACAGAATTTTAATTTGAGCTCTGTAAAATCCTCATTCACATACTTACAGAAGTAGAATAGATTTAGTTCACACACACTGGAAGAACACTCAGATGCTTTATGGGAAAATTTACTGATCGCTTTAATACACCTGATCATTTTAATACAAATGTTAATAAACCTACTGCGCAGTTGAAAACACTCACCCGCTGAGGTAGAATTTTATCAGCCATTTTCTTCTTCTTCGCACTGTGTAGAAGAAAGATCAAAAAGATCATTAGAACGTCATCACCCAAAGTATAACTTTCTGTTAATGATCAAGGTCCGTGGTCCATCTCAGAACCCAGCCAAGCTTGGGCCGTGTACTAACTGCTGGGTGCGGCTCTGCTGTTGGACTTGCTGGATCTGCTGAGGGGCAGGCCTCTTCCGAGACGGGTCCATGACTGGCATACCGGGCCGTGACACTGGGCTAGCGCCGTAACCAGGGGGTCCCATCGAAGGTCCCTGAGGGGTCATGCGGCTGGAGGAGGGCATTCCTGGCCTCTGCAATGGGGACAAAAGAGGCATGTTCTAAACAAGCAGCATGATGTAGCTTTCAGAAAAGACAAGGACAGGCTGATTAGGGACAGCAACTAACAGCATTGCATGCATCCTAAGTCATGCAGAAAGACCAAGGAAAATGTGTGATGCTTTTATCCAACATTTTTCACCGTTCACAAGCAGAGAGCCGAGACCCGCCCAAAGCTGCAGAGATCTAACATCAAATAAGGGGACCTTAGACTGACTTTTACCGATTGACAATTAATTTATACACTCATTCCAACAAATTGTTTACTGGGCTTCTCTCAGGCTTATTGGGGTGAGGCTATGAACAAATTTATAAATCCAATAAGAAACTGTTTTGGCACTTCTACTTTCAGCAAACGGGATCAAGCCAGCCCTGGCACAAACATCATCAAACCGGCACACGCACACAGTTCACATACCTGCTTTGTATCACATGGCTCTCGAACAGAATCCAAAATGGCATCAAACCAGGTATCCTGACAGAGCAGCTGCTGCATGGTGTATTTCACCAATGACAGTGCATCACCTGGCCACCTCACAAATGCTGAGAGTCACAGCACATTTGAATACACTTCCTAATAAAAGTGGGCATGATCCCTCTATATTCAAATCGTCTAGTCCCTATGCATTATATGAAAAGCTGGAGCCTGTAAGGAACAATGAAGAAAAGACATGGAAACTTGGATGTGGAGCCCTGAGCTACATGTGTGGAAGAGGACAGCCGACAAATGAGAGTGAATCAGGAGAGCTAATGGCACTTTATCTGCTGTGACAAGAGAATAAGGAAGCACTTCGAAAACAGAACTGATCCCAAATAAAACAGCTACTTGATGAAATCAAGTAAGCACCACAGTACCATCTAGGGTCAATATTCAAAGAAGAACAAAGCTTGATCCTATTAGGACAGGATGCTGAGCAGTCAGACCGCACTAGCATCATTAATGACAATAATGTGCACCTTAAAGCCAGGAAGGCACATGGTGCACTCAGGCTAGGAAAACATGATCACAACCCACCCCAATCAGGCAAACAGGAACCAAAAATACAGTACAGAGCCCCCTGCTGATGACAAACGCAGCCAAAGGGCTGTTGGATTCAGGCACAGACATAAGATTTACCTTTCAACTAAATGAGTGAAGTCATGAGGTTAACGGATTAAGAACATATTTTTGACATTTCACTAATTGTTCACAAGACTGTAGTGATAATGCATGCTTTGCATGCATTCCAACTTAACACTGAGGCTGAATCTGATATTAAACCTACAAAATAAAGTATATCAGTTATGAATGAAATCAACAATATAGTAAAGCGTATTGGAGACCCTTTGCGACCCTGGCCAAGGTAAGTGTTTAGAAGATGGACTCATAGATGGCCGGGGTTTTCTTCTAATTATGAGCAGCTGTCACTGAAGTATCCTGTCCAAGTGAATTTGTCCTAATTCAGATCCTATATCCATCCATCCACCTTCCAACAGACTATCCTAGTCAGGGACACAGAGGGGCCTAGTGCCCAGCCCAGGCAGCAAGGCTGGGGTACAGATGCCAGTCCATTCAAGGGCACACATGGAAGCACATGGACACTATGGACAATCCAGAGAACCCTATCAGCCAACTGGATGTCTATGGAGAGTGGTAGGAAACCAGAGTATCCAGAGGAAACCTGCACAACATGGGGAGAAGAGACTGGGATTCGAACCCCGAACCCAGAGGTATGCGGCAACTCTGCTATCTACAGAGACACCCCTTCACAACTAATATGGCTGTTAAATTCTACATAAATAAATTGAATACAACTATCAACTGCCTCTAGCTTTCCCATCTTCTGTGGCAGACTTCCTCTAGGCTAGAGGGCTGAACACTGCACCCTCAAACCACTCCAAAACTGTCATATTAAAATATTCATAGATGCCGCGCTGCTTCCCTACAGCATGGCAAGTAGCGTGATAAAGATCACTCCAGTCAGGGAGGATTAATGATTAGACCATTTTCCCCTCCACACTATGACCGCCCATCCTACAGGGTTTTTTTTCCTCCTACTCTGCGGCAGTGTTGACCAGAAAGCCTTTAACATTCAGGGAGTCCGGCGGGAGCCGTGCCAGTGGTGTGGGTGGTCTCCTTTGAAAGGCATTGTCATTCCACCCAGATCTATAACAGCGTAATTAAACAGAGACCAAGCAGCACTACAGTAAGGAAATCAGGCTTCTGTAGCTCTCAATCCGAGACACCACCATGGAAACTCATATTTAATAAATGAAAGAAAAAAGAAAAGAAAAGAAAAGAAAAGCTCACTGCCATTCCACAGAACCACAGACTTTCATGAATGAAAACAGGGTTAATTTTTAATAGGTTATTAGAGGGGAAAAAAAAAAAGATGAATGTGAACGCTGTTAATTAAAATCCAATCAGTACCATGTAACAAACAGCCAAGGATCGACGATTAAGAGCATGGCAGGCTGTGGAAAGTGATCGCGAGGGACGTGAGAAACTGCGGGGGGCGTCGCACTCACCACGCCGTGCGCCAGGAAGTCAAAGAGCCGACTGCGTGTTTCCGAATGCATGGCTGCTGTAGCGAAGGATCCCTCTACCCGTGAAGAAGCTCTGTTGCCGAAGCCTTTGGGCACAAGGCACGGGTGCCACATCCAGGCGTACCTGTCTCTTCGCTCTCGCTTGTCCTGCGTCCCTCCCATTCCCTCCCCCACCCCACACCCCCCTCCTCTTCCACGGGAACCTCGGCAAAGAAAGCGCCTTCGCGGGTTTGCTGCTGCTTGCTCCGCACGCGGCACGTGCCCCTACCACACCTGGGCGGTGTAACGAGAGCTCAGACGACGTCACTACCTGCCTATATTCCCCCAGGTCCAAAACCAAAGCCTTGCTACTACGTTCATTCATTTTCTCCCATGTGCTCCACTCTGGCACTCAGATGAGAGGAGGAAACACTACAAGGCACCAAGTTTTTAAAATCAAGGCCATAAAATGACTCCATATTTATCTACAAACAAGCAAATGCATGGGCAAACATTTCATTTTTCCTCATTCTGTTGGCTGCAAAACAATTCATTTGGCCTAGTATTAAAAGTGGTTCTCCCCCCATAGGACCAGGTGCACAAATCTCAGTAAACATGGGAATCTGGACAAGAAAAACCTCAGCAGAATATTATTTTGATATTCCTGCACCTCAATGCTTTCATAAATAAAAGCCACACCGTAGCCTTGCATTTATACAGGACAATCGGCGTTTCTCTAGTGAGTGCTGATCCTCCACTTGATTTCAACGCAGCTCTGCTGAGGCGTGCTTTGCGAGAGCGCAGTCAAGGACATCGGCAAACAGCGAGAGAACATCTTTTTAGGGGAGCAGCTTCTTACAGACAAAAAAAAAAAAAAAAAAACATGCAATGAAGAGTACAAGGTTTCAAGCGTGTTTACAGCCACGGATGGGCAGATTCAGAGAATTAAATGGACCATTTATGCTTTTACGAATGCTCATTAATAAACCTAAAATGACTTAAGTCTCCCTTGGAATAATAAATTGCTTTAAAGCTTGTGTAGCTCAAAATGCCAAAAAGTACTTAAGCCATTTATGCAGACATTCTCCAGATGTAGTAAACACCACCATTTCCTACTGCTAGTTATTTTATCAGAATGCTACATGAAAAACTGCCCAGGCAAGAAATTTAAGACGAAATTTAATTCAACAAAGACTACTCACAATAAACTGGCATGATGTGGTTTAATTAAACCCACGCTGCACGGTTTTATAAAGTTAATCCTCAAACTATAAGCATGCGATGGTGTTTGAGTGTGGAGCTGTTGAGGTCAGCCATTTAAGACACTTGAATGCTCTGCACCTTGGAGAATTCATTCACCATTCGATTACATGGGTTCGCGCTACTGGATAAAACATTTCCATTTTTGTTTCAGCTTTTATTTCGTGAGGTAATTTAGTATAGCCTGAACACATCCTTGAAAAATGTTTATAGGAGAACAGACCTTTTAGGACTCAAATCTACTTGATTGGCTAAGCCCTTCATTGTGAGATCAGTTCAGTACATGAGCCAAACTCAAGACTTGATGAAGGTTATAAAAAAGTGCTATAAACCGTGGCAAGACAGCACAGGTAGAGATGCACAATATATTGGTTAACATATCAGTATCAGCCGATGTTCATTAAAATTCAAGATTGACCCAATCTTGACCCAACATGTCAACCTTCATCAATGTTGCCAGCCAATATTTAAACTTTAGTCAATATTCAATAGAGCAGAACCAAAGCTAATGACATAACTACTAAAATAAAGGATTTTAATAATGTATTGAACGACCAGCCATTTTCCATTATAGAGCACAAGGGATTTTGTTGGCATATTCGCCACTTAGAAGCTCGCTACAGTCTCCCAAGTCGCTGCTACTTCACTGATGTCTCAATGCTTGTATTATATGAAATGAGGCTTGTATTATGTGAAATGTGAGGCTATACAGATTCACAAAACCTTAACTACTGCCACTGATGACAGTTTCACTTCAGATCTGTGGAGATCAAAGGTTAACCAGTTATAGATATATATAGACATTATTATATGCAGCTTCCTGTGCTATCCACTGGTTAGTTAACCTTTGGTTAGTTTCAGCTTGGATTCAAACAACTCCCATTTCATGTAATGTTACATTTGCTATTCAGCATCACTGGATAGCAAAGGACCACACCCCCATTTCAAAGCCTTCCATTACAAATCCATTACAGAACTGCTTTCCCTCACCATTGGTTGTCTTCTCCCAAAGGCATAGGTTTGATTTCAAATCAAAATCAGCCCTGAACCCCCCGCCCCACTAAACACACATTGTACTCCCACAATACTGGTAGGGACATGCCCCTGCCATCCAAACCCATATCTGTGCCCTAGTTTCTTCCAAAAAAAGCATTATAATTCATTGTGAGAACTGAAGATCGCCCATAACAGATCAAGAAAAATATTTCAAACCTCTTACAATCACCAATCTTGGCCAGTGCTGGAGGTGACCTGAGCCTAACCCAGGCAGCACAGGGCACAAAGCTGGAGTATAACCTGGACGGACGAGCGGATGGACGGACGGACGGGCACGCACGCACGCACGAGGTGAAATTCAAGCCCACATCCCTGGAGGTGTGAGGCGACCACTGAGCAACCCTTGAAAAACATTTGGCAGCTGATATTAAAACTTAATACATAATGCCAGTGAGTCATTAAGGAATTCCTGTCACCAACCAGATACTGTTGTTAAAGGCTGATGACAAAATCAAGTTCACAACCAGCATGAGAGATGTCAAAGCTTAGCCAACCAAGGCCACAGCACTGAACATTTCAGAAAATTTAATTTTTATTTCTGTGACATGAAATAACAGGGGAGGGCACTTATATAAATAATTATTTCAACAGAGCCACTGATAGGGAAGGTTTAGCAGAAACCAGAACACACTGTACCCTTCAAAGAACGAACATCCCTGCAAAACGAGAACACAGCTCAGGTGGAGAAGAGATCTGTGGATTTCTAGAAAACAATGGATAATCATATCTTTATTTTTAGTGGATTACACGATGTGCAAAAATAAAGTAGGTAAGATTGTAAGTAGGTTAAAATGTTTAAATGTTTAATGATGATAAATGGCAGTTGGTAGCTTCTGCATCTTAACAAGCAGTTAAGCAGTGTGCCAACAATGCACAGGTTGTAGGTTCAAATCCCAAAAAGCACATACATTTAAAAAGTGTGTGTGTGTGTGTGTGTGTGTGTGTGTGTGTGTGTGTGTGTGTGTGTATATAACCCTTGCCTGTGCTGCAAGTTGCTTTGGATAAAAATGTCAGCTAAACGAGTTAAATGTAAATGGTTGTGAGAATGCCTTCAATGTGCTACAAAGTGCAGCATCAGGTTATACAACACATAAGCAACTATAAAAATTCAAGCAACCATGGCACAAGCTAAACATCACATCAGCTGTGTCAGAAACTCACAACTGTTACCTGCCCTGCATGTATTGCCAATCACAAATCACTGGTAGACTTATTATACTATAGTTAAATATTATGGAGATATAATAATTATCTGGTTTAACTTGGATGTATCCGTCAAATCCTGCTAGTTTGCTGAAATACGAATGCCTGATAACCGACATTACAGCACCCACAGTAATAATCTCAAATGCTAATTATAATAACATGAAAGTTAACCGATTTTATATACAATGTCGCTCATATGCTGCCGTAGCAGTAGTCCAGATTATAGCAGCACATCATTCTCAGAGAAGGTATGCAATATAACAATTCTCCAAAACTGCAGAATTCAAAGCTCAGCCTTATTTGGCAACCACAACAAGAAGCATTCTGCTGCCTTCACATGCAAGCAAGTAAATGTACCATCCTCCACGCTTGTATATCACTCTGGACAAAAGCACCTGCTGAATAAATAAAAACGTAGCAAGCGCCTTCTATGACAGGAGGAGTAGAGCCAAGAAGAAAGGCTCCCTACCCCCTACATGTGATCTGCAGGTTCTGCAGACTGTTATGTTCCCTTAGCCTTGTGTGCAGCAGCTAAGGGCCCAGGCAGAGAACCCCCCATTTATCTTCATACACATAACAGAGGGAAAAAATGCTTGATTTGCTTTTCTGGCTTTTTCTGTGATGCCAGTCTTCAGTAAGGCGAAAGCGGAAGAGAGGGGAAAAAAACATTACATGACAACCGATATAAAAGTCAGTGTTTTAACAAGCCTCCAGGCCTTCGCTGCAGGCCCCAGGGCCACCCAGAGGACCTTCAGTGATGTTTACCACATCAAATGATCTTCAGAACTTTCTACTGTCATGGCAAGTAAGAACGAAGCAGAACCAGGCTGGATTCACTTATTATGTTACAATCAGGAACTTGATTCACGGAAAAAAAAAAAAGTCACAAAATGTTACAAATGTTACAAAATGTCTAACTAGCTTACTCCCTGGGCTTATTTCAGCAGAAAAAATAGCTGATTTACTTCACAAGAGATAAACAGTTACAAGGGAATTTCAAGAATTGTTAAATGAAGAAAACAGCTTTAATTTCAAACAGAACCACAGAAGAAACTTCTCGCATAAGAATAATGAACGCTGAATGACATATATACTGCACACTATTTCACTTTTACAATATTTACAAAAACTGCTATTCCAGCATGTATCATGTGTGCTTAAATAGAAATGGAATAGAAAGTCCATTTATATAATTAACATTCCCAGACGATTTGCGCCAAAGTAATTGTGTCCTTTGAACCATTCTTGCTATGAAAGCCAATGCATAACAGTGGAGCCCAGGTAACGAGGGCACCAGCAGTGAAGGCCGCCTAGGGTGCCACATGGGCTATGACTGACCCATGGCCGCTACACACATCCACAAGATCTTAAGAAAAGACATTACAGACATCAGTTTGGCTACACATTTGTGAAGCTCAGAGGTTGGCAGGTTATCAGTATCAGCCAAAATTTCCACATCATTATGCATTATAAATGCGCACCATTGACTTGTATGTGCACCATTGACACACTGTATTGTTTGATATACTGTCCATACCGTTCTACTTTTCAACACTTATCCTGTAAAAAGTAAAGGATTAGCTTCCAATATAATGATTCCAGGTGGCTCAATAAAACACCATTAAGAACTCAAATGCTTGGCTGAAAGCTAAAAACCGCATATCTTAATTATCATAACCATATCTGGGATTAAAAAACATTAGACTGAAGATCTAAAGGTCCCTGGTCCGATCCCAGCTTCCAGCAGCTGTTTAGGGGAACAACGTACGACTTAGCGGGCTAAGCCCCTGTGCTTGTGATCGGAAGGTCACCGGTTCCAGCCCAGCCTCAGCAGAAGAGTCATGTCTGTGGGCCCTTGAGCAAGACCTTTAACCCCCATCTCCATGGGCACTGCTGCAGGTGGCTGCCCTTCACTGCCAAGCTTGCGCTCACCTGTATATGTCTGTGTGTCATAGAGAGTAAGATGTGGTAGGCGAAATGAGAATTTCCCCAAGAGGAATCAATAAAATGTCATTATTATTATTATTATTAGCACCCAGGGTTACAGTGCATCCACCCAGATAATACACAGTGCTTGCACATCTCCATGACGGAGTGCCAATTATCGGTACCCACATCTCAGTGGTCAGTTCACCGTTACACTCAAATACTTTGCTAGTCTGAACAGACCGTGTGTACGGCCGCAAATGAAATACATGACTGTGAAATCCCAAAATAAACACAGTATTTCGCATTCATTCCCATGGCTTATCTACACCTTGTGTATGTATACATTCCTGTATAAAAGCAACAGAACGCACATAAAACTCACTCAGCAAAATTTACTTACTTCCCCCATACTTTACGTCGATACTTTTTACGTCGCATAATGCTTGACTAGTAAACCAATATTTGTAATTATCTTTATACTACATATTTACCATCGCATTATTGGAGGCTTTAACTGATGTCTTAATACAGCACAGACAACAACGTTAAAGACGCGGGTAGTTGTGAATATAAGCAAATAAAATATAATAAATCGAAAACAAGTAATAAGAAAAGGGCACATTTTTTTATTTTACTTTGTATTACGTACGTACTATTACGCATTTTTAGTTAAAAACGCTACTTTTGTAATCTTAATAAGTATAAGTGGGTAACGTTCGATCTACACTAGAAACTAGCTTATAACAATGCAGTACACTGCACTGAACATTTCGCGGCTTATTATAAATCGAAACCAGGTAGACGGTAGGTTAGGGGGGCAGTTAGCTATTCATATTTAACTAGTAAAAACTGGCTTTTACTTATCGGTAGAAGCGCATCCCGGTTAGCGTCCCAGCCTCCCTCCAAATCCCCTTCCCTTTGTTCCCATAGCCCAGTATCCTACCGGGTATCCGGGCCCAGGCATCGGTGAGCGGTACATGTGGTTCTGTGCTCCAGGCGAAGGACCCATCCTCCCCGACGGAGTTCCCGGGCCCATTCCCGGTGCACCGCCGCTTACCGGGGGGCCGGGACCCATGGCACCGCCGCCTCCTGTAGTCGCTGTCTGGAAGCTACCACGAGCCGCCATTTTCTCAATAGACAGAAAGGGGCTGACGGTCCGTAACTAGGTGACTTTAAATATCGCGAGAACAGAGAGGTTCCATTCATTTGGCGCTCGTGTGAGTGGTGCTGTTTGTGTGACGTAGTGCGCAGCGAGATTGCTGCCGTCTTGGCGTACCGTTCGTGATTGTACTACTGAATTTTTCAGTTAGGTACAAAAGTTACAAGGTGTAGCTATGATTATCTTGTACTGTTTGGGTGTCTCTGTTAAATGTAGCTGAGTACTGTCAACAAATCAGATTTATGGATTGTCTCATTGTCCATTCGTCTTCTAACTGTTTATCCAGCACAATGTCACAGAGGGGCCTGGAGGTTAAGCAGAAAGCACATGGGACCAGGCAGAGGATGCTCTGTATGGGATGGCTGCCTGGCTGCCCATCACAGAGTTACTCAGATATTTCAGATACTTTTACTGTTACTTTTTAGTGGTAAAATTACATTTGGAGTGACTGCATGAGAAACAGTGGTAATCACTGTGAAACTCATTAAGATGCAAATTAACACTTGCTGAAAAAAATTAGTGCTGTAATTGAGTTGATTATATGGGTGTTGATCATTTTTATTCGTTCACTTTAACCTGCTCATGTATTTCTTTGTCCTAAATGCTCACTGTGTTTCATTTTTTCTACTTTGCATTGTTGCTGTAGAACCTTATAAAGCTTTAAAATCACATAGTACTGGTGATATTTTATTCAGGGAAGTTCTCTTTTTGCTTTACCCCACTTTGCTCTCCATGAGACTCACAGAATCATGTGCAGGTGAGAGCAAGCTTGGGGGTCACAGCACAGGGTCTGCCAGCATGCAGTTCCCCTGGAGCTGGGGGTTAAGGGCAAGCGGGAGCACCATTAGAGATTTTGAGCCCCCAACCCAGACCCAATTAAGCTCCAAATATTTTAGGGTGCCTGTCGCTCAGGAGCCCTTGGAATGCTCCTAATTCCCTTCCTTTACGGTGCCCCTGTGTACAAGCTGAGAGAATATCTGCAGTAGTGTAACCCACATTTGAAAAATGTCCAACACTGCGTTCAAGTAAAAGGTTGCATTCTCCCAAAAGCCCTTCACAAATCAATTCACACCACACTGCTTCACAAACCATTTTAAGCCATAGCTGTTATTTTGCCCCATGACAGCCTAATACATTTCTTTAATTATCAGTGTACAAATGGTTTTTCATCTAAAGGTTCTGCAAAAGATGTATATACACAGATCAAACCCAATCCAATCTCATTTACTGTAAAACTGACTACAAAATAGACGTGCCACAGCTTAACCCTCTTCCACCAATGACATCGATTAATGTGAGTTGTCTGCTTGCTTTATTTCAATTTTTGTTTTCCATTGATCCCTGTTCTTTTATTGATTTAATTAATATGACAGCGGTTAATGAAATTTGAAGACGACAAGGTGCTTGCTGGCAGAGGCATTAAATGAGGACAAAACAGATGAGCCCATCCACCTTGAGTCATGATAATTAATTCCGATGCAGTCATTTTGCATAGTGGATTAGGGTGTTTGCTATTGTCTCTCATCATATTGATTTCATGCGTGAAAGTGGAAATAAATTAAAAATTATATGAACAATAAGAACGGGAGATTACCAGACACACTATGAAATATAGTTGTGTAATATCATTTTTAATTGTTTTAAATGTTAGGCATTATTAGTTCAGTTACATTAAGTGCCATCCCCAACAAGCTATTCTTCTGCTCTGTCTGGCATCTGAAAATACATTAAATTATCATTAATTTAAATGTATCCATTTTTAGTTCCAAGATTATATTAATTACTATTTATGTGAAAATTTGTTATGACTATTGTTTTATTCTCTCAATGGAGTATACATTATACAATTTTCAGAGGTTGTCAAAATTGTTAAAATGATTAATGCTTAACCTCAGAGAATCTGATTGTTTTCACATTAGCTTTAGTTTTGTTTTAATGATAACACAATGTAACACAATTTTTGTTCCTGGCTTCCCAGTGCTATATTTCAGCTGCTTATGTCTAAAGCCTATCGAAAAACGACTACATTCAGCACAAACTTTGATTTTATGACCACAG
>JAAGVU020000123.1:3042944-3055079 GCA_011763525.2 Mormyrus iriodes | reverse complement strand
CATACACCATCAAAAATCTAAACTTTGAAATAAAAAACAAATAAAAAAGAAGGTTTGTCGTAGTGAGGAGGGGGGGGGGGGGATGGGGGGGGGGGGGGGGGGGGGGGGGGGGTGTGCGTCGCGCAGCGGATCCTGCTTCTCATGTGTAAGAGATGGATGACGTCGTTTTGAAATAAACGAGGGGGATTGAAAGGCACGGCTGTAATTAAGGTAGTACCGCCGCCGTCGCCAAGCACCGCGTGCTCTTCGGCGGAGCGATTAATCCTGTTAATGAGGAGCACGCGCGGTCCAGCCCCGAGGAGAGCAAGGAGCTGCCTTATCTGTGTCGAGCGGCTGGACTCGCTAATTACTCCCAAAGATTGGACAGGATAAATTCGAGCCGCGGCAAGAGAAGAAAAAAAGAAAGAGGCGCCTAATCTGTCACTCTTGTTGGGGAGTAATGAAGAATGGCAGGGCCGTCGTTTATCTCACGTGTTCGGCAGCACATGAAAGGGAAAAAAACCGGAGGCTGCATAGACAAGGCGCCCAGAAAAGGAGCACGGAGCTTCTCTCTCTATGAGGCGTTTGAGAAGATATGTGACACATGAATAATTAGTGACATTCCGGTCCGTGAGCCATGTATAATTAGACAGGATGTGGACGTGGAAATGAAGATGACTGTAGAATTAAAGCAAGCTGGCTCTAGATGGGCTTCTAATGTCAACCGATTCAGATGAGGGTGCTTCTGCCAGCAAGTCTGGACTCCTGCGGACTCCTGCCACAAGAAGGTGCCCACGAGCCTGGTGGAAATGGTCCGTCACAAGATGCAGACACTGGGGGTGGCAGGCCTCACCAGGAGGGTGACTCGGCAAGGAGTATTGCCGCCCACCTGTTGCAAAAGCCACCCTGGCTGATGCCTTCAACGGGTTGCCCACGGCGACCGCATCCAACCATCGTCTCTTTGTGTGATCCAGACCAAAGCAGAAAGTATGGTGGCAAGTGAAGTGCCTGCACAGGCCTTTCATCGGAAGGATTTCGGTTCACGTTCTAGGAGGGGGTCATACTGTTGTAACCTTGAGTAGCGTAGCCTGAAATTCTCCAATAATAAGAGAAGCTCTATAAATGGGCAGAACTTGTAACTCTCTCGCAATAACAAGCATTAACTAAGGAACAAGATGGTCTGTTTCAGAGAGCCTTCGCCCACAGCCAAACGAGGATGAGCTTCTTTCACAGGGACGGTCCCAACACCCTCTGCAATCCCCCCCCAGCCCCATGCCACATGTGATGTAAGAGCTATTACAGCCTTTGTCACCAAAGGAGCCAGCAGATGTGAGAAAATAATAACACCCTGTTCAAAGGTACAGAGGTCTCCCATTGAAGCCGGGCCAGCTCGAGGTGAAGCCTCTGTATATAAACAAACACACACACACACACATTAGGGGACTGAGGGAAAGGGGTTAGTGTGTGTGTCACAAACAACACATAAGTGTAATGAGTTTTGGGGCTTTGTTTCTGTGATGCTAACAGATGACTTGGACATGTTAGAGAATATTTATAGGATGGCAGATGCATAGCCGACGTGCTAACGTGCTACATGCACTAGGGACTTGGAGGCTTGACAATCTGGACTTGGAGTAACCTTCAGATGGTGACTCAGAAGGAAGAATAGTGTCTAATCAAGATGCTTTACAGAGCCTGCAGAAAGTGTTTATTGTTTCAGCTCAACTTTTGAGGGGACGCAAAAGTTTATCTCCTTTAATCCCCCAGAACAGGAGATAAGGGTTTCAAGCAAATCCATACACTTGCACAGTGAATTAAAATGAACTCTTTCGTAATGTTACATCACATTACCGATGTTTGGATTCCATTACAGTGAGCATGTTTTTCTATCATGCTCTTAGGCTTTTCGGCAGGTTTCCTGCAACCCCCCCCCCCCCCTGCTCTGTTCCTCACAGACACGGCGAGGCAGCAAAGCTGCCTCTGCTCTTTTTGGGGTGGCGTGGAGCTCCACTCGGCCAATTCACACCTGACAGTTGCTGCAAATTTGTGCTGGAATGGGTGGAGACAGGCGGTACGTTGCTGTCAAATTCCACTCTGGTCTTCCCCTGGTTCGCTGCCGTCTGTTCGATCATCCAGAACAAAACCGCCTGCCATTTCCTTGGTTTTGTTCAGCAGTTAATGGGCAGCGGGCCTCAGACTTACCTTAAACACAAAAACTTCTAAGAACCACTTTTCCAAAGTTTTGTGTTGCTATCTTGCCCCATCCCCTCTCCAGGATGTACCAATCCATCAAGCCGAGCCTTAATTGCGATAATAAAATATTTAGCTGACATCACGAATCATGTAAACTCCTGCTCAATGGCAGAAATGGCAGGTTTCAAAAGCAGCAATGGGCAGGATTATAATGTGCTGTTAATCAGTGCTGGGTTACACTTCCTTCCCAAGTTCACTGTCTTGTCCAAAGTGACCTACAGCTTTTAGATATTTAAAAAATGTTTTTTATGGGAGCATTTCAGGCCAATTAACTTGATTGAGGCTACTACAGCAGGGCCTGACCCTAACTTCTGAATCATTTATCTTTAGGTTGATATCTTTAAGCAGCATATTCCCTAGTGCTATAAAAGGTTACATCTCAGAATAAGGTCTTTATAAAGCTTTTGAGCATGGGTGACCATAATCTAATCCTATAAATTTATTAATTTAACCCAATAAAAATTAATCAATAAGAATTGGGTTAAACCAAATGGCAATTGACTGTACAGTACTGCAGTCAATCACAGGCGTCGATGCTTCACTGCTTTTGAAAGTTGCAGATGGGTTTCTTTCTAACCACTTCAGGTTACACACTATGGATTACAGCAAATCATTTCCCCATTGGACCTAGGTACTCAAATGGCAACCAGAATATAGTTCATAATTGGCTCTTTTCGTACAAGCTTTCATGCAGAAGAGAGCTTGAGAGGTCTAGAGGTCTAGTGTTTTGCATCACAGTGTGTGTGCTTGATAGTATGTGGAAAATCATTGAAGATGTCGCAAAAAAAATAACAGAGCAATTGACTCTTAGTCGAACTAAAGTCAAGTCACATCCTGTATATAAATCAAATGAAAATGCAGCCTCAAAAGCAGGCAGATGAGGAATAAACACTGTGCTATTTATTTATAAGCTTGTAATACTGAGGAAATATTCATGACCATAGGTCTCAGAACAAGGGAGCAAAATAGCTGTCAACAAACAGAATAACATCCACTTTTAGCCTTGCAGGAACAAATGATTTTGATTTCATGTCTGTCTGGGTTTTATATTGCAACTGAAAAGAGTAGCTCAACAGAATAGAACAGCCAGATGAGTTTGGTCTAACAACTCTGCCAAACAGAACCGAAAAAAAATAAATCAAACTACAAGTACAATGTCTACTCAATGCAGGTCAACAATCTCACCCTGACGCTCTCTGCCTCTCACCCTCTGTCTCAGGCTAAAACAACTATAATTCTACACTTCATTATTGTTACTAAAATTAACCTTGCGTCATGGAAACATGGATGAAGAACGTCATTAAAGTCAAACTGTTCAGGCAAATGGAAAGTCATTTTCACAATATTGGCTACAGCGGAAAACAAAAACATCAGAAACAGTGGTATACCATTTATGATCTGACGTTGCTACACTATATGCTAAGCAATGTAAAACAAGCATGACAATAGGACTAATGATTTTTTGTTTATTTTTATTTTTACCTCATGAGAGTAGAACAGTAGGACAGTCATGTTTAAAAAGATGGAGACTGGACTATGTGGTAATATACATGGTTTTATGGTAGAAAATAAAAAAATGCTTAATATTTGTATATAAGTACCTAATACAGTATCAGTAACTGTACTAATGATAAAAACATAATAATGACAGATTTTGATGATATTGTGACACCACTTTTACATAGCAGTGGTGTAGTTTTTGTGCTTGCGTATCAGACTGTAACAGTTTCATAAAGTACTCCCATTAAATTTTCCCATTAGGTTCAAACATTCAACACAAATCCCAGAAGACAAAAACAATCGAGCCCCGGCTAAAATGTATCCAGAACTTCAACTGACTTTCCTCCCACCTTCAAACGGATAGATGGGAAAAGCACGGTGAAACATTCACATGACCGGTGCGTTCACACACACACACAGACACAGACACAGACAGACAGACAGACAGACACACAAAATATGATCAAACTGTTTGACTAGATAGTTTTGGTGTTTCGTGTTTGGTTTTAATACCACCAAAAATAGCTATATTTCAGCACTCGATTGCCATCTCCGAAAACAGCCACAGACATCAGCATCTCCTTAAATACTTTTGGTTATGTTCACATCCTCATCACATAAGGCCAGATAATGGAGGAAGAAATTATCAGCTATTTATAACCATTTCACCTGCTGATGACACCTGTTGGAGGTCTTGCAGGTGGTCTTTAAATTAGTAAGCCAATTCTGTGTTTCTCAAAGCCACCTCCAATACATACACAAGTAAGATTTCATATGCAGAGTCAGGGCTGGATTAGGACTTGAATTTGACTGGATAATTAATTGCTGATTGACCAGTAGGGGGCAGAAGGTATTACTGCAACACCTATTAATCACTGCTATGAGGCGCAGTGACAGAGGCAGCATACAGAGAAGACACTATAAACACAATTAAATTAAAAACAAACTGAAAGATATTCTGACAGACATATTTTCAGAAAATATGTTCAAAAAACCTGAACAATTTGGATTGAAATAATTCAGTTCCTATAATTGTGAAAGAAAATATTGTATTTAAATATAAATATAATTGTAATGCAACTTTGAGATACATTCTAAAAGCAATGTAAGAAAAGCTTAAATAAATATATCTAAAGCAGAATAATAAACATAAAACATTTCTTAAAGACACTGAACTGGACACTAAATGTTTTAGTGTTTTGTTTTACGATTGAGATAAAAGGTTTGGTGTATTAAAAGTATGGATGAGAAACTAAGAGAAAAGCTATAACTTCAAAGCTCCATAAGAATTAAAATGATAGTTCACAAAAATGAATAACTCCTTACTTCATACAACTCCGGGAAACTGATATAGCATCTATAGGATACGCTGGAGCTTTTTAATCTTCTATCACAAGCCAGTTAGCTTAAGCCTGCGTCACGTGCAAATAAATTTCTTAGACTAAGGACAAGCCACAGTTGAAAGTAACGGTCAACACACATTCTGTAATATCTGCTTAACATGAATGATACCGGTGTGTTGGAAAAGCTGTGACAGATGTAAAGCTTATGATAATGTATACATAGATTCTCACTGATGTCCCATAAGCGGCTGATGGCACAAACAAAATGGGACCTAAAGTGGTGATTCTCAATTCATTCACAGCTGGTTCCAGCACATGAAGAGTAATAATACTGACAGATATGTCAGATAAAAGCATAATGCAGAGATGCAGAGCCCTTGCGGGTCTTGTGTCCTTTGTTGTGTCGCATACATATGCACACTTACACACACACACACACACACGCAAAATATCCTCTGTCCATTTATACACACACACACACACACACACACACACCAAGGCCCTTTCCCCATTCAGACAAACATCCATCCTCCATTTATATACAACCAAACACACATATTATACATCCATTGATGCACACATGAACTGAAAGGGATCCGTAATCATTATAATCAGAAATTAGTGATGAAAAAAAGCATTTGGAATAAAGCGGCTGGGATACTGCATTGGACAGACAACATAGAAACAAAATATTGGAGGAACAGTCTTTAAACCATAAACAAGTTTACATCTGTCACTCTGGCCCGAAAAGGTGTGTTTTCTATGTCTGGTACATCGTAGTGGACTCTGTGGACATGGTAAGGCCAGAATGTAGATATATTTCTATGCTGAAACATAGATAACAGTTCTAGAGGGGTTATACTAAGAGGAGCAAGTCCAGCTGCTGGAGTACTCCTTAATCTGAATGAAATCATCTATGAAGAGAGACTGAAGGCACTTAATCTCTTTAGTCTCAGTAAAACGCAGCTGAGAGGAAAATCTGATTGAAGCTTTTGAACTGCTTAAAGAAGTTAATGAAGTAAGTCAGAGAGGCCGTTTCATCTCAGAAAGTCTGTGGACCGAAACCTGGGGCACACAGGTGGACGTGTATTAGTGGTTGGCTTCAGACTGACACAAGATGGCTTTGGGGGAGGGGGGAGTTTGTTATTTTTCTGTACATTGAATCCCCCACAGGAATTTTTTCTGCTGGTAGCACAAGGGGCCAGTCAAACACAGAGATCGATCCTAAATTTAATCTACTCCAAAGTGGGCTAAAAAGCTCTCTCTCAAAACGGAAAAAGGCTCCGCCCCCCCCTCCCCCTCACTCCAGGGACACAGATACAGACACACGCACAAGCAGCCAGAAGCCAGGACAACGTCTCCTTTCCAAAAATTCATTGTATAAGTTATTGAGACAAACAGGGCAGCTAAAAAAACAGGACAGTGAACGAAAAAAACAATGATTTATACGTGCACCAGCATGCATATGTGAGATGAGAGCTGAAAATTTTCATACACTTCTAAACCAGTCTGAAAAAAGGCGTGAAAGTCCATTCCGTTACCTGCTCCACCCTCACCCAGGCCCTCATCACCCAGTAAAGCTGGAAACCTGGTCATTTCACTTCTTCTTTAATGGTTGAAAGGTTCCTCATTGTCACACAAAAAGCTCAGCTGCAGTGGCATAAACAGCCGTGACCGTGAGCCCACGTTGCTACATTTACAGTGGAGTAAAGACTACAAAGTTTCTAACGACCTAACAAGCCAGTTTGAGACTGTACAGTTGGGTTACATTGCATGTGACACCAAAGCTTTGGGAGAAATTGGCTTCTATACTGGTCTCTGAGGGGGGAATTTCCATCTCATCTATGTCCACACACAACTGGCTTCAATGAGGGTGTGATCAGTTCTGCAAAATTAGTTTTTGATCGTTAAAGTTTTCACTCATATATTAAAATTTCTCCATCTACAAGACTTTATGTATCAGGTAATATCCGATTCGCTGACAAGTAGTTTTGGGTACCATGTTTTATTTCCCATTAAATTCTATTCTGGGTATCATTGTTTCCGAGATTAAACTTGTTTCTCTTGTCCGTGCCGACAGCCCACGGCAAGGCTCTGCCCCGCTCCTTAGCGGTGATTGACTCAGCAGGTGAAGTCCTCAAAGTTGCCTTGCCCAGGATGGTGAGGTAGCATGTTGGCCGGGTATGTGGATGGGGTATGGAGGGCCTCGCAGGGAGCCTGCATAGTGAGACAAGGAGGGGCAGGATATGAGTAAATGGAGGCAAGGATTAACAGAACAGAACAGAGCTACTAGGGCTATTCAAATCTGGACCTCAATTCCAGATCTAGGCCTTGTTTTCAGTTATTCCAGGTAGTTAGCTTGGTAACACTTTATTTAATGCAGTCATCATAATACATTATAATGGTCAGAATAAGCCATTATAATGCATTATGAAGGTATTTATAGTGCATTATAGAGGAGAGCTTCACAGAGCATTCATAACGCATAATTAACCTAGCTATAATGTCTTATGCCTTTTTTACAAATAGTTATAGCAATGTTTATGATACTTTCTGAATGCATTATGAAGGTATTTATAATGCATTATACATGAATACGTTAAGTAAAGTGTTACTATTACGTTAATAATTACTGATTTTGATTGGCCACAGAGGCTTCGCACCTGGCTCACAGGAAAAGGAAGGCTAGAAAATCAGCAAGGTTCGGACCTTGGGGACCTTGATTTGAATTGCCCTGTACAATACTGATCCCTGTGGGGAAACTGTTTTTCTTATTGATCCCATCTTGCTCTCCATGAGACAACACACAGAAACTTAAACAAGTAAGAGTAAGCTTCGGGGGAGTCACAACACAAAGTCAGCCAGGAGTATCCCTGTAATAATTGGGGGTCAAGGGCCTTGCTCAGGGACACAATGATGGCATTTGTCTGCTGGCCCTGTAATTCAAACCAACAACCTTCTGGTCAGGGGCACAAGGTCCTAACCCACTGAACCACACACCACCCCCAAAACACTAAAAAAACAAACAATGTACCAGCATTTATAGACAGAGGAGGAAATTAAAATTGAGAGTGATAAAAGAAGTGATGGAAACTGAGTGATATGCCACAGTGAATTAATAAAAGAGAGAATATTGTCATGTTATCAAAACTGCATCTTACACTTCCCTCGGACTCTTCCCATTTAAATGTCTCGATACCAGTGACTCAGCCACGTGTAACAGGCCCAGTACATTCTCACCATTATTTTTAGCCTACATTGAAAATACGTTAGTCTGTGTGCATTGAGTGCACTGTTGAGTAAGGGTTTTTTGTTAAAGAGGACCACAGAACAGCTCCAGAACAGAGTGACTGGGATGAGCATTCGTCACTATACCCATCCAGCACGCAGACGGCACTCGAGTGCGGACAGTGGGGGTGGATATGTGCAAATTACAGCATCGTTCGCACCTCTGATGGGAGAATTAAAGCCCATTACATAATTCCTTTAAAATGTGAAGATCCACTTAAGGAGGAAGCAGAGTATCCTCCCTTTACTTTTAACAAATGAAATGCAAAACAGCGACTGCACTGGATTTTGTCTGTTATTTGAATTTTGAAAATGGGGTATTTGTTACTGATTATCCAGGTCATGGTATGCATGGAGGCCATCCCAGGGAGCATAGGCCCAAAGGCAGGGGACACAGGGCGCACACTCACACACACATACAAACACACTCACACACACATATAAACACGCTCACACACACATACTAACACACACACTCACACGCACACACACATACAAACACACTCACACACACATATAAACACACTCACACACACATACTAACACACACACACACACAAACACACGCACACACACACATACAAACACACACACACACACACACACACATACAAATACACACACATACACACACACACTCTGGGTAAGTCAGAGAGACAATTTATCTAACCACATTTTTGCGGGAAGAAATTTGTGCGAACACAGAGCAAGGATGGGATTCTGAGCCCATAATCAGAGAGATGTGGGAGCCACCATGTTACCATTATATAATCTATATAAATTGTCATGGTCCTCTCCATGAATTGCCACCTTATTGTGGTGGAGGGGTCCTGTGCCTCTATGATCATAGCAGTTACGTTGTTGGGGGCAACTGCCCCTGGTAGGGTCCCCCAAGGCAAATTGGTCCTAGGTGAGCGGCCAGACTAAGTGCTGTTCAAACGAACTCTCATGATGATTATTATAAAGGACCATGTTATCCTGCCTGGATTGGAGAGACTGGGGCCTTACCCTGGAGCCAGGCCTGGGGCGGGAGCTCGAAGGTGAACGCCTGGTGGCCGGGCCTTCACCCATGGGGCCCGGCCAGGCATAGCCCGAAGGAGAAACATGGGTACCCTCCCCTGTGGGCTCATCATCTGGAGGGGGAGCCGTGGGGGTCAGGTGCAGTGTGAATCGGGTGGCAGTCGAAGGCTGGGGCCTTGACAGACCAATCGTCGGCTACCAAAACTGGCACTCGGCACATGGAACATCTGGTGGGAAAGGAACCTGAGCTGGTGCAGGAGGTAGAGAGATACCGACTAAATATAGTCGGGCTCACCTCAACACACGGCTTGGGCTGTGGAACCAAACTCCTGGAGAGTGGCTGGACTCTATTCCACTCTGATGATGAGAGGTGCTGGGCAGGTGTGAGTCTACTTATAGCCCCCCAGTTCGGTGCCAGTACACTGGAGTTTACCCCAGTGAATGAGAGGGTTACCTCCCTTGGACTTCGAGTCAGGGGAAGAACTCAGACTGTTGTCCGTGCATATGCGCTGAACATCAGTCCAGAGTATGAGGTCTTCTTGGAGATCTTGGAGGGGGTGCTGGAAGGCGCCCCTTCTGGGGACTCCATTGTTCTGCTGGGGGACTTTAATGCTCACGTGGGTAATGACAGTGAAACCTGGAAGGGTGTGATTTGGAGGAATGGCCTGCCTGATCGGAATCTGAGCGGTGATCAGTTATTGGACTTCTGTGGTAACCACAGTTTGTCCATAACGAACACCAATGGTGTCATAATGGAGCATCCTAGGCCGCAGTTCGATGATTGATTTTGTAATTGTGTCATTGGATCTGCATCCACATGTTTTGGACATTCAGGTGAAGAGAGCTAAGTTATTAAAATGATCACCACCTGGTGGTGAATTGGATCTGATGACAGGGGAAGATGCCGGATAGACCTGATAGACCCAAACGCATAGTGCAGGTATGCTGGGAGCATCTGGCGGCGGACCCTGTCCGACTCACACCGGCAGAAATTCTCTTTGCTCCCAAGGGAGTCAGGGGACATTGAGCCTGAATGGGCTATATTCCGGGACTCCATTGCTGAGGCAGTATTGCGGAGCTGTAGCCGTAGGTTTACTAGTGCCTGTTGCGGCGGCAATCCCTGAGCCCAGTGGTGGACACCAGCAGTAAAGGGAGCTGTCAGGCTGAAGGAGTCCTTCCGAGCTTGGTTAGTTCGAGTGACTCCTGAAGCAGCTGACAGGTACTGGCAAGCCAAGTAGAAAGTGGCTTTGGCAGTTGCTGAAGCAAAAACTCGGGTGTGGGAGGATTTTGGTCGGCCTCGAATAAGTTCTGGCAAATTGTCAGGCGACACTTCGGGGGGTGGGGAAGCAGGGCTTTACCAATGCTGTTTACAGCAGGGGTGGAGAGCTGTTGACTTCAACTAGGGATATAGTCAGGTGGTGAAAGGAATATTTCGAGGATCTCCTGAATCCCACCGATACGCCTTCCTTGGAGGAAGTAGAGCTGAAAGACTCCGAGGGGGACTTGCCCATTTCTAGAGCTAAGGTCACTGAAGTAGTCAAAAAACTGTTCGGTGGTTAGGGTCCAGGGGTGGATGAGATTCTCCTTGAATTCTTGAAAGCTCTTGATGTTGTTGGGCTGTCTTGGCTGGCACGCCTCTTCAACATTGTGTGGATGTTGGGGACAGTGCCTTTAGATTGGCAGACTGGGGTAGTGGTTCCAATATTTAAGAAAGGGGACAGAAGGATGTGTCCTAACTACAGGGGGACCACACTCCTCAGCTAACCTGGTAAGGTCTATGCCGGGGTCTGTCCATTAGTTGAACCTCAGATCCAGGAGAAACAATGCGGATTCTGTCCTGACCGCGGAACACTGGACCAGCTCTTCATTCTCACAAGAATACTGTAGGATTCATGGGAGTTTGCTTAACCACTCAACATGTGTTTTATGGACTTGGAAAAGGCATATGATCATGTTCCTCGGGGGGTCCTGTGGGAGGTGCTACAGCAGTATGGGGTACGGGGTCCATTACAGGTCCCTGTACAAACGGAGTGAGAGCTTGGTTCACATTGCCAACAGTAAGTCTTGTGGGTGTTGGACTCTGTCAGGGCTGCCCTTTGTCACCGATTCTGTTCATAATTTTTATGGACAGAATTTCTAGGTGTAGCCAAGGGGAGGAAGGGGTCCAGTTTGGGGACTTCAGGATCGCGTCTCTCCTTTTTGTGGATAATGTGGTCCTGTTGGCGTTGTTGGCTGCAGTACGCACTAGGACGGTTTGCAGCTGAGTGTGAAGCAGCCAGGATCCAGATCAGCACCTCCAATTCTGTGGCCATGGTTCTGGACCGGAAAAAGGTGGTGGTGGGGAATGAGTTGCTGTCCCCAAGCGGAGGTGATAAAGTATCCCGGGGTCTTGTTCATGAGTGAGGGAAGAAGGGAGTGTGAAATCGACAGACGGAGCAGTGCAGCGTCGGCAGTACGCTGTACCATTCTGTTGTGACGAAGAGAGAGCTGAGCTGGAAGGCGAAGCTTTCGATTTACCAGTTGATCTATGTTCCTACTCTCACCTATGGTCATGAGCTCTGAGTAGTAACTGAAAGAATGAGATCCCGGATACAAGCACCAGAAATTAGTTTCCTCTGTAGGGTATCTGGGCTCAGACAGGAGCTCAGACATTTGGGAGGGACTCAGAGTAGAGCTGCTGATCCTCCGCATCGAAAGGAGCCATTTGAGGTGGTTTGGGCATCTATCTAGGATGCCTCCTGGACTGCTCCTT
>JAAGVU020000123.1:2975571-3035250 GCA_011763525.2 Mormyrus iriodes | reverse complement strand
CACACATGGAACCCGGGTGCAGACGTGAACCCTGATCCCAGAGGTGTGAGGCAACAGTGCTAACCACTGCACCACCGTGCCGCCCCTTAATAATAATAACAACAACAACAACAACAACAACAAGAAGAAGCTCTATTTAATTATAGTATATTCTAGGCACATTTTCAACTCCTTTTCTTTTGTAGATATGAAAATAATTATCGTGAAAAATTCATGTACGAATATTTCAAATTTTTCCAATATTGTGCACCCCTCATTCAGATGCGTCGTTCTTTAATGTGAAAAGCTATTTTTTCACTTACAAGGCAAGTATTAAAATTATTTAATTAAAACTACCGTCCTCATCTTCAACAGTCCTCATCTTAATAGAAGAATCTCATGCTGAGACTGTGTAAATGACTGTGTGGATGGGAGAGGCTGGGGAGGGTGGTTGCTAGAAAAGCTGTTAATAATGTAACAGAAATGCTAATAGATAGTGTGGTAGCTGTACTTTTCATCTGAAGATTAACACTCTGCACACAGAGAGTGAGAAAACCTGACAGGGGTGTATCGTTCTGTAAAAGCCTGACGCACACCATCACACACCGGTGTCACCCGGGGGCTTTCTGGGGTGTTCCGATGAGCCCTTCGCAGAACCATGCACACCTCCGCTTGCTATTCCTCGCATCCAGTTTCGGCACACAGGGGAGCATCTCGGGGAAGAGCTATCCGTTCAACTAATCCGAGCGCTATCTGATCGTGGCAAAGTCTTCCAGAAAACTCCCAAACCCAGCGCAGGAGAAAATTGCTGTCTGGCACTTCTGACAGTCAAACGTATGGGTCGACCTTTCGCCGGTTAACTTGGATTGTGCTTCCTGTACGTTTTTTTACAGTCAGATGCCAGATGAGGGGTGAAATCACTAGCTACAGCTGTGAAGGTGATTATTAAACAAACATCTGGATGTGCACAGCCTAGTCTCACCCTGAAGAGTCTAAATGATAGAGGTACACGCTTTTGACACACAGCCGAATGTTTAACTAGGGGGGAGAAGATTAGGACTTCAGATTTCCAGTGAGATACAGACCAAATAGTCAGGGGTGATTCTAGGATTTTTTAAAGTGGGGGGCATAGGAGGGGTCATAATTCATACGAAGGGGCCAACCTTATTATTAAACAAAGGTACATTTTAAATTGGTGAGTGACAGAGGTTGGAGCACTCTGCAAGCCAATCAGCTTTCAGCTGGGGCCAGTATCCCTCTGACCCCGACTCTGCATATGCCACTACACACAGCCTCTTCACATGGTCCATTGATAACTGTTTTATGTTATACAGCTGCCCAGCTGACACACTTTTCTCAAAACAGCTTGTTTTCAGCTTTTTACTCAGCTGGCTGGTTTTACTGAAGCAGACAGGCCTTTCTCAGACATGCAGCCATTTTCCACTCCCCTCATGCCCTCCACTACAGCCTCTGTCCTGCCCCCACAGCCTACCCGCTGCTCCTGACAGGACACGAAGGTCTGGAAACCGGGTGCCACCCCAAAGCCCAGCTGGTCGATGAAAGGCGGTTCGTCCTGGCTGTGGATCTGGACTTTGATCCCCGCCTCGAATGATGTCTCATCTGCGGGAGGTAAAACACAGAAATTCTGGAAAAGTCTTTCTGCTGACATGCATATGAACCGAAACAATAGCAAACAAAGAGAGGACGGACGCCATGTGACAGTGTGCGGATGTTCTCTGAGTCTGGACTTATGGTTATTGGATTTTCACAGGACACAGGACGGAAAGAAAGTGTCAATCATATTCATACAGAAGGGAGCACTGTGTTTACCAGAATTACTCCAGGAATCACTGTGATCCTTTTTGAAAGACTGGCCTTGGTGAGGGGGACGGATTCTGCCTTGGCGATTTAAAATTTTCTTTTCCCTCCTGGTCACCAAATGCCTAATGTTCTTATTGCCCCTGTTTTCAATTACGGCATGGCCTTGTTCGGCACAGTTCACACCTATTCGCACAAGAGAGACCTTGTGAGTGGTACACGCTGCGGGTGCCAGTGCACATGAATGAGCATGACTGACCCATGGTCACATTTCTGTGTAAATAAAAATAAATAAAACAGCGAATATTTTAACAGCTAGCAAATCAGGATTATCTCTAAATCTGCCTTCGCTGACAGATGGGTCTCGAAGACCCGTCCGCCCCCAGATAATGGTTAGTTGGCTCCGGCTATGACATCATATCTTAACATCCAGCCCATGAAGACCCCCCCACGAGACCCAATCCACGATTGCTGTCATTAGTTTGGTATGATGGGTCAGGGGGGAATCTCACAGTCTCCCAGCTCTAGGGCTGTAGGTTCAATTCCTGCTCCCTCTGTGAGTTTACGTATTCTATCTGTGTTGGTGTGGATTTTCTTGGGATCCGCTGATTTCCTCCCCAAGTCCAAACAGAGGCAGTTAGGTGAACTGGTGTTTAAATTGCTTATGGTGAGAGTGTGTGCTCTGTGATGGACTGGCATGCCCTGCCATGTGCTCAGTGCTGGTCGGGATAGGCACCAAGCTTGTAGTGACCCTACAATGGATAAGCAGTTATGGAAGATGGGTGGATGTTGGCAGCTTCTTAAACAGCATGCAAAGAGAAATATGGCATAAAGAGGACCAAAAAAAAGAGGACCGCTCAGAAGGGATAATAATGTCTCCCCGGGTCCCATGATGCTTACCTGTTTCGCCCCAGACGGGCAGGTATTCGTCCTGCTGTATGTCCAACATTATCTCCAGGCCATTTCCTGTGCCACCTTTTGTGGTGATTAGGAGAGGGCGCCCATCTAGCCCTGAATTGAAGGTGTAGCACTTGCCATATCGAGTGAAAATCTAATGCAACGAGAGAGTAACAAAATGGCGAATCAGCACCGACACTAACACAGTCAGGCACAGATATATTCAGGTGTGCTGCACTGCTGCTGCGGTGGTGCTTTTAATTTGGTTAAGCAATAGCATCATTTACTAATCCTTTCATTACATTTATTATTTAAGCAGATGCTTCTATGTAGTTGGGAGAGCAGGGTTAGACAGTCCCTGAAGCAACTGAGATCCAACAGTGAAATCACTCTGTGAGTCAGGATTTGACCAAGCAACCTTCTGATCAGGAGTCCTAACCAGCAGAGCCACATGTTGCCCCATTAATTATCATTATGCATTTGCGCAATAAAGGTTTGCACATGGATCTAATGCTTTAAAAGAACATTAAAAAAAACAATACAAGTCACACTGTATCACGTTTAAACTGTAATTAGCCTGTATGTATAATGTTACAACAATAGCAACATTAACCCACCAAATTATATGAGGGTACATCCAGTAGTATTTAGCCACAATATGACAGACATTATGCCAAAATGCCCCAGAAAGTTGAAACAGCTAATTTTGATTTTTTTTCCACTACTAAACGCATTTTAATAATGATGCTTTTTAACCATGAAGTTCAAAGCAAGCAAGCGAGTCTATAAATGACATAAGGACGAAGGACATTGCTTAATTTAAAATCTGTTTTAAAAAGCACAGGAGTTCTTTGTGTGTGGATTAATCATTACCAGATGTGCGTCATTCATGGTACGACAATATGGAAGAGCCTATTTGTGTGCTTCCTTAATCATATAGAGGAGACATTTGCTACCTCAGGCATTACTGCTACGCTTTTAAAATTGCTGGTGTAAAAAGCAGATCCTTGTTAATGTATATTATTCCAATTGTGCCCTCAGACTCTGGCTGAAATATTGCCTCATAGAAGCATAAAAAACAGAGAAGGTAATATATTAACCACATTAAACTGGGCGTAGAGTCTGTAATTTATTCCGTAAACTGTACAAATAGAAAAGTTCGGACAGTAGTGGATATAGGGGTGCCGAGGGTGCTTCAGCACCCTCTCTGGCTGTTGGTGGTAATGCAGTGTCAGAATACCGCAAGGCAGCGTACCCATGCCTATACTTTCAGCACCCTGAGCATAAAAAACATCTTCCCGCTCCTATGAGTTCAGAGTTCAGATGATGTAAAGACCCAGTGCTAGCATATCTGCCACCTTTTATTAATGTCTATCAATGACAATTGCGAGGTTTGAAACAATAAGCAATGTTTTAACAAGGAAAAAAAATTGATCCCCTCGAAGGATCATGACCTTGGCATGGTGGAGGGTTTTGCATGCTTTAGTGATCCACAGTGCATGATCATAAGCATAATCTGCTCGTTGGGCCTTCTATAACAAACAGGTCTGTAGCATGGAGCCAAATAAGACCCCCATGGTAGGTGTGAAAAAAACCCAGAACACCCAGAAGGTCCAGGGTGTGGTTTGCTGTTGAATATCTAGTAACCAGGCCACCTACATTACACAACCAGGCTCAACTTGAAATGACTATGTGGGGTCACCTTGTGGGCTCACCACCCATAAGGTGAAAGGTGTGGGTCAGATTCAGCGATTTTGGTAGTAAGCATGAGCAGGAAGCATCCAGATGGATCAAACCAAAGCAATGGAATCTAGTACTGGAGATGCAAATCTATCAGCCATAAACAAACAAACAGCCTGACCTTCACACAGAGTGTGAGCTGTGAAACCAAACCTATTGATCAGGGATATCCTTCCTATTCAGGAGTTTGCCATACCGAAAGACATCAGGCATGTGTGGATATTCACAGGTCCCAGGCTGAGGGCAGTGCAAGTAGAATTTTCCCAGTGGGCAAGAAGACAGCCTGCATGTGGCTTCGATTTGCAGTGGGAAAAACTCTCAGTGTTTGTGTGTATGTACCAAACTAAAGTCGGTGAGGGACTCAAAAAGGCACCACCCTACAGACCATGCCTTCCTACAGCGTGACTTCAAAGTATAAAGAGAGTGATTGGGAAGTATGGAGTCCAGGCGTGGTAAATTGTTACAGGACTTCTATGCAAGTCATGGACCATTCTAACTGAGTATGATGTTTGAACATAAGGATGTGTATAAGTGTACATTGTGCTTGAACACCCTATGCCAAAGGTCAACGACTGACTTTACAGTAGGGTCATCTGGACACTTTCGTGATGAAAGGGGAAGGGCTATCAACCAATCACCAGGAGGAGGCCAGATGGACCAGGACAACACTGACGAGCCATCAGGGTTTACTGAGAACATCTGGCTGAAACTTCTGTGTTAGATGAATTTTACTCACCCCTGTGGAAAAACTTCAAAGCCTCAATTGTTACAGTGTCTGCAAAAAGCTGTGTCCAGAAGGCAGATTTTGGAGTGTGTCTGTGGGAATTTTTGCCCATTCATACAGAAGAGCATTTGTGAGGCACTGAAGTTGGACATCAAAGCCTGGCTCGCAATCTCTGTTCCAGTTTTTCCCAAGGGTGTTTGATGTGGCTGAGGTTCAAGGCTATGTGTGGCCAGTCAAGTTCTTCCACACCAAACTCACCCAATCATGTTATTATTGACCTTGCTTTGTTCACTTGGGCACACTTATGCTAGAACAGAGAAGGGCCTTCCCCAGACTGTTCCCACAAACTTGGAAGCATAGAATTGTCCAAATGTCTTGGTATGCTGAAGCATTAAGAGTTCCTTTTCACTGGAACTAAGGGGCCTAGCCCAACCCCTGAAAAACAACCTCATATTATTATCCCTTCTTCGCCAAACTTTACAGTTTGCACAATGCAGTCAGGCAGGTAATGTTCTCCTGGCATCCACCAAACCTAGAATCATCCATCAGACTGCTAGACAGAAGCATGATTCGTCACTCGACAGAACCTGTTTCCACTGCTGCAGAGTCCTTTATACTACTCCATCCAACACTTGGCATTGCACTTGGTGATGTGAGGCTTGCATGCAGCTGCTTGGTCAAGGAAACCCATTCCATAAAGCTCCTGCTGCATAGTTTTTGTGCTGGGGTTAATGCCAGAGAAGGTTTGGAACTCTGCAGTTATTGAGTCAACAAAGCGTGGGCATTTTTTACGCACTATGTGCCACAGCACTTGGCGACCCAGCTCTGTTACTTTATGTGGTCTGCCACTTTGTAGATGAGTCTCTGTTGTTCATAAACACTTCGACTTTGCACTAATACCACTTACAGCTGACTGTAGAAAATCGAGCAGAGGAGAAATTTCACAAGCTTACTTATTGCAAAGGCGGCATCCTATGACAATACCATGCTTCAATTCACTAAGTAATGAACAGCTGTGGCAAAGCGGTCTGAATAAAACACCCAAATTCAATGATTGCGAGGTGTGTCCCAATACTTCTGTCCATATGGTGTAACTGCAGATAATGCTGTGCTTTTGGCATTAACCAAACAGGACTGTACACAAGAACAATTTTATCAAGTTTGTTTATCGAGTGTGAAGTGGCAGGAATGGGAATCAGCAGTTCCAGATCTGAGGTCAGGGTGATCTCTCGAAAAAGAGTTGATTGCTCCTTTCAGGTGGGGGTGAGGGAGGGGAGTCTGCCCTTTCTGAAATCTACTTTGAGTTTAAATACTCATTGTTCACAGAAGCTTGCAGTTTGCCACTACATGTCCTTATCGTCCCTTGTGGTCATGAACTGTGGGTAAATGGGAGTAGAAGCAGCTGAAATGAGGTGTCTCCTCAGGGTGTCTGTGCTTACTCTTCGTGATAAGGTGAGCATTTCAGAAAATCCTGGGGGACCTTGTAATGGAGCTTCTACTCTGTCAAATCAACAACACTCAACTGAGGTGATTCATGCATCTTTTAAGGATGCCACTGGATTGGCTTTTAAAGAAGCTGTTTTGGGCATGTCCCAGTGGACCTTGGGGCAAACCCAGGACATGCTGGAGGGACTAAATCTCCTAGTTGACTTGCGGACATCTGGGTATCCCTCAGAATGAGTGAGAGCCCAATGCCTTGGTAAAAGAAGCCTGCTCTTACCAACATAGAATGCTGCCAACACAACATTGACCAGAAAAAGTGTTTTGAGAAAGACGGATACAAAGACCAAGTATATTTCTTAGTAGTTATACTAATACTATCAACAATGGACAGAGGTTAGAGTGAGCAGCCAACTATATATTTAAATTAGATTATATTTTTTTAATTTGTGGTTAATTACAAGGACTAACTATAAGGTTGTCAGGTTGAGCCACTACTTTAGCACCTTTTTAATCACTCGGCTTGCTCGAGTAATAAAAAAAAATGAAGGCAGAGAAACCCAAATGTATTAAACTGAAAAATTGTAAACAAACAGGTAAGGATTGTGTGGAAATAGTGCATGTACACTTACGGTACTGCAACTAAACATTTAAGGTAGGATAGGCCTTACAATTGGGTAAATTCACAATGAGCAAAATGATTCCTACAACAGAATGCTAGAAGCCCTATTAGAGGAACAAAGTGGAACACCCTGTAGCCCTTTACATGCAAATCTGAACACTGCTCCAAAATGAGATCCTGCCCTTATCAGTTCTTTGCATCTTTTCATGTAATCACAAGGGGTTAATAATCAGTCAGCAGAATAAAATGAAATCTGACCTTTTCAAAGCATAAGCAGTGAAGTGGAATGGGGAATGACATTCTGCCACAAGAGCTCACTGACGATGACTTCAGAGCAAAGAAAAAAAAGAAACATATTCATAGAAAATACTGGACCTCAGGTTCATTTCTTAGACTGCTGAGTCGTTTAAGCGACATATGTGACTCACATATTTCATTGTTCTGGCATAGAAACACAAGGAAAAAAACTAAATTAAAAAAAAAGTTGAAAAACAGAAACAATAATACGACTGATGACAAATAATGCTGACGGTAAAATAAAGGTCATTTTTACTCGTATCTATTAATTGTCCCTACTGTCTCTGTCAGAAATGAACAAATGAATAGAAAAGCAGCTGACCGTTACTATGACTACAAAGTTTGCAAATCATCCACTATTTCACTTAGCTCTCAAACGTTGCTTTCTATACATAATTCCAGCGCAACCTTCAAGGCCATTTCTTCATATATAAAAATAAAAACCATTAAACTGTCTGAACTCAAAATAAATGCGTGTGAAGGACAAAATCACAAATAGCTTCTTAAAGCTAGTCGGTAAATTTGCAAACTGGCATTGATTTGAAATTGTCACAAAATGATAAAGATGAGAGAATTACAATAAATGAGGATAAAGAGAGAAGGCTGAAGCTAGTAAGAGTTGCTGTGGTAACCAGGATGGGGGGGTGTGGGTAGGCTTGGAATTGAGGGCTGTTGGGCAGCAGCTGGTGGACTCTCACACTGAGCCTCTTCATTCTCATACCGCCTGGTATCTCTGCTTCCACACTTTGGACCAACGACGTACGCGGTACAGTGTACACGTCCTGCAGGATTCACACCATGACAGTGATGTCAGCCTGAGTCGTCTGATTCTGACTCTGCTTTTGGGAGGTGAACTGAAAGAAACTCCAAAATCGAAACGGGGGAAGAGCTTACAATATTTATCCATTATTTCAGCTGCAAGCTGCACTGACACCCCCCCCCCCAGATGCAACCAATACTAAATATGTAACCACCCATTTACCCAGTGGAGGGTATTGTCGCCCTGCTGTCACCCTGTATATGTCACCTGTCATTTGATGATAGATCCCTTTCACACCGCCAGTCATAGCTTCAGACAGAATGTAATGCTTTTTTTCTTCAAGAAGTTTATGACGAAAGATAGTCAAGTTATTTATTTTTATTTTTTTAACCTTAGGGCTCTTTGCATAACGGCAATAGCATAAGACAAAAAAATCTACCTTTTGGATATAACCACCTGACCTTTACCACTATGTCAACTAAGCATATTAGATGTGTCCTATTACATTTGTGTAATTTTACTTCAGTTAGAATTTGAATGAACATATTGTAAATCAGATTCCATATTTTATCATTTTTATTATATATTATGCAGGCTCTATATATTCAGAAACACCAAGACACAGGCTGGAAAACACAATATGTCATTCATCCATTTTCCTTAGGGCACTAAAACATATTTAAATTATATAAAAAGGCCTCCAGTCTGCACTCACTTACAAAATGTTGCATAATGACACTTAAAATGATCAATACTTTTATATACTTGCCATAAAGCTGCAGAAGCTGTTTAAAATTTATAGAATTTATCATATTAAGTTAATTCAATTATTAATTAAGCTACATTCCGAATCAATACAGATTTTGCTTAGCCTATTAAAAATGAACTTCATAAAATCTTGATTTGCAATCTGCATCGTTAAAAAAAGGATTGATCTTTCTGGGTATTTCATCCATTCCAATACACTTTAAATTATTCAAAGGCAACCAGAATGTTTTCTCCTCATGAGCCTGAGGCCAGGTTGGGTCTGAAAAGGACCAAGCTGTTCACCAATGCTGCCAAAGTTCTCCCACAAAGTCTATGCATTTTTCCCAAAAAGCAAGCAGTTAATTACCATGAAGATAATACTGATAATAATGACAAACAGCGTCTTCCGGAAATAAAACGTGTTGCGTTGCTGTGCGGCATCTGCGGTACAGCGAGTGCGGGGAGAGTTCCAAGCGTGTTCCTGCACGGATCCCAAAGCGGAGTGGATTGATACAGACTACAAACACAGGCTGGAGGTTTTGTTTTGCGTTAAAATGTCTTTGTAACACGAGCAGACTGGAAGCTCCGGAGGCTAATGGGTACCTGATGAAGCAGGGACCATGAACTGTTTCATATCTGAGAGGCAGGAGGCAATAGGTGAGCTGCTGGTTACTCGTCGCTGCCTCTGTCCTGACATCCTAATCGCAAGTCCCTTGTCTGTGCATCTCACACATTTCCCGTTTTAATATGTCCACAAGTCACTACATTACCTCATTGATTCTAGATACTGCCAGATTAGCTGTTTCCCCATTAGTAACATATAATCTTTGTCCATATCTATTAGGGCTTTTGGTGCAGTGGATGTTAAATGCAGTTAGGCAGAATCACATTAAAGTATTCAATACTTGACAGTTATTTTTCAGATTCTTTGTGACAACTCCTATTATTCTACATTCAGAGGATAGAATGATAAATTTAAAACCATTTTTCAATAATGATTAAAAAGCTTCATGCTGTTTGATGTCTGGATTCAATAAGGTTTCACTATCACATGCAGCACACATATGCCACACTACAAATACAGGCAATGTAAAGATCCTCTGATAACGGTGTATTAAAATAAATATTAAAACAAAAAGGGGAACATCAAAAACAAAATATTAATGAGATGCTATAAAGCCTTTGAACAATGTCATATTTTTCCAGGTCAGAGTCCTCTTCTATACTATGTAATGCTAATATTTCTGAAGGCAATGTGATAAATTGATTTCTCTGGACAAATAAATCTCATGGAACAAATAGTATTTTTCTGCAGTTTTATGCAAGAGAGCAGTATCATTCACAGACTAATCTTATTTCAGAAAATGTTACAAAAAGAACAAGTATCCAGAGACTGGGGACCTAGCTAATGTTACAGATGCTAATGGGATGGAACCAATCATGTCAATTACAGAATAAATAACGTTCCGCTCTGTAATTAGTCACTGTATGGAGTCTACTGTTTGGTCCATAGCAATAGAGTACTTTTATGCTATTTTGATGGTTTTTTGAAGAGTAGTTAACATAGCTTTAAGCACCAAAACCGAACAAAAACATGAAACATTATATTTTAATTAGACTTTGGTTAAACCTTTTATAAAATTCTATGCAAAAGATTTGTGCTAAAAGTAAAGGGAATCAGAAACCACAACAGTATGCTTTCAAAGAAATAAAATAACCTGTCAAAAAAGGAGGTGAGGTGCTATTTAATGGTTGAAAGCTGTACCTGGGCCAGTACAATGACAGGCGTACCTCAAGGTTCTGTTTTGGTACCACTGCATTTTTTATATCAAGTGCATAGACCCTAATACACTTAGCTAAGGGGTAAATTAGCAAATAAAAGATTAGATGTAGCAGGAATGCACTGGTAAAGAGTGATATACCCAGACAAAAAGGAATGGGCAGACAAATGGGAGGTGATAAAGAGGATATAAATGCAAAATAGATGCTGCATTGGGTGGGGTGGGAGAATAGTGGTAATAGCTTTGACCTTGGCAAAAGATTTAGCACTTTTTATGTGATTAGTATTCTAATAATCCAGTGGACTGTTACAGAGGATACTTATGAGATCTGATAGTGTGTTCAAGTCACGGGAAATCATGCTAGGGCCGTATAATGCTCTAGTGGGACCGCTCCTTGAATGCTGTGTATATTTCCATCACTCTAGTCCAAAATGGATATCATCTCTTCAGTGCAAGTTCAGTGAACTGCAATGAGAATGATTCTTGCTCTTAGAGGGCAGCCATTGCGGAAGAGGATAGAAGTACACATTGTCTTTAACACCTAAGGGCAGCTACGTGATTAAAGTGCTTGAGTCTTGATGGTAATGCACAGGGACTGCTTGACTGTTAGCAACGATTCAAGAAAATACAGCCCCAAGTAGACACCGACTGGTAACAAGCTCAGCTGCATACAAAAAAGTGCTTTTTTACACAAAGGGCAGCATGAGGGGGCAGCGGATGGAATTAGGGCCCTGGTACTGTGGCTGAGGTTGGGTTTATTCCAGTCAAATTGTTACTATCACTGAGATATTACATACACTAAAAAAATCAAATGAGAAAGAAGTCAGACAATTCCTCACATTCCTTACATATTCACAATGTTATGCATTGTAATTAATAAAAAATATAAAGAAATGTCAGTGAGAAGAATCTATTCACATTTTGAGCCTCAAAAAGATTGATAGTAAGCTTCATTACAAGTAACTCACGTTCAAGCCATGCAATCAAAACCTGGAATAAAGGAACTCATGGCTAGCTAACATGACTAAAACTAAGTCCTTATATAGTATGCTAGCAAAGGGCTAAGGTTTCAGTCTGAATTACACTCTCTGTGCCAAGTCTTTGGCTGAACTCACAGGCCTGTAGCAACTGAAATCCAAATCAGCCTTAATTTTGGCTAAACTGAACTAAACCACAAAATATGTGTGCTATGCTACTCTGAAATAAATTTTTCAGGAAATATGCTTTTAAGACCAATTCATCCCCTACAGACCCAATAAATTACTCTTGATAAAAGCTTCATTTGAGGGATTCATGAATATAGACTGCACACTGCTGGAATGTTTTTTTCTAGAGAACGCATTTCAGCGATAGACCTTAAAATCACTGTTTTAAAGCCTATAATTAAGGTTTCAGTAGAAACTAAAACTTTCAGAAAGTTTTAAAAGCCAATAATATGAAATACCCTTTAAATATAATCCATTGCATATAAACAAATTCATTACTAAAATTATTCTTAAAAAACAGGAATATTCCAACAATGGCTGTAGAGCATGATTATCTCTGCTGAAAAAAACAGCATTTTAGTGCATTACATTAACTGAAAACAATTTCTGAAAGGAACAAGAATCCAAAAAAAGCTCAGTATTTAAAATAGAGTTGGTATTAGGTTTGATGGAAAAAAACGACAGGACTCATCAAGAGAAGTGTATTAAGTGTAATTTTAACAAAACCCCTGCAATAATGCCAGAAGATGTTTTTTTCTTTTTCCTTGTATTTTTCTTGAAAAAGCTTTGCTCGGGAAGAAATACTTGAAACCGAGGGTTAAAAATCCTGTAACCTAAAAGGCGTTTCATTTAAAATTAAAATAATCTGTTCTGTTCCTAATAAACAACAAGACAAGCTGGCAAGCTCAATACAGAATGCTTCTCGGGGACATGGTGTTTCAAACGCATTAAAAACATTTCTGACTGCGATTAAAAGCACATAAATAAAAGCGATTTCCTGCATTTTGTCATGTTGTCATTTCGGCTAATCAAGCTGACGTGTTATTGTCCAGGAAGCGCCACAGATGTGTATTTTCAGGGACCATTAATGGACGGATACTTTTGTGTTTGGAAATCAACTTGTTGCAAGGGAAATGCAGTAATGAAGAGTATTATTAGGCTATATGCAATGTATGAAGAAAATAATTATAATTTTAAACTTCGCAGGATTTTTATCCGATATTAAACACCGATCTTTAGTGATATTAAAATATGTTTAAAAAAATGCCCGTGTTTCAATATATTTACGCACATCTCGCACAATTAAATTGTAGGTTCTGATCTAACACCGGGAGTGTGAAATGAGCGCCGCGCGGGTGAGACCGAGTCCCGCATCTGTACTCACTGTACTGAAGTTGCGGGGTCCGCATTGCTCTCCCTGAAAGCGGCAGTAAAGCAGCATCTCGTCAATCTGGTGTCCGAGCCGGTCGAACAGCTGCTTCATGCTGGCCTGGGACTCTCGGGCAGGCGGAAGAAAGTGGTTGAAGTCCAAGATGCGGGAAAGTGGGGACCAGGGAGGCTCGCTGCCCATGTCGCGGCCGTCGCTGTTGGACGTGAGCGCTTCTTTAGCCCCGGGGGCCACCTGCCAGTTCTTCCCCAAGAGTCCCAGCCACCTCCCAGCGGTGAATATGTCCGGCTTCTTCATTCGCCTCGGCATTATTACATTCTGGTTGCATATGGTCACGGCGGGGAAGACCAGGCGCTTGGCGTACACCATGTGTGCCTTGGTGTGCACCGGCGAGGAGAGCAAGTAACGGACCCGGTTGGACGACCAGGTGAAGAGCAGAGCCAACGCCGCCAGGAACGCCAGGAGCCAAGCCAGCCTGCGGGGGTACGATCCGCTGAGAAAGACGTGCCGCAGACCATGAAAGGTGGTGTGTTTCAGGAAAAGCCTGCCGGCTTCGGCCAGGGAGCCCGGTCTCCCCTTTGGATCGTAATTGCACATCTTTGGTCTGCCCCCTTGGATTGCGATGGCACTGGTGTGACCCGTCAGCGGGCTTCGCGTACGGCGCTGCGGGGGAGCGGCGCGCCTGTCACAGAGCACACAGACCTGATCGTCCGTTACTGTGCATTCAGAGCTAGTCTGCAAGTTTTCCCGGGCGACCCAAACAGAGGCATGACTTAATGGTGATCGGACTAGGCTATTTATTTTTTTAACAGTATTTATCCCGGCATTGAACTGACTCTACGAGCTACTGGAGTGTACGAAAAATTCAAAAATGTGTGATCAATGCTCAGAAATGGAACACAAATACCTAAATAGTAGTCACTACGATAATTCTATTTTATAATTATAAACCTCAGCTCATAATTGTAATTTAAACATACTGTCTGCTCCTATAACCCCGAAGATAAACAACTTTTTAATTTTATAAATTGCTATTTTATTATCGCTGCGCTTCTAAATAGGGATATAGGCTATTATCTCAGGCACTCATTAGGTGGTGTCAGACATGACACGTTCAACAATCTGAACCAGTTGCCATGTATGATTCAACTCAAAATATCAAAAAACTCAAATGATTCAAAAAATGAATATAAATGGAAATTTACTGATGCGCGACAGACGGGGTCCAAATGCTGAGCAAATCGAAACAAACACCTAAAATAAATTGAAAACGAAAGATCTGATACGACAATGTTGTAAGACCTTATAAGGACTCCAGAGAAGTTTATCATTTTCCGAAACACCGAGTTTTCCACCAAATCCTAAAGCTTTTGATAGGTCGTCTCTGGACGCCTGTAGTCGGATCCGCTTCAAATAGCGATACAGTCCAAAAGCAAACATTATTTTGGCTGACACGAAAAAACGATCTCCAACAACACTTCTTTCACGATGTCCATATAATGCAGCCTCTGCTAAATCCGCTATCAGTTATGGATACTATCGGAACCGCTGCCGGTGGAGAAACCGACTGAATCTACTGACTGAAGGACGGAGGCTGTGACAGGCATTTGCTTTCTTATCAGCATGCAAAGTCTCACAATATCAATCCAATAGCAGGCTATTTCTCATAGCTGCCACTCTCCTGTTCTTTTTCTCTTTTAATTCCACATCTGATCCGTCTATCCCAACCCCCGGCACACACAAACAGTCTCATTCACGCCTCTCTCCCGGTCTAATAACACAGCACAGGACACAACTCTTTTGCTCCCACCCTCTCCGTATCCTAGCACGTTTCATTTAATGCTGCAACCCTCAATTCGCTATTTTTCCCGGAACATAACCTCCTCGGTATTATTTCAACTCCGCTTTAATTCAAACTAAGATTATTGCCATTCATGTGATTGAAGGCATTTCTTGAATTACTCCTTACGCTTAGAAATAGATAATAACTTTCAATAATTACCATCACGCTCGCTTGTATAAAACACGCAGACGTTAAACATAATAAAAAAACGAACATCTGCACTAAACCCAAAAGTTTCTCACATAGGCATGTCATCTTTTTTTGCACAGAAAAATATGTCTCTGCATAAATATATATCTTTACCGCCAATCCACACTACCCACGTGCCAATTGTTTATTACAATTTTTTCCTAGCAGTAATTCCTTAATCATACGCAGACTATGGATTGTAATCTTACCATTATGGTAAGGAGTTCATTAAAAAGTATATATAGCCCACTATACACGTTTTCTTCTGCATAGTTAGGTGGTTCTGTCACACAATTTACGATATGGCTGCGTTGCAGTTTTCCAAATAACTCTCAAAAAGAGGTTGCAAGAAAAAGCGCAGCGCAAATGCCCCGCGTGAACCGTACTCTCTGTCTGCGGAATCACAAACACATTCTGTGCCTGTTCTCGCTCAAAACATCAGTCGTTTTCGCCCAAATTGCAAATGATGAATTGCAGAGCCCACATTCCTGCTATTGTTCGCTGAGTTATGTGCAAACTGCTTCGCCGGTCACTTACTTCTCCGGTATAACAGTGGTCACAGAAGGAGTTACGAAATGATGCGACGTGTCTGATGAAAAAAGGTCTACACTGTTGAGCAGTAGCCGACCGATCGAAGTCCATGTGGCGCCCTAGGCAAGCTTCACCGCCGGCGCCCCCTATATGAGATGAAGTAAAATTGACTTGCTAGGTCGGCACCATTCAGAAGATGGCGCTCTAGGTGGCCGCCTATGTCACTTAATAGGTGGACGGCACTGCTGTCGGGTCAAAAAATTAACCACAGATTTAGGGAATAAGCGCGGGCGGACAGTGGGTGAAAGTCAACCAGAACTGCGGCTTATTTTATTTACCCATAATTTACAGGACTACACAGGACAAAGAGGTGTCATATACCATCAAAAGAGGAATATCAGTTGTGCAGTATAATTGTGCGCAGGTCTGGCGTTACACTGTGTTAGCATGTGGAAAAAATACAACACTTTTGTACAGAACAGCTAAAGACACCACCATCCGAAACACTGTTGGCTGCTATTACTTTTACTACGGACCCAACCTCAGATCCTATACCAACAGCATATTGTCGAACACAAGCTGACCTTTATTTAAAGCCAGATGATTTAAGCCCCCTCCCCACACATCTTGTAACATGGAAATAAAGCAATTGCTTGCCTGTGAATAACAGCTTGTAATGTGAAAATAAGGGTCCTGCTTGGCCAGGTAAAAAAGCTTGTGATATGCATGAGGAAATGAGGCGAACACTTTCCATGGATGTTATTGATTTTCCCCATATAGGCACCTATCCCCGTAATTCACTTCCCCATTTTAAAAAGTTAATAATATAGATTCTCCACAGCAAAACACAACAAGAGAGTGACAAAAGAATGATGCCTCGGGTGTTCCGTATTCACCATATCGGTGCGGATGAGTTGTGCTTTAGGTGTTCACATTGGTGTAGAGCATCATAATCATACACTTCGTGGATTTATCAAGATATCTGGGCAGCTGCAGATGTGAGGAAATCTTTTGAAAATTAGGAACTGGAAAAAAAAATTGTCTGTTCAGTTGCTGTGCATCAGAATGGAAAGTCACCACACTTCCACAGTGAATAATGTCATGCACAGTAGGCCAATTTCTAGGCGTGACATATTATAAGCACTCTTTCAGCGATCTGTGTTGTAACTATGAGGACTACAGACAGAACAAGCGCTCGTGGTTGATTGTTATTGAACTCTTTTCGTTAGATCACACAGTGTATTGTTCAATAATACACTCAGTGATAAAAAAGTTAAGCACCCAGACAAAGTGGTGGAAATTAAATTAATCTGCATGTGGTGAAAGGTCATATGACTGTATCGCAATGATTATAATATCTGATCAAACGGACAACAGAGTTGACAGTATGGGCACACTGCTGGTCCCATGTCAGTAGGGTGTGGCACCCCCCCGGGCCTGGACACATGCGGTGATACGGTGCGGAAGGGAGTCGTAAAGCCGTTGTATCCTCTCCTGTGGCAAGTCGGCCCACAGCTGTTGTAACTGGCCCTCGAGATCCTGCAGATTGGCACTGGGTCTGAGTTGACATCCAAGCTGATCCAACACATGTTCGTCTGGGGAAAGATCAAGGGACCTGGGTGGCTACGGGAGGACCTCAACATGACGCAGGCAGTCCATAGACACACGTGTCGTGTGTGGATGGGCGTTGTCTTGTTGAAAAACTGTACCAGGGTGCTGTCTCAGGAGGGGTAAGTTGTGCGGACGCAGGATGTCACTGATGTTGCACTGTGCTGTCAGGTTCCCCTGAATCATTACCAGCGATGACCTGAAGTCATATCCTATGTTTCCCCACACCATGATTCCAGTAGTAACGCCAGCATGTCTCTCCACAACATTGGCAGGACTGGTTCTCTCCCCTCGGCGCCACCATACACGCACACAACGGTGATCCGTGGTAATGCAGATTCATCGCTGAACATGGTACGATGCCACTTATCAGCAGTCCATGCCTCCCAGTTATGGCAAACTCCAAACGCAGCCATCTCTGTGCTGGTGTTAACAGCAGCCTACGCATGGTACGGTGAACCCATAATCTGGCTGATGCCAGTCTTCGAGACACGGTGCAGGATGACACAGGGTGTTGTAGAGAGTCCAATACCTGTGTCCGGATAGCAGGTGCAGATGTCATGGGGTTCTGTAATGCTTGGCGCACAATGCGACGATCCTCCCTTGGTGTGGTCTGTCTTGGGTGACCGGAACCTTCATGACATGTGTGGGTGCCCTCACATGCCCATTGGTTCCAACATCGGGCAACTGTGAGACCTGCATGCCCCACATGCCGGGCAATGGCACGATACAACCACCCAGCCTCATACAAACCCACAATGCGACCCCTATCAAACTAGTCAAGTGCTGGTAATGCCGTCTAATGCCTCTATGAGTCATCTATGTCTGGTGACTAGACGTGTCAGCTCCTTGCAAATCGAATCATTTACATACCCATCGCTGGTCTACACATGTAGCAAATTACATCCAAATTGTACCATTACTTCTGGGTGCTTAACTTTTTTTGTCACTGAATATATTTATTACTGATTTAACAATTTGAGACATTTTGAAATGTTGTTTTTGAATGACACGAGGACTGTTTTTTAAAAAGCTGTTTTTAAAATGAATAATTCAAGAAATGAGTTTAAGCAATGGAGGAAAAAGCTATTTTTTACCCTCTTTGAAAAAAAACTATGTTCTGTTGACAGACTAGTGGTATTTCAGCATATACATGCACATTTTATAATGTCAACCACTGAAAACATTTAGCGCATCATGAAATGAAAAATACGAGAAAGGAGACCCTGAACGGCTGAGGAGCAGAAATCCTATTTCAGACAAGAATGGGACAACATTTCACTTTCAAAACTCCAGCAACTGGTCTGCTTAGTTCCTAACATTTATAGTGTCATTAAAAGAAGAGGTGATGCAACACAGTGGTCAGCAGGCCCCTGTCCCAACATTCTTGAAATATTTTGTTGGCATCAAATTCAAATTGAGCATATATTTGTAATAAAACAATAACATTTCTCAGTTTCAACATCTGATATGTTGTCTTTGTTCTATTTTTAATTAAATATGGGTTTATTACATACTTTGCATTAACTCCTCTCCGCTGTGTATTTTGTGTTCTGTATTTAATCTCAGTCTGTTACTGTTGTGTGTTGATGTCTGTCATGGCCTCTTGGGGAAGTTACTCACGAAAGTAATCCATTACAGACGGGGTGGAAAGTTCAGGTCCAGAAAGTACATACTGACACCAAGGTTATGTTTCAACCAACCATTTGTCTGTGACTCTTTATACTCAGCTGGTTGGTTGAAACAAAACCTTGGTCTGGATTTGTACTTTCTGGACCTGAATTTCCACCTGCCTTTATTCAATTACTTTAGTAACTTCCCCAACATTGGTGCCGCCTCCTGTCTCCAGTGTTCTGTGTAGGACTGACTTCTCCTACTCCCTGACCCCGACTCCGAAGCTACCCAATGATTCTAGTTCTTATTGTCTGTTTCCCGAAATAAAGCCCCTGCATACCTCATTCTGAGTTCCCATGTTTCTCTTCTCAACAGTGTCCCTAACAGCTGTGCCAAAAAAACAAACCCGCCGCCATTGGTCAAGTGGCAATAAAGATTCTCATTGTAGAGAGTCTGAAATGGAGGGTACATTATAAATGTTTCTTTATATACACAACATAATGAATACATCTAAGCATACTGATTAATGTAATTCTCCATCTAGATAACATACTGACTGGCCTCATATCAACATTTGCCTAGATGTTTACATATTTCCATATTAAACTGAATTTGTAAATACCATAAGTGACAAATATTAGCCTGATTTGATATTCATATTCGCACATTTGAAGTGGGACACTAGGACAGCTAGAGATAGAGGTACGGACCGTGCGCTGATTACAGTGTGTTGCTGTATCCACCACCCGACAAACCACCTCAGGGATAAGAACCTGAGTGCAGCCATGCAGTGGGTGATACCTCAGCACCACACTAGACCAAATGAACCAGTGTGAGTTTTTTCCCGGTGGCTGGAGTGCCAATCCTGCCACCAACCCCCAAGCCTCCATGTATGTTGGAGGACCTACTTGCAGGGCTGGATGGACATTAACGTCATACCCACGACGAAGTAATTGCAGGTTAAGGGCCTTGTTCAGGGGCCCAACGGCATAAGATCATTCTTGGCATTCATAGGATTCGAACCAACAATCTTCTGATTGTTAGGACAGATCTCTAGCCACAGAGCCACCACTCCACCCCGTAAAATCCCAGAATTCATAGCACATTGTCTACAATATCTGTCCTCAATGGCCCCAGAAGTAAACCTAATAGCAAATACATGATATTTCAAAGCTGGGGGGACTCTGGCCTTCCTCCAGATAGATTAAATGGGAACATCCAATTTTTTCTGCTTCCAGGTGGAAACAGGAATACAAAATTTCAGTTTGTAGGCCAGAACCCTGCGTTGAAATTTAACTCTTGCATCCTTAATTGAAAGGGTTTACTGAGCGAGGATTTGGGATGTCATCAGTTCAGCTCAGGGAAACAGAAAATAACTTAATAGGACATAATCTCCTCTTCCACATGCTCAGGACCTTTAACTGTTCCCATTGTGTAACGATAAATCCCCCTTGCTTAAATAAATGTGTTGGTCTCCTCCAAATTCCAGTCCTGGCTAAAGAGCGAAATGAGATATTCGCAGCTCCAGTGCTCTAATCCTGCCAAGGGGGTAATGATCCACGCGAAAGAGAAACATGAGCCTGTAGCGCATTTCAATTAATATTCCATAGTGTTTCTATTAGCAGGATCATTATGATTAATTGTCATGTGAGGCTGGAAAGAGACGCCGAACGTTTCTGTTACAGTGGGCAAAGCAGAAGAAAGAATCCAGGGCAAAGAAAAGGGACACTGGCTGCTTCCAATATCTTAATTTCCAAAAGGCCCCATTCAGGCAAAGAATTGCACCTGTGGGTGTTATACATCTAACGCAACTGGGTCATCTGTATCTTTCAATCAGCTTTGTCTACCTTGTTACGCATGATGTGCTGAGTTTGACTTTGATGGATCGTAACTCTACACAGTGCTTTCTAAGACCAGCAGGAGGTGCAGTGATTAAGGACACAAATTTCTATGTGATGGGTACCAAATCAAGGTCCAGGAGGACTGCTGAAGCCATTCATTTTTATATAAATGAGTAAAAATTGCTGCGTGGTGTTGGTTGAAAAGGGCACCTATGCAGACATGCTGCTCAGAGCATTTCATCTGAATGTAGCCTGAATTGAGAGAGAGACTTCTTTAAAGGATTCTGTATTCTGAAGCATAAAGCAAAGCCAACGGCCAGCCATTTTCATCTTTAAAAACAACAATGTACCCTTTAAATGGCAATTTTTAACCTGAAATGCTTATGAGCCAGCATGGTGTCAATTTTAATCAAACACCAACGAACAGCATTCTCACCTGAACCATTAAACTGATTATCCTGCCCCCTGGTGTTCATCCATAGAATACATGGGCTTATTTAAATATTTTAACAAAAAGACAGAATTAGATGATTGGTTATAAAACGTTATTGTTGAAAATGGCAGCAATGTAAAAGCAGAAAAATGGAATTCCAGTCAAAAACATCATGTGGTCCTGTGTGTTTCAGTCTGAAACTAAAATTAAAGTGTTTTACAACACAGAGACCTGAGAAAACAGCTGCTGCCATTTTCAAATGACAAAGTCAGAGCATTCAGCCACCCACTCACAAAATATCTCCTTTGCATGTTCTGAAGATTGTGTTAGCTCATTCATCATTTAAATTAGGAATAACAAACCTATTCAAAGTATCTGTGTTTTCACAGTTACTGACAAGGGTAGAGTGGGTACTGGAGTGATTATTATTGGATTAAATAAATCTTCCAACTGCTTATTCTTGTCAGGTGTATGTAGGTGTGGGAGGGGGTGGAGCCTATCTCTGGCAGCACCGGGCATAAGGGCCGGGATTCCAATTCATCCCAGGGGACATTTACACACACACACACACACACACACACACACACACACACACACACACACACACACACACACACACACACACACAGAGCAGAGATTCAAACCCCAAGCCCTGTGGGTGTGAGGCATCTGCATTACCCGCGGAGCCACAGACGCACCCATGAGTTCATTAAAAAGCAAATTCAAAGACTGCAACCTTTTCAAATGAGCTCACAAGGAATCTTGAGTAAATGCAGGTGATTATTTTTTAAGGATACATTCACACACCCTAAGCATGCTCACACACCGACACAGACATACAGAAATGGACTGGGAGAATAGTGTCGTTTAAAATGCTTACTCAAAACATGTACTCAGTCTGAGCCTCTACAGTATTCTTGTATTTTCTGCCCATGTATTGGGATTTTGTGTATGTGTATGTGCCTGTGGGTGCTGACAGTGCAGGGTGATGCAGGGGCCACATAAATGCCAAAGCTAAGCTGTCACTCCAGCCCATTGCTGTCCCAAAGATTCATGGACGTTTCATCTCACAACATTACAGTATGTGGCATGCTGGGCTGGAACCCAGAACCAAAGCCTTTCTGTAAGGTTACAATCCATATCCGACTGCAATGGGATTTTGCAATGGTGGCAGGTCTTAGCCCATCAGGTTCCCTAGGCAAGCATCTCTGCTGCCTCCTCCCCCCCCCACCGCCAATTTCAAAATAAATGCCCAAACAATAAGAATGATCACGTTAACTTTAACTGTGTTCATTCAGATACCCCAATGGGGAGAACAGTATGTGCAAAGATTGATCATTTAAATTTAAATTCTATACCGAATATACAGACTGCAAAATCTTTTTATGGTATTACCTTATGCTTGTGCATGCGACTAATCGTGATTAAAAAAAAACAAAAACAATTTTCATCTTTTCAACACTTCATTTACAATTGTGTTTGGTGATATCATGCTAACTTACCAGCATCCTTGACATCATTCCCCTCCCCCTACATTGCAGCAGCAAAGTGTCCCCCACTCAAGACAAAGTGAAATTGGCATCCCCTGAGAAGATGGCGTCCCACATCGCATAGCTATTCTGTACCGGCACTGCACAGACCGCTCGTACTTCTAGTAACGTGCAAACCAACTCCACTTTGTCACAGACTGTATACACCTTGCTGAAACTGGCAGGCTAAGTTGGTGCCCCCTCATAAGCTGGTGCCTCAGGCGGCTGCCTATGTGAAGTATGGGATTGACCGGCCCTGCTTGCAGTCCCCGGTTAGTAAGCGCTTTGGTTGAATTGCTCCAGCAAAATCTGCTTCAGGTTTAACTGATCAAACTGCCAGCCAAGCAAATACGGTGACTCCCAGTAGGACGAGAAGGGGCGAAGATCGAGCAGATCAAGATGCAATACTACACTGAACATCGGGAAATGGTGTTACAATGGAGTCATCAGTCTGGGAGACAGCTGGAGGGCCTCAGCCCCGGCTCAGAAGAATAATTCCCAGATTCAGGTAAATGTAAGCTCTGTACTGACTTGGCAATGGGTGGTTTGTGGTGGTGAGTCACTGTCCCAGCCAGCTGGCATGTAACCACGGCGATGGGGGCAGGTTGTACTGACAGATGGCACGTTACGTGAGACGTGTAGGTTAAGGAAAGGAAAGGAAGGGAAACAGGAGGATGCGCGTGCATGGTTCTTTCCAGGGCACCCCTCTTCCATCTCGCAGTCCCGTATTCCCACCCGCATTAAGCCAGTGCCATTTGATGTTGGCCGCTCTCTCATTAATCCTGACAGGCAGAAAGTTAGACAGCCGAGAAGTTGGTAAGGAGCAGCTCTGGTTATAAACATACCTCCTATGTTCCCATATCTCCTTCTCCACCCAAATCCAGATAAAGGGCTTTTGAAAGGGAAAACTCTTTTTTCCTGATGTTGACAAATGATGTGCCATAAATTACAATTGTCTTATTCTTTTAGACATTCCATAAACAATGCACAAACATCATGCTGAATTGTTTCATCTGTGTGTACTCCCAAATGAGACCCAAGAGAGGTCCACAATTTGTAATCTTAAGAAAGTGCTTATTTTAAATTTCTCTGGAAGCAAATCCAGCCATACAAGTCAAAAATCAAATGAAATAGCAAGCTGCTTTAGAAACAAATGTTTACAAGAAATGGCTCTCTAGGTAAGCCTAAGTAGGACAAAGTTGGGAGTTGCTGTGAAAGGGATCAATCATCAAATGGCAGGTGACACACATGGTGACACTGTAAATAGGTGGTCACACATTTAGCACTAGTTATGGCTGAGGAGTTTAGTGTCAAAAAATAAAACAGTTGCAGATGAATCGATGGATAAAAATTGTAAGCTCTTCCCCCTTTTCGATTTTGGAGTTTCTTTCAGTTCACCTCCCAAAAGCAGAGTCAGAATCAGACGACTCAGGCTGACATCACTGTCATGGTGTGAATCCTGCAGGACGTGTACACTGTACCGCGTACGTCGTTGGTCCAAAGTGTGGAAGCAGAGATACCAGGCGGTATGAGAATGAAGAGGCTCAGTGTGAAAGTCACCCCCCCTCTAGATTTTGACATGGACCCTTGGTGTGATCCCTGCATGTGCCTGTGACGTTTTGGGGGTGCGAGCCTCTGCCTGTCATTGAGAGCCCATTGCTAATGGGCCCTAATCAGTAAATATCTGTGACAAAAAATTAAAAACACAACAACGTGAGGCCCTGTATAATTTTGTCATGGCTTGGCAGTGTCTAAACTTGGTACAATTCAACTCCTGCAGCGAGGAACGTCAAACTTCTGGTTGAAGTGAAATTTCTTTTTCTTTTGTTTTTATTGCTTCTGCTTCTCCTCCCCAACTTCATCCTAAGAGCCCCTACTGCGGCGCTGTAAACAGAGATCGCTGATGGAGACAGAGTACATGTCTAGAAGCTGTCAGATGTGAATAAAGAGCAGGTCTAATGAAACACCCAGGGCCTGCAGGGATGCACTGTTGGAAGTGTAACTTTAGCTAGTCAGAGGGGGGCAGCAGGGAGCCAAAGCAAACACACACACACACACACACACACACAACGTCCCTCAGGTCTAGCAGAGGATTACAGCATATTGTACTTCGGCATTTTATTTCAATTTGACTTCATTCCAGGACTTAATGGTTTTTGAGAATACATTAGCAAGAGGCAGGAACCCCACCCCCCGCCCCGCCAAGAAATCCCAAATCTCCAACCACAAGCAACATGGAAAATGACACTTCAGGGTATCTAAACTGCAATGGGATTCGCCACAGTAGTGCATGTTCCACTGTGAACATGAGTAATGTTATCACTACATTTAATCACCCCGGCAGCGTGACAAAAGGCTGCAGAGACAGGAGCTCAGTTAATCAGAAAATTATGGCCACAAGATACATAAACACACATCCAGTACACTAAGACATGGTCTTATATACATTATGCTAAGGGTGGCGCACCCATAAACAGTAGCGCTATATTAACACACAGGCATTGATGCTACCTGCTTTAAGGGTAAGGTTAGCAATCTTTTGAAGGCTGTATATTTTCAAGGACTTCCCAGACCTTTTCACTTTTACAAACAATAGACATACCAATGCAGGATTATGTTATACATGTCACAGTATTTCAGCCGCATGCTTGCAGGCAAAATGGTTTTCATTTAACTATCGGTTTGGGGGAGATAACTGCATAGGGTATTTGACTTTTAAACAGTATACCACAGGAAAAATCAGTAACCTAAAATCATGAATGATTTTTACACTAAGTAATAAAATGATAATAGTAATATACGTTTCGGGGTCTCTTTCACGGAGAGGGGATTTCAGTCAGTACGTGACAGTTTCATCATCTTAGCTAGCCTTTTATTTTTCCAAAGCACCGAACCAAACACGCCATAGGGGACGTCCTATGATATATAATAATATAATAAAAGAGAGGATCATATACAAAAATGTTGTTGTAAAAAGCCATACATAGTTCTTAGCAGAAGATAATAAAGTATACTGGTACCGGTATATCGGAAAATTACGGATAATACATTTACTTAAAAAACAACACACACACACACACACGCGCGCGCGCGCGGTGAAGCTAGGATAACGGGTTACTGGTACTTGGGCAGAAAGTGCTGGATCATGTTCATTCCTCACATATTTACGCTTTTCACGTGCTCACTCAATTAAAGTGGCTGCCACTTTTATGCAAAGCAAATTGGACATTTTATCTGTCTAATTTTATGGCATTTTAACTAGAGCAATTCAAGTTAAGCACCTCGCTGAAGCGTGCAAAAGCTGGGGCAGCTGGTTCAACGTGTGCCGGTGTCTTCTTGACTGGCCTCGTCGAACCACCGGGGATGCAAAATGCTGAATGTTTCAGGTCTTCATGACCCTACATTTGTGGTATAATTACACTGGTACCCTCGCGCTTCTAAGGCGACTTATGGTTTTGATGTATTTATATGCTGGATTTGTTACTGTGGATGAATTCAAAATTAAATCACAGTTATGCCACAGCAGTCCCTCTTGGGAATTTAAAAAGAAAATATTCAAGTTACAATGGGGTACATGGTATCTAGTTGGTACCCTCCCGCCCCCACCCCCGGGTGCATGGGAGTATAAAATGAACAAACTAGTACAATAATGTGAAGCCCTTCCGAAAGATGGTAACTCTAGTAACTCCTGTTGGAAGAAAACATGACATTGACACTGAAGACCTTAGATATGGAGGAACTGGTAGCCGACACGTGAACCGCAGTTGTTCTGAAACCTTAGTTTTGAAGTCCTGACCATTTTGCAGAGTGTACTGAAAAGACAAAGCTAAAAGGTCATTTTAACTGTTTTTAGTTAAAGACTAAAAAAAATAATGGAATACATGTTCCTGACATTTTTTTGGACAATTTATGGAAACGTTTATTATTTTACGCACTTTGGAGAAAGATGTTAAAACCCCTAGGCTCATCTGAAAAAAGCTAAACTCCAGTGCACAATCGCTGGACTAAGTGCAGCGCATATAGAGGTACTGTATTACATTCCTGCTCCGTTTAATGGCTGTCAGAGTTACAAGTTGCATAACCCCCCCTTTTTATTCTTCCGTTAATGTCCTTCCTCTCGTCGTTATAGCCTTTAGCTTTTAAATCTCTAAATTTATTTTCAAATTCAGCCTGTAAAATGCTTAGCAGTTACTAACCCACGACATTAATGACAAGGCTACCTGCTGCCTCAAAATTACATAATATTTGTTTTTTCACCACAAGGTGAAAGATGGTAAAATGTCCAAATGGGTTTGAGATAGCTGCTATCCATTCAGAACCAGCACAGCTAAGAATGCCAGCAGCACCTGGGACGGTGCATTCACACCCCTCCTTACAGGACCACCCAGCTGCACCCAGTCACCTCACCAACTAAAGTGGGCAGCTTAGTAAGAAGTGTAGCCTGTGGCAAACAGCTTAGTGGACTTTCTGTATGGACAAATGGGCTTGAAAGACTGTGGGAGCAGTTTCTTTGTCCCTCTGAGATTGACTGCTGATGTAGTGATAACAGAAACCAAGTTCTGAAACTCAGCACCGGCAGGATTATTGCTGTCACACTGCTAACCGGTTAACCCTCTAGTCACTGGCTGTAACTGACATTACACTGTATTACTAGCCTCTCTCAAAACCTCCTCGACATTTTCATAAACTCACTGCACCAGTGCTTCTTTTTAGCTGTAGTACTGTAGACCATCAGCACAGAACTTTTTATATTAAGCCATGCAGTAAATAAATGTGGTTCAATAATCGAGGGCTTGCTTATTAGTTAGTTAGTTAATCTGGAGTGTTAGGGCTACAAAAACAAAAGTGTGCTGTCACTTGGACCCACTGTAAAAAAAAAACTGTACAAATTGTCAAAAGGTGAGTAGGGACAGCAACCAGCGAGTGCCGCTATCCGCCCATTAACTTCTTGGAGCGAAGCCAGTGCTACGCAGCATACAGCGGTACAATAAAAATGCTTTTTAGCTACTTTGACTTCCCCTTATTCCTGGGTTTCTTTGGATCCAGCTGGCACCTGCCCCGTCCTGCAGTCCAGAGCTTAACAATTTTCTCCTTATGGACCCACCGCCATCTCCTTTACATAAATGTGTTTTTGTTTCCCACCATCAAACAATCTGATTAAAAGAATAAAGTGCTAAGCGGGTTTGGCAATGAGATAGCATGGCAGGGGTATTTGAGGAGAGCCTTAGGGACTCCTGCTGTATTCACAACAATGACCTGTTTAAATTAAGATCTAGTCGGAGATCCTCACTATGACGTTTCGGGGTTGGACCCCCCCTTGGCACTACTGATGACAATCAGCTTCCTACTGCCTGAATAGGAATAAATCAGTGGGCGCTTTGCACTGCGAAAGACACTTAACTTGTACCTCCATTAGCTAAGAAAGGAGCTAAACATGAGTATGAAGTGGAATTATTAGTACACTGGCATCTGTATGTTAACTGTTTTTAATTAGGGTCATGTGAATGCCTGTACATTACACCTACAAAAAGGGGGGCATTTCACATATTGAGCAGACTGTTTTATCCGAACTGATGTGCAATATTGAGAAAGCAGGGTCAGACAGTCCCTGGAGCAATTGGGGGTTAAGGGCCTTACTCAAGGGTCCAATGGTGAAATCACTGTGCAGTTCCTGGGATTTGAGCAGGTGACCTTCCCATCACAGGCACAGCATCATATCCAACTGAGCCACACTGGAAGTTTAATCAAGCAATTGATTACATATTGTTATATTTAACATGACCATTCATGCTGGTCCTTATACGATACCCGAAGCTAAATGTACTTTTACCTATAGATCGCGCCTATTCGAGGTTGCTGACAAATATTCCTAGCAGAACGCTGCCCTCCGGCGGCGAGGAAAAGCAAATGCAACACCGTGGCAAGGGGTTTGTGGCCCCGCGACTCTTTCACGTCGGGCAGGAGGGCGACACCTCAATGTGTGACAATTTGCAAAGCACTTCAAGGCACAATGACGTCAGAAAGACGTTCCTCTCCCTCCTACGTAAAAACACGCCAATAACTCATAGATGTCAATGTCTGGTGATTTAGCTATACAACGTATAACGCGCAAACAATTAATCATTGTTTTGCGCATTTGAACACTACAATAACTCACAGACAAAAGAATAATCATCAGCACGTAAACAATAAAGCAGAGCGATAGATCATTTAGTATTAATGAAAAGCACTTTTCATGAATGTAAAGCGTACAAAGAACTTCAAGAAACGTTTTAAAAGAATTTGTTTTAAAAAGCTGGTATACTGTAAATTAACTAAACACAAAACCTGTGAATTGACAACAAGGAACTGTAAATGTGGCTATGCAGTAGTCTTCTATTTATAATTCACTTAATAATTCACCCAATAAAAAAGAACATGAAAATTTTACATTTGCATCTATTGATTAAAAACTCCTCATTGGAAAAAGAAATGGAGTACAATACAAGCCGACTCAATCCTACTAAAGAAAGTAAAATTTGGCCTTCACTGTAACATGGGGAAATTTATGTGGATGCTGTGAATTATTCCATTGTCCCGCACTGTTTTTTTCAGACTGTAATAACGTCGAATGACGCATGGGCGTCTCCTTATTTCCATTTATCATTGCGCTTAGAGCGTAGCTGTTTTTATATTAATGCAGTCTCCAGCTATCACCCCTTTAACTGCCATCAGCAGCCCTGGCACAGTATGGAAAGCCTGTCCTCTAGACAGGAGGAAATCAAAATGTATTTCTTTCATTATTGAAACTCCCTGTCTCCCTGTCTGTTGCCGTGGTGATCGCAGCTCGACATCTCATGTTAATATGGGTCCCAGACGTCGCAGTGCGCAACAATTACCAGCCACTATTGCGCTAAACAATCAGTTGAATCATCGTGGATGATGTCGCACAAATTAATCACAAATGCTTTAAAATAACCCTAATATTAGGCTATAACAGAAAATGGCAGAGCATGACCATTAAGTTTATTTTTAGAATAATTAAGTTTATCGCTTTCTGTTCGATCCGTGGGTCGCACCCGAATTACACCCAGGCGTGAAAATTGGATGGCAACATTCAGCGATTTAAAGGGGAGTGAGATTAAAAGTCAACATGCACATTCACACGCGACGCTCGATTAATTTGCACTGAAGCTGAAGTTGCATTTGGCATAGCGTCGTCATAAATGATTTACGACGAGTGGCCTTTCGCATAAATGCGCCCGGACTATAAACTTTGTACTAATGGCTATGAGCAATATGTAATGTTCAGCTGACAATTTTTATCGGATGTTTTGGACCTAAACACTCGCCACTACGCACAGCACTTTCCTACCAAAAATAAAGAGATGTTGCAGAAAAGCTGACGACGCAACGTCATCTTTACGCATATTTTATATTGCGCACGGATACTGGGTTTTTGTGATACTTTATTAACAGTGATGGCAGTGAGCTATTAATATCCATGGTACGTATCAATTTCATCCAATTTCAAGTTACTGAGGGCACGGACCAAGGTCATATGCACTTCCTGTACAGGCAGTTGATCTCATATTTCGTCATGGGCAGAAAAGGGCAGCCGAAGTGATATGGTCCAGGGAAATCAGAGAGCAGCTGGGCTAAGTAAATGTGCCGCAGTGATTTATACATAAAATAAATGTTAAAACTCATAACATCCGGCCAGCGGTCTGGGCGCTACTGTAGAACCGTCCCACAATTTATTCACATATTTCTCCTTGTCACTAAGTTACGCATCACAAGCATTTTTTTGTACCAGCAGATGGAAATAAAAGCTTTATGAGGGACAGACAAAAAGTGAGCAAAGATGAGGACAGAGACGATAAGGTATTGGCCGATTTTTATCGCCAATAAGCAAACCAAAGTCTAAATATGACCAGGTCCATATTCAACTCAGGGAAGGTCAGGAGTTGTCGAGAATTTGGGGACTTCCTTCGGTAATAATATTAAAAGCTCCTACAGTCTGTTCCTTTCAAACACGTCAGGTGTTTTGAGTTTAGGGGGAACAGATGCCCAGATCCTCCTGTGCCTGCTCACTTAGCCTACTGGCGGACTCTAGGCCCGTTTGTCTTGCATCTCAATGAATCAGCGATCTCATCTGTCACTCATCATTGTATCATCAGTCACTGTATTTAAGCTGACGTTGATTTAGACTTACTTTCTTAGATGACCATCTCCTTCCTACATTATTTCGATTTCTTTCCGAAAACCGGAGACGTATTGCTGGGGGGTTTGGAGAGAGATCCGCAGTTTGCGAAACGCTGCGTGAAAACAGCCCGGGTGGAAGAGACGGTATCGGTTTCTCAATGCTGGTAAATGTTTAATGCGTTGCTGATGTCAGCAACCAAAGCGATCTCGGCGGGAGCCTTAATTAAACAATGCGGATGCACCTCAAGTTACTGCGCAAGGGCACCGCCCTCACTCCGGCTACATTCAGACTCATGAAAACGCCCGCCAAGGGGACACAAGTGCAGATGTCAGGAAGCAGCGCACGTTTATGCCTCACTTGTCTGCCGTCGCGTTCGCCATGCATATTCGTCGACATGGGGCCGTACACTCATTCATCGTAACAGCCGCTTTAAAATAATTTTCGAATTTAGATTTAGGTAGGCCTAAATGCACAATAAAGAGCTTTTAAGTCTTGCCCCGCATAAAAAAATATTGCCTGAATAAAAGCTACATATTATAAACAGGCCCGCTAGACAGGAGAGAGACAGTAAATGGGATAAAATAGCTGAATATTTGCACGGCAGGCACTAAAAATTTGTGCTTACCTAACCAAGGCTGTCTATCTGACAAATAAATACAGTAAAGGCTTTCCGTAACTGCAATTTGAATAGTTTCTCAGATCACACTGAGCTTCCTTACTTTTCCTTACCAAATAGATCTGATAGATTTAATCTATTGCAAATACTGCAGTAAGCTTAAGAGCTATTAAAAATTTCGTTGCTATGTTCTAAGAATATAAGGTCAATTTATCACGTAACACTGCATGTGTTAACAGTGGTTAATCAAGCTGTTTCCATTAAAAATCCATCAATACACCTCTTTCCAAACCCCCTATTCCATTAAAGGGTCATGAAATCTATTAAAAATAACACAGTTTAGCCATGACTATGACTTATGACCACAAAAATATTAAAGTTTGGGCTAAAATATTATACAAAATATAACACATGACTACATATCCATCCATCCTCTAACCACTCATCTTGCTTGGAGTCAACGTTTTGGCTGCAGCCTATGAAAATGATGTTCTATCTGCAGAACCACAGACAGCGGCCATCTCTCAAAAATTTAGGGTTCATGTTTCGGACAGACCAGGAGCTCCGCCCCCAATTCCGCATGGGCTGGAGAAGACTGCGTGTGCCAGTCACAACCATCCTCTTGGCATGTGTGCTTCCCCTGAGACTGTGCCATCAGTAGTGCTAGGGGTTCTTACTGCCTGACACAGGGGCTGTAGCTATCGACAACCTCCTGTTGATTTTTTTCCTATTTCCACTTTCTTTCAGATGAAATTGCTACTTTTATCTCATCTCTTTATCTCTTGCTCAAGATACAACTGGCAGAGCAAGGCCATCAGCAGCCCTCTCCAGCACCCTGGGGCTCCTGTACCTACTCCTCTGAGCTCTTCTCCAGCACAGAGGCAATTCCCAGATTAAGAGTTTTGAATCAGTTTGAATCATCGAGTGATGAGGAGGGGCATTTTGTGTGTGAATCAATTTTCAGCTGGGTTCAGTCTCACGTTTAGTCTCAGTATGCTGCGTCTCACCCCTGTATATGCCCCTTCCCCGACTAAATTCAGCCCCCATCCTCGAACCCTCCTGGTTACCCCTGGTTGTGCCGGATAAACTTGTCTCTAAGGGGCCAAATCAGGTGAATCCTCTGCTGCCTGTATATATGTTCATGTTTACACTCCGCCAGTATATGTAAAATAGAAAGAGGTAATATTTATGTAGACATTGAGATGGTGGTTCACGTCTCTGACAAGAGTGGAGGTGCTGAGTGTGTGCTCATCTGGATGCGTGCTGTAATGTGAAGTGGATGTTCGCAGGACACACTGTGAAAGGCTTTGCTTCATTAAATGAAAATGCATCAAGGATAAATCGATAGACAAAATAATATTACTGCACCTTGACCGTACACAGAAGCTGTTATAGTATTATTAGTTTAACCATCTTCCATACCAAGTATCATGGTGATCTTAGAGCGGGGGGGGGTTTGCTGTCGATAAAATGTCAAAATTCTGGATGGGCATGCACAGAAACTAGGTACTTTCAAACCCCCATCTTTGGAGTTATGAGGATACAGTGATACCCACAGAACCACCTTGGCACCTGTGCTATTACAGGTTAATTATTACTAGAGTTATTATAGATTAATGTAGCAGCAGCAGATAAGAAATGCTGTTGTTCAGTTATGTCTTCTGTGAATGTGTACAGCATTTGATGAGTAAAAGGCAACGCAGAATGTGAGGCACTATGGGTCTCTCTGTCACACACACACATAAACACACCAAACAGCTCATGGTGTCCTTCAAGGAAGTTAACATGTGGAGTCAGGACCTCTGCAGAACAAAACGTGACACGAGGCCAGGCTCGACGGGAATGAAAGCAAAGCCGCGCATAATGGAGGCCGTTTCGGAAGTGGGATCTCTGTTTGCATCTTTCTGTGTGCGGCGGGGGCTCATATTCTGCACAAGGACAGAAAGATGAGCCTCCCTGGCTGCTGGCAGTCAGCTCTGCTACCATTGATTCAGGTTGAGAGAGGCTCCAAAACACATCAGTCAGAATTATACCACTTTATAAAGCGTCTCCAGGCCCGATCTTCAGAGCCAAGAGCTGGAATCAGCATCACATTAAAGAGCATTTTTTATTTAGGTAAAGTACATTTGACTTAAGTCTCCTGCGATTTTGCAAATAATCTGGAAATAAATTGCAGATGCATTAAAACGGGATGCTGATGATCTATTCAGGACATTAGAACAGGAGGGCATAGAGCATATACAGTTGCAGCAGCGCAGCCCAGTTAGTTTGCCTATGACATCCTCAGAGACGTCTGTTTAGCGATTCCTAAATGCTACTCACCATTGGGAGCCATTAATCATCTGGGTGGACGGACTAATGGCACTGAAATTACAGGATTATCTGTGTGTAGCCTGCTGGCCTTTGAACAAAATGAAGGCGCATTCAAACATAAATAGAAACAAAATACTCCTTTGCTGCATGTTTTTGCACGACATGGCAGACCCCCCTGTGATCTGTGGCTCAATAAAGGAGCCTGAAGGTCCGAATAGTGGGCAGATTTTAATAAAAGACTCAGGAACTGGAAGGACGTTGCAGATCACGAAGGTTCAGATCAGTGATCACCTATGCTTCACCCACAAGCTACTAGTGGCTCACAGTGATCTAAGTATTCTACATAATATTATTTAGAAACAGGATCAACTATGTTTTGCTAATACACGTGTATTGCAATTTGTCTGCTGATGTGTACTGCACTGCCGTGGCATGCTGCAGAGTGGATGTGGCAGAAGATTTCTTTTTACCATTGCTACCCCCCCACCCCCACCCCCAAGGTCAACAACTTATATCGTCATATAACTCAAACACGTAGCTCACGTGATTATTTTATTTGCAGAAGTAGCTCTTTTAAATAAGGTTGCAGACCCCTGCTTATACTTAGTCTTTGGAAGGGCAGTTTTAAACTTTGAGAATATGTAGCTTTACTGTAGTCTTAAGAACTGAATTCAGGATATTTGAATGTGTAAGTGGTGTAATATATTCTCATTTTATACCTATGATTGCCATTTAGTTTTATGTAAATGATCATGTTTACATGCATAGCAAATTAATGATAGCTAATATTTCTCCAGCTAAACAGACATTTGATTTTGAGTTCATTTTTTTCTTCAGCCTCAGCCGACAGTGTGTTTCTCTGATCAAAGAACAGTTTTCTAAGATACACAGAGCCCAGCGTGGTCAACACTGTGCTGACTGGGCCTAAGAGGAGAGTCTGCTAATACTGGAAAATGTCCCAGGAGTTTTGGCAGATAGAAAAAATGTAATTAAAAACCCACAAAAACCACAAATCTGCATACAATGTGTACTCTTAGCAGTATTAATAACTAAATTTTAACAATCATATTAAGACTTCATTACACTTATTAATGCTTATTAATACTTATTAAACCTTGTTGGTTTTTTGTTATACCAGTGATACATTTCATGTTACTAAAAACAGTTAAGGAAAGCTAGGAGGCTAGCGTTAAGAGTTAACATACATGTTCTGAGAATACAGGGCATGAACACAGTAAGGGTTAGAAAACATTGAAGTGTTTTTACTGGTGTTTCTTAACTCCCTGTGTCTGTTCACAGTCATACCTCAGGATTTATATGCATCTGATAAGTTCACCTTAACAGCTTCTCTTTGCTGACCTTTGACACGGGGGTGAGCTGTACTTTAGGCCAAAGCATGAGAACTCTGAAGCAGCATCACTGCTCACAGCTCCACAGAAATGAAAAAGAATTAGAAATGACTATTGGACATTACTACCATCGTCTCTCCTGTCTGTTTTGTTGTAGTTAATGATTTATTGTTTCTAGTTGTAGTACTTGATTCCTGATTTTTCTGGTTGGTATTTTCTGGCAGCTACTTTGGGGATATTTCTTTACTTGTTCCTTCATAACCTTTTTTGCGCATAACTACGTTATCCACACATCTACGTTTGCATACTCGCTCACCTCTCGGAATTGTTCGGTGCCACATTTTCGACCACGGAATCTGCAGTCTAGTAGCATGTCCTCGATCCGATGCCGGGTGCGGTTGAAGAACTCGTCCAGGCTGAAGCGGGCTCCCTTGCGTTCGGGCTCTGGGGCAAGCGGGATCCCAGGGGCCATGCTGTCCTCGTAGCCTAGCAGCTGGCCCATGAACAGCAGGTCGCTGTAGCTGATCTGGGAGCGGCGGAATGTATTGTAGTTGCAGAAGGTGATGGCAGGGAAGACAAGCTCTCTGGCTTCCCTTTCATCCAGCATGGTGATGCGGTCGTACTGTAGGAAGTAGATGACACGGTCTACCACCTGGACGATAAAGAGTGATACCGACAGCAGGAAGACGAGTGCCCACAGCCCCTGTCTTATACCAAATTTCTTCCCCTCCACAAAGATGTGGTTGGCGCCGTGCAAGGTGCAACTCCCAAAGAAGGTGGCGATATCGTCCAGCTCAACAGTGTCCTCCTCTTCCTCATCGTATACATCGAATTCGTCGCAGCGTTCCTCGTAGGACACCACCTTCCCCTCGCCTGGCCCCCCTGCCCTCACCACCCGCTTGTAGTGGTCGTCAAGGCTGCCGATGTACGAGCCTGCAGCGGACTCGTCAGCGGAGGAGAAGGAGATGGTGCACATGATACGGACAGGCATGGTGGCGACTGGGGCTCACGTCTCAGATAGACACTCGTTTGGACCAGATAATTAGATGTCGCTTCTCGACTCTCACTTTTTCTTGGCAGCAATGGTGGGTTGGGAGAAACCTGGGTCAAACCCAGGAAGACACCCCAACTTCTCAGCTAGCCTGTCTCAGAGGGAATATGTGCGAAAAGTGTCCATGGAGGTTACAGGCAGTTAGATAGTAAAAAAAAAATTATAAAATTATGGTAAAAATCGACACATCCACTGGGAAAAAACAAAAACTAAAGGAAGCAGGTGGGAGGGAGCTGACAAATAAAGTTCTGGTCCTCTTGTTTTTCAGTCCTCTGTACCGCGGGAGGTGGGATGAAGTTCGGAGTGGGAGCAGCAGTGGAAGACGGGGATGGACAGCCAAAGCACAAGATAGGACAGAGTTGTGTGCCCCTCTCTTCTCGTCTGGTCTGCAGGCAGCTTTAGTGGCATTGGGGAATTACTCAATCTGAGTCCTGCCCCCGAGTGTAGCATAACGCACCCGGCGTCAGGAAGGAAGAGATCCATTCAAGGGAAGTAAGATATACTCCCCATTAACAGCCCGAATTTAACGATTCGCAGGCATCATTTTTCCTCCCTGGAGCTCCATGCGGGGTTGGGGGTGGGGGGGAGAGAGTTAGGGTGTTTTTTTCAGTTGATTCGGTACTCTAAAGTGTCTTTGATTGGTCCTTTTCTGGAAGAGCCACACTAAGCATGTCACCTGATGGTACGAGCAACCAAAACTGCTGTATATAGATCATCAAGCCATGGTACAAAACAACATACAATGTACAAAGCAGTCCCTGGAGCACTTGGGGGTTAGGGACCTTAGTCAAGGGCCCGAAGAAATCACTCTGCCGACTCAGGAATTTGAACTGGCAACCTTCCAGTCACTTACCCATTGAGGCACATGTCCCATTTACCCATTTACAGAAGGATGGTGCAATGTATTTGGGTTTCTATTTTCTTTTTAAATTTAATTATAGAAGAGCACATCAAGTTATGATTTATTTGAAGTCGGTAACCACAGGACACTGCAAAATCACAGGCATTCAAAAAAACTTTAAACTACGTTTTGTTTTTCAATCAGCCGAATGCTCATTTGTGTAACGACTCATCGCATCACAGGCTGCCAACCTGAAATCTGATTAATAGGAAACAAATACAAATTAAGGCGCAGTGAATCAGTTAATAATCATCATAATGATGATTGCCACTGTGAGGAAGGATTCCACTCCCTTGCTGCAGCCACGCCCCCTCAACCAGTTTCCCTCACCGGCTTCTGCTTCTCATTTTGGTTCTCTGTCTGCTCTGTGAGTGGATCCCCAGTCCCCAAGTTGATTCGTTACAGAATTCCTCACTCCGATATGGATCAGCAGAACTCCATAGCATGCCTGCTTGCTTGGAATGGTACCTGGAGGACATGTCCAGCAAGTCCACTGACAGCGACCAGGTCGACTATCATCTCATTCCTTACTGGGAGAGCCCAAGAGTGTTGTATTATCAGTGCAGTATGGCCCTTTGCTGGTTTGCTGTCTTTGTTGACTACCTGAATTAGGTATTTGATCATCCCTCCCAAGGCAGAGATGTTCGGAACTGGCTGTTTGAGTTTCATCAGCGATCGCATCCCACAGCTGAATTTGCCGTCAAGTTCTGTAAACTTGCCGCCGCCAGTGGGTGGAGCAAAACAGCGCTCTTCAAGGTGTAACGGAGAGGGCTCAATCCAGACCTCCAGACCAGGATGGCTTGTAGGGCAGAAAAGCTTGGTTTGGAATATTACATACAGATACCAATTGGGTTGGATAATCTTCTCCACGATTGCTGCCACCCACAACCAGCCCGAGTCAACCAGCCCTGGACCCCGGTTTCTCTTCCTCTGATGTCAGTCTCCCCCTCTGGAATCTGCCTCTGGAATCAAGCCTATGCAGCTGGGAAAAGCGCCACTAACCCCAGTAGTGCAACAGTGGCTGCTTTTGAATTGGTTCTGCCAGTACTGCAGGCAGCCCAGGTACATCATACCCGACTGCCCATCCTGCCCTCCCCAACTGAGTTCTCACAGTAGTCAGGTCAGGTCCTCTGTTATATTAGATATTACTCTCAAACAACTCACCATTCGCGTGTAACCATGCCACATCACATCTTTTGTGATTCTGGTGTCCATACCTCCATAGCCCTTGATTGATTGATTCCGGTGCTGCAGGGAACTTCATTGCTGCCACCTTGGCTAACCATCTGAACCTGCCCCAGCAATCAGTCACACCCTTCCTCAATATTCATACCCTGGACGGGTCCCTAATGGAGAATGGTTTCCTCACCCAGTGCACCAACCCAGTTCTTTAACAAATCAAGTTATTTCAACACAAACATATTCAGCCATTCATAACAAAATCTCCCCGGGACCCAATGGTTCTCAGTCATCTGTGGCTTTGTTGCCCCGAACCCCATATCGAGGGGCAAAGACACGAAATCACCAGATACAATCCTTCCTGTTTCTCCATATGCTTGCTGGTGCCTGCTCTCTCCACCTCGGTGAAGAGCTGCAAAAAAACCCATATACGCCCAAATATGTTGACTATCCAGATATTTTTAGTTAAGGTCAGTGCTACTAAAATATCACCACATCATCTGTGGAATTGTGCTATAGACTGTGCTTGCTGGTTCTCCTCTACCTAAAAGTCATGTGTACCCTCTTACCTTACAGGATTCTCAGGTTAAGGAGCAACACATCAAGGAGGCTTTACAGTCTGGGTTCATGACTACACACCTCTCACGTTGCCTCAGGAATTTTCTTTGTCTCGAAGGATGGAAGTCTGTGTCTGTGTATTGATTACCAAGGCCTGAATCAGGTAACAACTAAGTTCAGTTTCCCCCTTCCTCGATCCCTGCCATACTAGAAGAGTTTCGTTCTTTGCTTTGATTTCAGGTGTACGGTTACCTACTTGCTGGGGGAGAACACCAAGGTGGACACCCTCCCTAGGAGGCTGAACCATGACTGAGTCTATCTCCGCTGACACTATCTTGCCCTAGACCTGCTTCGTAGCACCAAAGTGATCCCGCTCTGCCAATCACACCCCCCGAACCCCCAGTATGTGCTGGCAACCACGCAACCACAGCTAATTCAGTGGAGGCACATTTCATTGAGCTCCAGACATCCTGGAAGCCAACGGATGACAGAGTTGGAGAGTCGCCGCTTCTGGTGGGCATCATTGGAAAAAGACATTTATGACTATATATATAGTCCTGGTCAGTATTTGCCTACTCAAAGACCCCACAAGCTCTTCTCTCCAATTAGCCGCAGCCCCTTCTGGTGCCTTGGCATCCATGGTCCCATATTGCCATAAATTTTATCACAAACCTACCACAGTCTCAGGGGTGTACTGTGATTTTGGTGATCATCGGCCAATTTTCCATAATGTGTCAGCTCCTCCCTCTGTCCAAGCTACCTTCTGCTCGAGAGATAGCCGAGATCATTTTTCAGAATGTTTCTTGGGTGTATAGCATACCGAAAGACATTGCCAGTGACTAAAGGGCCACAATTTACTTTGAGATTCTGGAGACCGTTTTGTTGCTGGATGGTAATCACCTTGAGCCTGCCATCTGGATGCAACCCCCAGACCTATAGACAGTATGAGAGCCTGAATTGGATGGTTTGATCCATTCAGATTGGATGGTTTCTTCATTCCTATTGTGCAAACAACCTTCCTGTATCACCCATCCCTCATTCTCACCATGTCCCAGTGTGTTTTATGGTAACAGTATCCACTCTATCCCTAGGAGACGGAGCCCCGATGTGCCAGCAGTCGATGAGTGGCACAAAAGGAGCGGTCAGGGTTGGGAAGCTGCACGCTGCACAACTGTCTTGCATCGTTTGATGTCAGAAAGCAGCTACCAATCATTGATACTGCCCTGTCCTGATCCTCCACCCAGGTCAAAGTGTTTGGCTGTCCAATTAGGACATTCAGCTCCATCTTCCATTCCAGAAGTTGTCCTGCGGCCAATTAACCCGGTCTTGTATCAACTTCAGTTACCTGATCTGTATTGAATCTCTCCGGTATTCCATGTCTCTCTCCTGAAACCTATCCATTACAGTCCTCTGCACCCTCCCAACAATCAACGGAAGCTTCAGCCCCCTTTGGACTTTGACAGTTCACTGGCATACACGTTCCGCATGCTCAGAGACTCCAGACTGCGGGTTGGTCATGTACCTTGCAGACTGGAAGGGCTACAGGCCCAAGGAGCAGTGTTGGGTGCCCGCTACAGACATCTTGGACCATACATTGATTGCTGATTTCTGCCAGTTGCATCTTAATCACCTGGCACCCCAACCTTGTGGATGTCCTCTGAAGTGTCAGTCTCGGGTGCCTGGAGCCGTCCGTGGACAGGGGGCACTGTAAGAAAGGATTCTGCTCCCGATTCCCTGCCCAGTGAGTGTATGTATCAAACCCTTTCTCAGTGCGAGCATGTGTCCCTGTTCTCCCACGTCTGCATGTTTGACTTTCCCTTCACCCCCAGGGCCAACCTTCTGGCTCTCTGACCCCTGCTTTATTTTCCTGATGACAGCTTCTGTTTTTCATTTTAGTTCTCTGTCTGCTCTGCGAGTGAATCCCCGGTCCCCAAGGTGATTTGTTACAGCTGTACATTGCCGAGGCTCTTGTCAACAGAGGATAGTCACTCTCACCTCTTAGCCAAGGTCAGTAAGGAACTGTTTATTCACTAACACAGATAAGACATCCTGGCCACGTAAGCCAATCAATTGGAATGAAAGACGTTAACTGTCCACGAGGAATATTTTTTCCTTCAAACTGTATATCTATCTATCCATACATCCATCTAATATTTTCAGGTTATGGTAAAACAGTGATCTTTGCTTCACTTGGGATAGTAAACAGATCTATACATGTGAAAATGGGCAGTTCTTGGAATTTACCGAACTTGGGGGAAGAAAGAAAATCAACTGGAAGATGTTTTAAAAAATGGGGGGTTTTAAAATGATGGATAAGCAAGGATAACCGATACAGATGATAGGAAGACAAGGGCCAAATCTGCGGTTTGGAGGTCTGGTTTACCTATCTTAGTAAGTGAGTATAGAGCTGACAGTTTGAAATCATGATTAATGTGCACCCCCCACCCCCCCCGATGTCCACGTCCTCATTGTTATATTACAGGAATAAGAATAGACACACTTCCCGGCCACCTTTCAATCTGGTCTGACAAGTGACTTATTTTTGCAGCTAAAGAAAATGTAACACAATTATTATGGAAATGCAAGCAATAAGAATTCAGTTTTTAAACTACATCTTATTTCTGGCGACGTAAGCAAGATTCTAAAGGTCAAAGCTCCACGTTGGGATTTGAATCCTGGTCCACTGCATGCTCCCTGTGCTGTGCATGTTTCCCTTAGTAACCAGGTTTCTTCCTACAGTCCAAAGACACGGTGTGCAGAGTGTGTCTGTGTGTGTGTATGCCCTGTGATGGACCAGCAGCCATCCAAGGACTTCCCCTATGCTTCCTGGAAGCCTGCCTATAACCCTGCACTGGATAAGTGTTTAGAAGGTGGTGCTCCCAAAGTGATCCGCTTTAATTAAACAATGTGAGCGAACCTCAAGTAACGTAACTAAAGCTGCCTATCTGACAAGGTTTTGATAACTGCCTTGAGTACAATTTGACACAAATCTCTCAGAGCAAACTGAGCTTCAGGTCTTTTTAAAACAGAATAAAAACGTCTATCTGATACTCAATATTGCCAATACAATACTAAGCTTAAGGACTATTAAAAATTTTTCTTTGCCTGTGTTCTAAGAATATAACGTTAATTTATCACATAATGCTACTAATCAGTGCTGTTAATCAAGTTATTTCCATTAAAAGTCCATCAACCCACCCATCAATCCATTCAAATATTCAGCATTCATGTTTCGGACAGCCCAGGAGCTCCGCCCCCGTCGCCACATTGGCTGGAGAAGATTGCGTGTGCCAGTCACAACCACCCTCCTGGCATCTGTGCCTCCTCTGAGACTGCAGTGTCAGCAGTGCTAGGGGTTCCTACTGCCTGACACAGGGGTCGTAGCTATCGAGCAGCCCTCTCGTCTCTGCAGACCATCTCCTGTTGTTTTTTTTCCTACTTCCACTTTCTTTCAGATGAAATTACTACTTTTATCTCTCCGTCTCATGTTCCTGAAAACCTGGCATAGAGCGAGGCCAGGCCAGGCCAGCCCTCTCCAGCAACCCAGGCGCGATTCTAGTATTTCTTATATTTGGGGGGCCAAAGACGGACCATAATTCACACAAAGGGCCCAATCTTATCATTACCATTTTTCAGTTGGGGCCAATGGCCTTATGGCCCCAACCCTGTATGTGCCACAGCCCCTTCCCAAACTAGATTCCTCCTTCCCTGAATATATCTGCATGTTCACACTCCAGCAGAGTATGTAAAATAGGTAGAAGTTTAATATTCTATTTCACATAGATAGATAGACAGACAGACATTGAGTAGAGATGAGCAGTGCTGAATGTGTGCTCCTCTGCACCCATGTGCTAATGTGAGATGGATGTTCATAAGACTCACCACGAAAGGTGTTTCATTAAATTAAAAAATTCATCAAAAATGAGAAATAATAATATTACCACACCATGACTATACACAGAAGCTGTTACAGTATAATTAGAGTTTACCCATCTTCCATAGCACTTATTCAGTACAGCGGCATGGTGATCCTAGAGCTGGGCTCCTTGATTATTTTTTCTGAGGGTCACATTCCATCATCAGGTCAAAGCCAAGGGCCACAGCTCTTGATAAAATTTTCCAAGCAGGTGGGGAGCTGACGATAAAATTTGCCAAGCAGCCCAAACATTTGACTCTCGCGTGCCACCTATTGGGGAACCATGGTATAAACAGTGCAGGCTTTGAAGGAAAACTTTTGTCCCTGGTGCCGTGTTTGGTCGGGATTAAATTGTATTTCAAGTTGCAGACCGAGTCTGCCTGTGGAGTATCCATGACCTAGAGCCTATCCCGTGAGGCACAGGGCAGAGAACATCCAGGATGGGCACACAGAAATTGGGCAATTTAGCAAACTCCATACAGTGCCAGGGGAGGGATTCAAACCCCCATCCTATCCGACAGTGATACTCACTGGTGCCTGCACTTTTATTATTATGTTAGGTATTATAGATTAATGTAGCAACAGCAGATAAGAAATGCTGTTGTTCAGTTATGTCTTCTGTGAATGTGTACAGAATGTGATGAGTAAAAGGCAACGCAGAATGTGAGGCACTATGGGTCTCTCTGTCACACACACACATAAACACACACACACACACACATAAACACACATGCCAAACAGCTCACGGTGTCCTTCAAGGAAGTTAACATGTGGGGTCAAGACCTCTGTGGAACAAAACATGACACAAGGCCAGGCTCGATGGGAATGAAAGCAAAGCCAAGGCTTTGGAGGCTGCTTCAGTTCTTCACAGACAAGAATCTGTATTAAATTAAAGAGCATCGATACTGATACTAGTATCATCCTTGTGACAATGCGGTGATGCCTATAATGCTATGCGACAACATATCAGCAATATCGTTAACAAGCAAAGTAAAGGGGACCACAAAATATCCGCCATGGGAAAGTATTTCAAAATTAACAACAAAAACCAACGAATAGCAGAATGCAAACTGGTCGGTTAAAATAGCAAGAAGTAGTACAAAAACAAGTTCATACAGCACAAGTAATCTGATTATTAAACATCTAAAAACTAAACATAACTAATATAGCGAAACTGAATAATAAAAGAGGTAGTAAACAGTGTAAAAAGATGATGAACCACTACTTTAGATGGTATTAGATGGCCGACGACATGTTTTTAAATCACAATTAAATCAGCCCGCCGACCCGTCGTTTTCCTTCCACTGCGACATCCTCATCCATATGTTTAGCAATTCCTGTGTCCTGCTCACTATTGGGAGCCATTAACCATCCTGGTGGACAGACTGATGGACTGAACACTAATTTTAACAGGACTGTCTGTGTGTGGCTATCTGCCTGCTCAGAAAAACACAGATGCAGTCAGGCATAAATGGAAACAAAATACTCCTCCACAGCACGATTTCACATGACATGATGACCACCGCTATGATCTCACAGCTCAGCTTAGGGAAAGCAGGTTTGAACTTGGAGAATACGATATAACACATATCAGCTTTAATGCAGACTTAAGAACCGAATTCAGGATATTTTAATGTTTAAACTGTGGAATATATTTAAATTTTACACTGAGGTTTTATGTGAATGTTCATGTGTCTATGAGTGTATATAGTAAATTAATGATAGCTAATATTTTTCCACCTAAGCAGATATTTGATTTTTACATCTTTTAATTGAATATCCTTATATCTGTCCCCAGACAGAAAAAGGTGATAATAACTGGCCTTTTATTAATATGTTTTCACATCTTTTGCCGCTGTGTGAGCCAAGGTCCGCTGCTTCAGCCAACAGCGTGTTTCTCTGATCAAAGGGCTGAGGTACACAGAGCCCAGCATGGTCCAAGCCGTGCTGACTGGCAGAGACTGAAACAATATTCTGCTAATGCTGGGAAATGTCCCTGAAGCTTTGGCAGACGCAAACGATGCAATTAAAACCCCACAAAAACTGCAAGTCCGCATACAATGGGTGCTCTTAGCAGTATTAATAACTGTAAGTCTTAGCGATCATGTTACAGCTTTTCTTGATTGCTTTGGCACATTTCATGAAACATACTTAACATTCTCCCGATTATAAGAGCATTTTTTAAAACAGTTTATGCATATAGCAGAACACTATCCTTTGCAAAAGCCGTAACTCCCAAAACAATAAACAATTAACTCATGTCTCAAAAGCAAATAATTCTCTCAATGTATTAATCAGTCAAACATCAGTTACTTGTTTTGGATGAGCTACTGTCACTTAACTATGCTGTCATGCTATATGCATGAAATGTTTTGAGAAATGCTCTTATAGTTGTCAGAATGTCAATTTTGTTTCATGAACCGTTCCAAAGAAATTCAAGAAAAACTGTAAAACATTTGGAAATTTGTGTGAAACAATGAGGAATGATGTTCTGTCGTGCAGAAGTGACATGATTGTCTGAGAATTACAATGATTTGCAAATGTTAATTGTCTTCTGGGAAATGTGCCAAAGCAGTCAAGAAAAACTAAGACTTTGTAATACTTATTAATGCTTCATGGAATTAAAATAAAAAATACAGGAGAATGGATTGGTTAGTGTCAACAGTTAATGTACATGCAGTGAGAAAGCAGAGCAGAAAAGCAATAAGGGTTAGAAAACACTGAAGTATTTTTACTTGCGTTTTATAACTCCCTTTGTCTGTACGCATACACTGGGATTTATATTCATCTGACAATTTCACCTTGACAACTTCTCTTTGCTGACCTTTGACATGGGGATGAGCTGTACTTTACGTTAAAGTCCTGGAAATCTGAAGCAACACCACTGCTCACAGCTCCACAGTACAGAAATAATAACAATAAAAAAAAAAAACTGAAATGACTACTGGACATTATTATGATCGTCTCTCCTGTCTGTTGCGGTTAATGACTTACTGTTTATAGTTGTTCTGGATAATTCCTGATCATTCTAGCTAGTGTTTTCTGGCAACTACTTCGGAGATATTTCTTTGCCTGTTCTTTCATAACTTTGTGCATAACTTTGCTACGCACATAGCATAGTTCAGAAACTCTCTCACCTCTCGGAAATTCTCGGTGCCACATTCTTCACCACGGAATTGGCAGTCCAGCAGCATGTCCTCGATCCGATGCCGGGTGCGGTTGAAGAACTCGTCCAGGCTGAAGCGGGCTCCCTTGCGTTCGGGCTCCGGAGCAAGCGGGATCCCAGGAGCCATGCTGTCCTCGTAGCCTAGCAGCTGGCCCATGAACAGCAGGTCGCTGTAGCTGATCTGGGAGCGGCGGAACGTGTTATAGTTGCAGAAAGTGATGGCAGGGAAGATCATTTCCTTGGCTTCCCTTTCATCCAGCATGGTAATGTGGTCATACTGCAGGTAGTAAATGACACGGTCTACCACCTGGACGACAAAGAGTGATAAAGCCAGGAGGAAGGCAAGTGCCCACAGCCCCTGTTTTATACCGAACTTCTGCCCCTCCACAAAAATGTGGTTGGCGCCGTGCAAGGAGCATTCCCCAAAGAAAGTGGCGAGATCATCCAGCTTGACAGTGTCCTCCTCTTCCTCATCGCATACATCGGATTCTTCGCAGCGTTCCTCGTAGGACACCACCTTGCCCTCGCTTGCCCCCCCTGCCCTCACCACCCGCTTGTAGTGATCGTCAAGGCTGCCGATGTACGAGCCTGCGGCGGACTCCTCAGCGGAGGAGAAGGAGATGGTGCACATGATACGGACAGGCATGGTGGCTGCTGGGGCTCACGTCTCAGATAGACCCTCTTTTGAACCAGATAATCTGATGTTGCTTCTCGGCTCTCACTTTCACTCGTCTTGGCAGCAGCAACGGATTTGGAGAAGACTGGCTTGAACAGAGAAAGACACCCGGACTTTTCAGTTAGCCTGTTTCAGAGGCAACATGCAGGAAAAGTGTCTATGAAAGTTCCGAGAAGGTGGATATCATCAATAAAATTAAATTTTTATGTTAAAAAACTACACACCCACTGAGAAAAAACAGGAGGCAAATGGGATGGAGTTGACAAATCAGGTCCTGGTCTTTTCAGTCCTCCGCACCACGGAAGCAGCAGTGGCTGAGAGTGGAGGATGGGGACAGACAGCCAAGGCACAGGACGGGACAGAGCTGTGTGCCCCTCTCCTCTTGTCTGGTCTGCAGGCAGCGTAAGCGACGTGGCGGAGTTACTCAATCTGAGTGCCGTGGAGTCCTGCCCCCAGGCGTAGCATAACGCATCCCATGTCAGGGAGTGAGAGATCCATTCAGGGAAAGTAAGATATACTCCCTACGGGCTTGGTGCTAGCCTGCTCATTAGCAGGCTGAATTTAACGATTTGCAGGCATCATTTTTCCTTTCTGGAGCTCCGTGTGGGGCCATGACAGGGGGTGTTTTTTTCAGTCGATTCTAGACTTTCATATATCTTTGACCGGTCCCTTTCTGCAAGTGCCACTCTAAGCATGTCTCCTGATGGTACGATCAGCCAAAACTGCTGGATGCGGATCATCATCTAATTCAGCTTAGCTAAGTGAGAACGGGAAAGTACATGGGATTAGGGCAAAATAGGATCATTTGTAAGCTTCTGATGGGCCTCTGAAGGCTTATAGGGAGTTCTGTTTATTCAAAGGGGAAAAGGAGATTTTAAATTGACATATTTTGACAGGATTGTTTCACCAACCAGGATGGACAAAATAGACAGATTTATTTTTTTTGAAAGACTCATTTATTCAAAGAAACACACAGCTGAGAAAGCAGGGACAGCCAATCCCTGAAGCTATTGAAGGTTAAGGGCCTTTCTCAAGGACCCAACAATGAAATGACTCTGTTGACCCTGGGATTCAAACCAGTGACCTTCCGATCACAAGCATAGTGCCTGAACCCATACACCAACCCCACTAACCCATTCACTGAGGAATTATGCAATTTTTTTGAGTTTCTATTTATTTTAATTTTAATTAGCAAAGAGTGCACTGAGTTATATTTATTTGTTAGTGCTGCAAAAGGAAATCAGCAACCACGGGACCACGCCGCGATAAAATCACAGGCGTTCGACCAAACTCTAAGTTCCGTTTTGTTTTTCAATGCCCTGAATGTTTGTTTGCGAAATGACTCCTCATCTCCTCACAGGAGCTCGCAACCTGATATCTGATTAAGTGGAAGCAAACACAAATGAAGCCGTTACTAGAGGTGTGATGAATCATGAATCGGTTATGATGACTGCCGCACATCACTGAGGCTGACCCCCGCAGGAGGAGGGTTGCTGTGCTCGCCTCTCGCACAAGGTCACCAGCATAGACAATGGGAAATAAAAATTGTATCTTCAAATCCGTGTGAAATGTTCACTGAGGAATACTTTTCCCTTCAAACTGTACATTTAAGCTATCTACCTACCCACCCACGCCCCTCACAGATGTCCATGTCCTCATGATGGTATTACAAGAATGACAAAACAGGAACAGACATGCAAAATTGGGCCCCTTTGGCACATTTTGCTGGTCCAGGGGTAGTCCCCCTCAACAGACTTCGGAGCCCCTACAAAGTTCTGGGCACCCTGAATCAGGCTTATCCATACCCTTCCGACATCCCTGTGCACACACTGTCTGACCACGGAAACGCCAATAATAAGATTTCAGTTTTTAAATAGCATCTTATTTTTGTCTTCATTTTGGTCAAAAGTTTGAGACTCACAGTACTAGCCAGTGCAGGGCCGGCCCTGGGTGTTCGGTTGCCCTTGGTGAGATTCTACAGGTCAAAGCTCCACATTGGGGGTTTGAATTTTGCTCCCCTGCATTTCCTCCTACAGTCCAAAGACAGTGTGCATGTGCTCTGGGATGGACCAGCATGCCTTGTGCTTCTTGAGCCATCCCATGACCCTGTACAGGATAAGTGGTAAGAAGACGGATGGATGTGGAAATATTTTCTTCAACCTTTATATCTAATTAGCATTTTCAGGTTATATTATTGGAATATGGAATGCATTTAACTACAAGCATGTGTCAAACCTGATAAACAAAATATTACAGGAAAACACCTTTTCCCAGTTGTAATAAATATGCTTATTTTCCAGCTGTATTCTTTGCTGAGCTTAGAGTTCCAAAAAACCATGTGACTGTTTCTTTTTCAGCGTCCTACAATGATCCTATAATGTATCGCAGCAGAGGCCCTTTCAGGTCTCGGCGTTTGTCCCACTGCACACGCGGTCATTGCCCTGGACCCTGACCAGGGACTACCCTTGGGACCTGCACACTCTGTCCAAGGTCAAAGAAAACCGATACAACAGTTGCAAGAACATTTCATAACAAATGAGGGGAGGCTACTGATTCCATGCTGTCAGCCTGGACATTTAAAAATGCCAGCAGGCGTCTATCTAGAACACTGACATGCTACTATGAAGACAGCAACCCTACCCCCTTAAACAGGAAGTTTATTTCGAATGCCTATTTGTTCCCTATAGTTTTGTCTTACTTGAAGTTCCAGTGGTGGCCCTTTGTACTAGCAGCAGAAATGTTAAGGCCACCCCCAGCAGTGATCCTGTCTATGCCATTCAGGATGTAATGCACTTTAATCACGGCGTATCCAAGGTCAGTAATCATTCTTGTTGATGTGTCTCAAATTTGCCGTAATGATGAACTCTTATGAGGAATATTGTCCACAATATTTTGGGTTTGATCTGGCTATAGTGCTTAGTATGACTTTTTTTTTCTTTTTTTTTTTTAACTTACAGAGTTCCAGACATCATGCTGCAGTTGCGTATAAGTACAAATCATTCTAACAGTGCCTGATATTACACCTGCGCCATCCACGGCAATCCCATGTGTAGACCTCCGCAGGTACAAGGAACCCAAACGCAGAGCTAACAGAGAGCCAATACGACAGACAGGAATTGGAGTTGGGGATGTAAGCAGCGATCGATAAGCTGGGGAGTCTATCCAGGGAGCGAAGGGAAAGGCAGGCACACATGCAGAAGCGGGGAGATCAGAGCGGACCAAGATTTCATTCCAACTAACCAGCTGAGTTCTCTGTGACTGTGACTTTATACTAAACTGGTTGGTTCAAACAAAATCTGGACCTGAACTATCCGCCTCTGACAAAAGCACAGGGAAGGGAGCTCACACACTCAGGGAACTGCGGGCCAGAGAACCGCTCCGTAACAGGACATCAGTCCACAATTCCCCACACGGAGGAAACTGGTCAGACAAATTAAATAAGACTAGCAATAAAGCGAAACCAAAACTACAAGTCAACACAGCCACCAGTATTTCAGAGAAGGATCTCTGGCCCGGGGCATGGCTGCAGCACGGGCTCACAGTCTATGACCAATTATTCTCTAATTATCTTCATTGATTTTGACTCCCATTGTTTTATCAATGTACTTTAGCTAATTTCTCTCTATAATGCAAAGATTCAGATACAGCAGTATTACAGGACCCATAAAAAGAACCTAAAATAATTGCAGCCTTTTCCCCTCTTTAGTAAATATCTGTGCAAAATTCTAAATTATCTTATTTTATTCTATTTGTGGACTGGTCTCATAATGTCTTCCTGCTGTAATTAGAAAAAAGTATATTATAGCTGTTTTTAGTTTCTGAAGCTAATCTCCATGTTTCTCCTTAATGTCCTTTTTAGTTTCTGGCTGTAACAACACTATGTTGCTATCAAAGCCTCCTCAGATCTCCTATATTATCTGTGGAATACCCTCTTTATCTACATTTTTTAGCCAAATTTCCCCAATTTGGGTATGCTTTTTTGCTCAGATGAGAGAGAATTCCATCCTAGGCCTTTAATCATGTACTTTTTGAAGCCCACAAGCTCACCTTCTGCATACTGAGTGCTGCTTTTATTCATTTCACTGCTTTTAGTCTCTGCCTCACTTCATCACTGACACAGTCATTTGAGTCACACTCTTTGGTTCGGTTTTCATTTCTTCATGAATAAATAAAATCTTAAATGCTCTATAAAAATATCTATTGCCACGGTGTTCCCAAATAAAACCAGATTATCGAACAGAAATGGGTTTATAACCGCATCTCCTCCTATAAGAGGTTTCACAAAAATGAAAGAACCTTGTTTTTCTCCCCCCTGAACACCACCTAACTTGCCCCCGCTGATAACTCTGAGTATCCTTTAATATTACAGCATGTTCATTCCTATCACATTCATGTTCTAGCTGCCCCTACAATATTGTTCTGGCCAATCATAACAACAGCCTCAGGGGAGGTAGGTAATAAGCAGATAATGTACTGGTTCAGAAAATGGATTCATAACCTGAATTTCATTAGTTCAACTCCCAGGTAGAGCCTTGAGCTATAGTAGCTTTGAGTAAAGTTAGTTAGAGCTATTAGCCAAGTACTATGAATATTATAGCATGAATTTTTTGTGTTAAAAGGTACTTGGGTTTTGTTAGTTTAAACCTACAAAATTCCAGCATAGATAAGCTGTATGTTGGGAGTGACTTGGGATCTGTGGAAGCTGCCAGTGTCCCCTACAAGAGAGCTAACGGGATGCTGCAGGCCAATGGCCTTGCCTGTGCCGGTCACATGACACCTGATGACATGCTAAGCACAGTCATGGGAAATTCCAGCAAGCTGTTCACTGGCTTACAGGCCTTGAGGTCAAGGTGGTGATGAATAAAAACAGATGAAGGCTTGCAGGATGCCTCCTTCCGAAATGCCAATCTTCCTGCAAAATCTGGGTCCTAAAATTACCCAACATTCCTTATTAATCTCAATAACTAATAACGTTCTTCTTGTACAGGCAGTCACTATGCAGATTTTGCACTGCATAGCAGCCATGAGAGGCCCTTTCAATTAGCTGCAGATTTGCATTTATAAAAAAAGCAATTAGCAAACGTGCCACAAACGAGGTGTTCTCAATTTAGAAGGCCACATGTCCACTAGATGGCATCACGAACTCACAGTAAACCCTCCTGTTTAATGAAACAATGGCATTAACGATGAAATTGCACTAACCACATTCATTAAACATAGTCGGCAACATTTTAAAGGCACCATGGACAGTTTATATCTGGAATCAATGTCAGAGCGTAAATTAGGTCCGTGACACAATATCTTGTGCTTAGTTTAGAGTTATATTACAGCATTCCAAGCAGACGTTTTTGTGAAACGGTAATGAAAAAGGGAGTATTGTCTTATTACGTGAAATAAAACGCGTAACAGGGTGGGAGTGGCACTGAGAATACCGTTTGTCTGAATATGGGTCAGCAATATTATATTGTAAACAGGCCTATATCAGTAGATATGCATATTTTGACTACCGGGAGCAACATACACACTGTTAAACGCTATAATAGCTTGCATTAATACAGAGCTATTTTTCAGCAGTGCTTTGGGTTGCTGTAGGTAATAATTTCCGTCTGATCAAATGGCCTGTGCATGTGGTGTCTGCCATGAGGATCAATACATGTAATATCATTCATGCAAAGAAACACTGAAAACCTGTAATCCGCGGTTACGGTAATGCATTTTTTGTGTTCACCAAGGCAGAGCTTCAGAGACAGGTGTAGGTTTTCACCCCGCCATCGAAATAATCAGCTTGCTGTGCGGCTGCTAATTTACTGGACATAATCAAGACTTGACTCTCCTCTATTAGCTAAACTGTAGGGAAGAACAAGGGCAATAATGAGATTAACAGTATTAGCGATACTGCTGATACAGAGCACCTGGGCTCCAGTGAGCCAGTCCTCACATCTTTAATATGAGTTTTGTGCATTACTGAAGCAGAAAGCCGAAAACGTTTCGGGGCCCTTGGCACCGCTGGTGACCACAAGGGGGCACCGTTAGCACTCAGCACTGGAGTGTCCATGGAGTTGGTGCTTCAGTGGAGAGTGAAAAGAGACGGGTGGGGGGAAGGAGAGATTCGACATTTCCTTTCAAGCTCCTCTGACGACAGCTCCTGACAATTATGACAGAGCTGTCGTTGCCGTGGCAACAGAGCATCCCGGGAGAGATGGAAGGAGTCCCTCACCGGAGTGTTTCTATCACACACACACACACACACACACAGGGGCAGGTCTGTGCCCAGCCAGGCCACTATCCCAGGGATCTGAACCCGAATCTATTGGTATCCTCTTGTGATCTGGTAAGGGAGGGAGGTGACATACACCTTTTAGGGAATAAGACATTTGGCTGAACCACAGTAAACTTAAGGAGACACATTTTGGAGGAAAAAAAAAACCAATAAGCCCTTAGAGAAGAGGTCTGCATCAGGAGGCGAAGCGTTTAATTGAGTTGTTTTTGCTAAGGGACACGAGTCCGTCTAGCACAAATACAGAAAATTTGAACCTGCGTCTGTGATCTTTCCCACCGCCTAACGATGAAGCCAATAAGTCCCAATTTTGCGTTGGCGTCCTGCTATAATCGAGTGAATCAATTCCAGCGAATTCTGGCCTCCTTCTGGCGTTCCCACCTCTAGCTTCCTGCTTCTGGGCCTTCACTGCTATGATAATGACATTATTAGCGAATTCATGGCCTCTCTCTGGCAGATTGTGAGGCATTGTATGTTTCTTTTTTCCATGACACTTTTGCCCAGTCATCCTGTTGTTAGTTTAACAGTAGCCAGGCATGCACCTAACCCCGTAAGACAATCCATTCTGAAGGATGTTCAGATTACATCAAATTCTGCAGAGATATATGCACCCATCACCCATCACACTAAATGTTAAATTTGCTTCAATAGCAATAACCAGAGGGGGCCATTAACTTTAAGTTCTCTCTCACACAATTGTTTGCACATACTATTCACACTTTCATTGTTATTATTAGAACTATAATCATATTTTCCAGGCTGATACTTTTTAAACGGCGTCAGACAGACACAATGGCAGCAGTGGAAAGTACTGAGCAAGCAACAGAACTTCACATGAACACAGCAGATGTAACACATCTCCTGTAAATACCAAACAGTGACATTTATAAACAGAAGTATTAGCATAAATGTTTACAGTTCACAATCATTAACACCCGTGCTCTTTGGTTCCGAGTTTCCAACACAGTTTTTACACTCTGCATATTCTGTTAGTTGTAAAGGCTTCAGTGATGTTTGATTTTTGTAATTTTTTTTTTTTGCTTGACGTCCTGCGGGGAATGAGACTGTCCCTACAGGATGTCGGGGGGGGGAGGGGGGGGGTTGCTGGCTGGATGTACAGGGTATCTGCAAGGCATGTTTCATCATTTTGGGTATGACCTTTACTCATCCATCCATCTAGCCAGTAAAGGGTCCTGAAGGGCCTGGAGACTAACTTAGGAAAAACAGGGTACACAGCTGGGGACGGGCTAGAATTTTTTGCAAAATTCAAACATTTATCACTATTGCGCTCATAAGCAGATTTAATATTGTTATTTTAACTCACCCATCAATCAGTGGTGTGATCTCCAGTATCAACGACAAAGCTAACCTCCATATTTAAAGGGGCAGTAGGGTCTTGATTCACCGAAGTGGGTGATAACGATATCACACAGCTCCGAATGACAGACTGATCATGGCTGGAGCGTTTCCAATGGGTGAGAGACGACAGCGCCGAGGGTCAGGGGACAGGGAGCTCGTTCCCTTGCCAACCTCCGTCTGTGCAAATTAGCCAGTACGCCAGCAGAAATGTGATGATGACTCCATTTTGCATCCTCACCTCGTTCCATCGCACCTGTCAGCTGTTATCTCCATCTAACCTAGGTGATGGGAAACGAGAGGCTTTTTTCATGAGCAAGTGAAACAGGACATTAAAAACGGAGCTATATGAGATTAACCATGACCGCCACGTAAAAAAGCTCTTCATATCAGATCTCCTGGCATTAAAAACTGTCACCACTCCTGTTATAAAAAGACATCTATGGACTTCTAAAATCTCTATTTCAAGCAATATATATGATAGCACAGCAGACTTCAGAATCCAGGACGCTGTCGACGTCAGACTCCCCACGTTTCCACAAATGCACCGTAACCGGGGGCCGCGTGGGCGAAGCAGTTATTTACACTACATTGCCTCCTGCAGGTCAAAGGTCAGATGGCCACAGATGTCAACTGAACCTTATATATGCGAACTAGCCAATCAGACTCTTGGGCTGGAGCCCGAGCACCTGGTCCTCTGTTTTGGAATTCAATGCCATGTCCTTCAAATGCCCTCCCCTGGAGGGGGAGGGAGGATTTTTGTTCCCAAGATCACATCTATTTGTCATGTCGCATAAATATGACATGCACTTGACAGGAAGAGGTGAATGGATTGTAAAGATGGTTCCGACTTCCCCAGATTAGCCAAAACCAGAAATACCACGTAGAATTCGGGAATCTTCTGGAATGTGTCTCCTTGTAATACTTTCTTTGTGATGTGTTTTGGTTCACCCCTCTCCCCGGGACTACAAATGTATTTCTTTCATTGTCAGAAGTGCCAGAGTAACGTAAAATAAGCTTTGTGTCTTTCAGAAGGTTTCTTAGAGTTAGTGAGTTATAATTAAGGTCAACAACCCCTGACAAGCACACAAAAAGTTTCACTCGGTCCTCCTGTGGTAGTGGCATTAATTGTTCTCCTGGCCGTGGGTGTAATTACTTCAACATTAGCTCCTGTAATAACCGTGTCCCCCATCACTCAATAGAAGCCAAGAGGCTGGCTTTTGTCCTCACTTTTTATGACTAAACACTTCTTGTAAGCATTGTCAGCTGACACCTGGCGTGACTTGCAAAGAATCGTGCACCTTCACCTGCTAAAAGGGTCAGCCATTAGCAAAAAGACCAGGCCAGTCTGTAGGAAGTACACCAAAGATTTGTTGCAGCCGGTTTGCTGGCTACAGGGGGCGGGGAGCACAATAATGTCAAAGGAAACCAAATAATTTTAACATGCATTTTGTTATACAGTTTGACAACAGATTCTTCTTTATGCTGATCAGTTTATGTTTGAGTAATGCTCACTGAAACTGATGTTCTGTCTGGGACACAACTTGCTTTATCTTGCTACACCAGCTATTTGGATAAGCTTACTGGGGAGGCAGTTATTGAAAGCAAAATGGTGGAAAGCTGGATGGATGGATGGATGATGGATGGATGGATGGATGGATGGATGATGGATGGATGGATGGATGGATGGATGGATAACACCAGCACCCAGTACAGGATTCACAGTAAGTCTGGAGTACAAATTGTACACAGAGAAAGTTATATTTACATTGTCTTTTCTGTCAAACCCACCTAAAGTCAAAAAGGCTCCTTTTTTTAATGAAATTCCACGGCAAAACCCACAGATCTCTTGGCAGAGAATCAAGGAGATGGAAAAGCAGAGGGAAGCATTACAGCACCATCTCCGGTACATGTGCACTGGCACACCAACGGTGACAACTCACACAGGCCAAGGCTGAGGCACCCGCCCTGCGTGTAAAAGCAGGAGATGACTTGCTGTCTCAGGCCGACGTAGCTTTTTGTTTTACGTATGACCTCAGAAAGCTGTCGAGCTGGCTCATCATACTCGTTGACAATAAAGAGCTGTGTTTTACAGTTTTATGTCTCATTAGCACTGGTCTACGTCTGCTTTATATTCTAATCTCCTCCTGCCATTGATTTTTCTTCTAATTTTCCTGGGACCTCAGAGACACCCTATGTCTTTTTTTCAGCGTTGCCCATCTGCACAGACCAGCGCTAAAGATCTCAGGACGATCTGGAAACTTTATTTTAGTGCAATCCATCACAAGCACAGTTTCCAGCAAACTAGTACAGCAACAGAAGAGATCTTTTTTTTGGTTGGAAAAAATGAAAGGTTTAAACTCATCAAAAGCACCAGGTAGCCATTTATATAATTCATTTGCAATCTGGCAAAATACTTTGCCTTGATTGGCTGCATTTATTTTGACAATGACAAACTGATTTAAGTAGAAACGACACATTTTTCAATCAAAATGCAGCCTGATTACACACAGGTTTCTGTGGCTGTGCTGTCACTTTTGTTTCTTGGTGGTTTTTTGGATCTCCAAGGCTCTATGGGTATGTTTATCACTAAGTGAGGTTTCCCAAACAGTAATGAGCGAGGCACAATGTACATTCCAAACCAGAGCATTTCAGCACTACTGAACGAGGACCAGGTGCATCTCAGGGGGGCCCTTTAACTGAACCAGTTAATTTCTCTGAGGCATGAACTACTGTGATTCGTAAATGACATCAGCCATTCAACCTTTAAGCTCGCTAAGCTTAAGGTCACATTAACAAACAACAACCATACTACCAGGTCGCCTCTAGGTTTACTCCAGATTAATTTTCTTGTGATGCCACACATAAATAAACACACCTCAGGTCAATCAGGGAGCAGCCACCTAAACACATGGCTGTAATACACCCTACAAAAGCCTGGTGGCACTCTTAGTTTTTAAATACCTGCCAAGGTATTGGATTTGTGCAATATACCTCCTCATTGGCACTGGCCCCTCTGCATTGCTGCAGAGTTTGTGTATATATCGAGTATTGTATATGCCCACATTAGGAGCAGGCCAGGGTCACGGTGATCCTGGAGCCTTTCCCACGAAGCACAGGGCACAAGGCAGGGGACACCCTTGGTGGGATGCCAGTGTATTGCAGGGTACACACACAGTTTACAAGTGCCAACTGATCGAAAATCACACAAAACACATTTTTGGACTGCGGGAGGAAATCGGCACAAAGTGAAAAGAACCTGAAAACTTCCCAAAAACAGCAGGAGATGGTATTCCAACCCGCAACCCCGGGAGGTGTGAGAGTGCGACATTAAGTGCCGAACCACCATGTCTGGGCGCCAACACAGGGCTGTATTTCTTCACAGGCTTAGGAAAACGGTCAGTCTCTCTTACTAACACGCAAGGCCAAAGCTGGGGCCGCTCCAGCTAGCGTGGCAGGGTAGCTAGAAGTGGGAAATTCAGGCGTAATAAAGCGAATTAAACCAACCAGGCTGCCAGAGACCAGCGCTGGACAGCAGCCAGCCTGCACGGTACGGTGTCTGTCGTTTATACTGAGAGCACCTTGGGGCTTCTGGGAGTCAGAAAGCGTGATTTGAAGGCTTGTGTCGGCAATGGCGCCTCATTCCCTCTGAGGTCCCCTGTGGGTCCCCCACCCCACACCAACTGATTCATTTATCTATTTACACACTTGACCATGCTTAGCCTCGGGGGCTAAAGTAAATAAATAAATAAGCAGATAAACAGATGAATGAATAAATGAATGAAAGGATAAACATTAAAGCAGAAAGACAGGAATCATTACAGTCAGATGATGGATTCCATAGGTAATGTTGTAGCTAAGGGGGTGCATTACACCAAGCCCAAAAAATAAATAATCCCACTAAACTGAGAACGGGCGGACGAGCAGTCCTGATGCTTTCTGCGGGGTCCCATTGTTAAAAAAAAGGGGGGGGGGAACTACTGTGATTAAAGAAGAGCAAAGTGATAACTGATATTCCTTAGAGAGACTTGCAAGAAAGCCAAAATGAAAATAAAAAGGATTACTCAAAGTCAGTGACGGACATAAACATATAAATCACGGGACCGCCACAGTGCTCGAGGGCAGAGTGATCCTGTAGTGGCTACGCAGACAGCCAGGATGTGCTATCCGGCTTCAGCAGACAGACTACCGGGTCATCAGACCGATGCTATTTTAGCACCGATGACTGGTAGTAAGTCATCTCATGACTCTAGCATAATGTTTACATATCCTTCACACAAGGGTGTAGAATTAGCATGGACGGTGGGGACATGTCCCCACCAATATCCAGCTCCAAAATAATAATAATAACGCTCTCTCAACGTCTCATTAACCTAGACGTTCAGAAAGGGTTAAATCCCGTTCTCTACTCTAGTACTCCCGCCCCAAACACATATGGGCCAGTGTGATTGGCTGTGCCTTTCCCTGCTGTCAAGTGGCAGGCTGTAGCTTGTTTGGTTGTTAATAGCGCCAAAACTGCAAGGAAATGAACTTTCCAGTTCTGTGCAAGACTCAGGTGCGACGTGGGTGAAAAGCATGTATTTGGCTCCTTCACATAGGAGCAATGGACATTGAGCTGTTGTGTGGTACCTAAGAGTAGTTCATGTTTAGATGTAAACTCACAGCTTACGGGGGGGGGTGTGGGTTTAGGTGGGTGTTAGATTTATACGTCCCCACCAATGTCAAGACCAAATCTATGCCCTTGCCTTCACATGCAGTCGTACAATTTGAATTGGCAAGAAGAAAACAAGAGTGGCTTTATGTAATCGTCGGGCTCTGGGTGTGCAGTGCGCGAGTCTCCTCAACATCCAGCACTCCCAGGGACGACTTTGGCTGCGAGATGGATGGCCCTCTTGAGCACTGCAGTTACTGTCCCGACAGAGGTTACACTGAGATTAATGGCAGTCTTTCAGTCCTGCGCTTTCCCTGCCGTTTATGGCAAACCAATATTCAGCCCCCAGGGGTGAGGGGGGTCTCCAGATAAAATAGTTTATGAAACAGGGGTCAGTGTATTCAGGTGTAATGATTGGACCAGGGAGCGTGGAATGCCATACGGCTACTGAGGGCCCTTCCTGTTGGGAAAACCCAGTGGAATGGCCATGAAAGGGTTCAATGCATGGCTCGATGTTACTTTTGGTCTGCATTGAGTTACATTACCAGTAAAAAGTTTGGACACACCAGGCCACCTACAAAGGTTAGTGATAGTGTTGCATCACACACCCTGGCCACCTGACCTAAAGACAACAGAAATAGCTTTGGAAGAGTTTGACCAGAGAGTGATGGAAAAGCAGCCAATGCCTGCTCAGCATATGTGGGACCGCCTTCAGGACA
>JAAGVU020000123.1:2963110-2975471 GCA_011763525.2 Mormyrus iriodes | reverse complement strand
ATTCTAAAATGTTGAAAATAATACAAATAAACCTTTCTATGGGTAGGTGTGTCCAAACTTTTGACTGGTAGTGTATGCTATGATGACTGTCACCGTGGTGATATGACAGTCATCAGTTTGGCTGTGCAGTGATAACACACCCCTGCAGCCTCTAGTGTGAGGTTATATGAGGGGGTCCGACCATCATATTTGCTATTTTGCTGGACGTTGAGTGGGGTGTAGTAGGAATGTAGAACAGGTGTTTCTCCCATGTTACAATTTACTCAAAATAGTTCCCACAAAAAAAAAACAGCTTACAACAGCATGACAAACATGACAGTTTTATACTTTTCTCCCTCAGCAAGGTGACTCAGTGGGTTGCAGTGTGGTCTCACACCTCCAGGGCTGCGGGTTAAAAATCCAGCCCCCCCTCTGTGTGTGTGCATGTGTGGAGTTCGCACATTCTCCGCGTGATTGTGTGGGTTTCCTTACACAGTTATAGGTGGCTTGGTGAAGTGGTGCCCCTAATTCATCTGTACTTTGGGTGCACGTGACCTGCTATGAACTGGCATCCCATCCAGGGCACCCCCTAGCCTTCTGCTCTGTGCTGCCTGGGATAGACTCCAGGCCCTGCACCACTGCAGTGGATTACAGTTACAGCTCAGATGATGGATGGGTATTCCTCTTTCCTGCTCCATAACCAGCCTTAATTTTTCTTGCATGGTCAGCCCTGGGGAGTAAATGCCGTCACTTAGTGATTGAAAGGCAGACTTGATATGCAACCCGAGCAGTCCCACCTCTGATGAGTTTTTCTTTTTTTGCATTTGTTTATCACCTCTGGCAGTTATTGTTTTCAGCAGAGGGAACCCCATAGCTAAAGAGCTTCATTAGTCAGGCAGAGAGTCGGGCATCCATTACGCCTGGCCCACATCTTCATCAGCCCCTGGTCTGCACCGGGCCTCGTGGCCATTGCCTAATTGCTCTCCTGTGCCAACATGTACAGTTTTGCCAAACGCACATGCGCACACTCATGTACGTCAGAATGGCCATGTAGATATCCATCATGGACAAAAAAAATAAAATAATTAAAAACCACAAAAAATGCCGACACACAAACAGATTATGCCACATTTTGTTTTTCCTTCAAATGTGTTTCAATTTTCCCTGGAGCCAGAAACACAGATTCCACAGGAAAGATGTGGTAACAGCAGGCAACGGCTGGACTGAGCCATGCTGCCTGGTCACACGCATCTGCTCCTCAGTGCCGACGCTGGTGTGGGTGGACAAACAAACATACTGGGGCTCCACCTTAACTCTTGCTCGGAGCGGGTCAGGAGAGGCGAAAGCAAAAGGCGGAGAAATGATCAAATTATCAGCTGAGGATAGCAATGTGACGCAAACCAAACCAAAGAAAAACAAGAAAAATGTAGCTTAAATGAGCGGCCAAGGATGGGGGACTTGGTATAAAGTGGCCTACTGCTAGAGATGTACAATCCTTGGGGCAATTGGGGGGGGGTGGTCTGAAACAAACAGCCATCATTTCGGTCCACATCACATGTACCTGCTTGCCTGAAGCTTCCACTCTTACAGGATACTAACGAAATTTCCTAACCCTTAGTGCTTGAGGAGCGCAGGAGGCAACACGACCCCACAGTACGGAAGCACACAGCTCAGCAGTGCCCACGTCCTTGATGGCGCACCAGCTGGCCCTAGTGTCTTTCAGAAAAAAAGGCAGGATGTCTCCCCAGAAACAGACAGTCTTCTTTTTCTTGGCCCGCTTTTGTGTGTCACTTGGATTTCTGCAAAATGACAGCACCCCCCCCCCACTCGCTCACTGTCACAGGAGCTGGACCAGGATGTGCCCTTGGTAACACAACCTTTTAAGCTGATAACATCACAGAGCGGAAGATGGCGGTGTGTGCGCGTGTGTGTGACCAGGGACATCCAGTAAACAGGGGGTGTAAGTGGAACTGGGATCTGATGGTAAGATTCATACAAGCACTGACACTCCCAGCTCCTTTCATCTCAGCTGCTGGGCCATCAGCTGGTCTCGAGACTCCAGGCAATTTGCTAATACTTGTGTATCTTTAAAGATGCCTCTGGCATGGTCACGTCAACGGGCAGCCCCCACAGAGCCACGCATCCTGTGTGCACATCAGCAACAAAGTACGTTTTCATGCTACGATCCCGCAAGAACGCTAATAAAAAACAAGCCAGCAACAAAAAAGTAAAAATAAAAAAGCTGACAAGATAAACTTGGAAAATGGGCGCCCTGCATTCACTGTGCTTGGGGTATCGGCGTACTCCTGCCGTTATCTCATAACGCTCAAGGCTGAAGGAAGAACCAAAGATGGCAGATTAAGGAGTCGTCAAAAGGGCAAAGCTGAAGATCTGATTTGTGTTCAGCAAAAGGGTCTCTGTAAACAAACCTGGAACGGTGCCAAATGTGTTGCTTTGTAGATGGCAACAAGCAACGAGTCAGCAGAAAATTCAGAGACAAGGAAAAGGAAAAGGACAGGGCTCTGTTTCTGCTGGAAGGAAGCTTGGCCCACTGCATTCTTCTTCATCCAAGTCGGAGGGGCTTACAGGTTCTGGGCGAAGCCCTGTGCCAGATCGCCATAGGAACCTAGATGAATTATGAATGATGACACTGTGTCCGCTCAAAGAAACCCAACCTAAATCCAGAACCTGTCTGGTGGCCACTTCAGAACATGCAGAGCCTGTCTGGAGGCCCTTCTCTCTCTCTCTCTGTCCCACCTGAGTGACTTTACAACCAGTCTGCTTCCCTCGGGGAGGTGGGGGCAGATTTGCACGCAGATGGCAGACTCACCATTCCCACCGAAGTGTGTCACTGGCACTGGGACTCCGGGGAATAGCAGGAACGAGGTTCACAGGGAGCGAGAGAGAGAGAGATGATGACAAAGTGAAACAGGGCTGAACGCAGAGACAGAAGGAGCAGAAAGGTCCAGAAAGTGGCTACAGCTGGACTCAGCAGCCTGACTCACCGATCAGGAAAGTGGGAGTCAGGAAACTTTAAAAAGTGGGAGTTGTCCATATGGACAACTAAATCAATCCATCTTCCAGCCGCTCATGGCACACCTCTAGGGTCGTGGATTTCAATACTGCCTTCATACTGTATGTGTTCCCCCCATGTCGTAAACAGTCATAAATAAATAAATAACCTGTCCCTTCTTGTTTTATAAAGTCTTTTTTTTGTTTCCCCTTCACATTCCTTTGGTAGCTGTGGAAGCCAGAAGATATTTTTATAGACGATAACCGCCCGTATTGTTGTAGATCTGCTGACTCCCCAGTACAGCTAAATATACAGATGCACTAGCTGTCAGTGACATGGGAGACCTTGCTGATACTGTATATGCGTGGCAAGGAGCTCACCGTGCGGGACATCACAGCGACTCCATCAGGACAGACAGGCCCCGTGTCACCTGAAGGGTCCCCTATACCATACATCCACACGTGCTCATCTTCTTGGTGATCTGCCATCGGGCTTTAATGTGGAATGCCCAGCGGTGTGACTTTTTAAGTAACCAGTGGCTGGTGTCACTTTAACCCGGGTGTACCCAACATGGGGGAAGGTTGCACATCTCCAAGCTTGTGCCGCCGCGCATGTGCACAATTCTACAGCCGACGTCTGACCAAAACCGAACTCTGTGACCCACACAATTTTCTCACTGTAATGAGTGAGATTTCAGTGCATGCATATTTCTCTGAAAGCCTCTGAAACAAGGGGTGGAAAAATTTTATGTGCAGAGAATTAAGGACAGGCAAACAGAGTCATTATGCTTGCGGGTGATGGGGAGGTGATTACAGGTCAGGGTATGGCAAGCCCGGATGGATGGAACACTCCAAAATGAAGGGAGATGTGGCCAGCTCCCTGCACTACGTCGAACACGACTCGCTGAAGGGCAGACGGGTGGACCTTCCTGCACTTTCGCTCAGAAGACGTTATTCAATAAAACGACAAGTTCAAGTAGCTTCACTATAATGAAGCGCCATGCTCAGTCCAGAACACATCAAGTCCACAGTGGCCTTGCAGAGACAAAACGAACCTGAACACCTCAATATCAATAAAAAACCTAAACAGCAATAACAAAAATACTGTGAATTCAAAACGTATTAATTAAAATAAGCATATTTGAAGTTGACATGCGTGGCTGTTTAGGAGGCAAACCAGATATACAACAACGAAAGAAAGTAACAAAGTACACAGACAGCTCCCCTACTGCAAAAACATGCTAATCAATCCTGGCATATGGCGGCACAATATTGACTACTTATAAATATAACTTGATAGCATGACGTACTTCTCGCGGTGCAAAAGATTCACGTGAAAAACTTAGGTCAGAAAAGGCACAAAGTTTGCAGTTCACAGCAGGCAGACGTGACTACTGCTGCTGATTTACGATGACTGAATATCAAGTGGAAATACGAATAATTATATATAAATCCGCCTGTATAACTACAGGACTACACGCTCAGGAAGGATTTGTGCCAGTTGTCTTATGAATTATTTTTAATCCTCTTGGCTGAGCTGAAGAGATGAATTTTTGACCCTTCTGTTGCATGTCCTTATCAATCCCTTTTCATGTTTGAGTCTAAACTACTGAAGTCCACTTTAAAAAAAATATTTTTTCAAAGCAACCAAATAGAGAAATTATTTCAAACTCACGAGACACTTTTTGCCGTTGCTGCCTTTTAAAAAAAAAATCTAGCTGATCGCCCAGGACGGCGAGTACATGGTTACAAGAAATGCAGGGCAACGGAGGTATTAGGTATCTTCCCAGAGGGCTGCTCCTATAGCCCTCGTGTATTGTACTTCTTCCATTCGAAATTCTAGATTCTATAGAATTTATCCTCATTTGAAAATGGACTGGGATAACTTCAACCGCAAAAATAACACAGGGGATAGGCTGCGACTACCCTCCCACCAGATACCCTCTCTGTTTGCGGCTGGGAAAATTGCCATGGGACTTCCAGGAAGAGAAGCGGGAGCTAGAAAAAAAATAGAAGCGACGAATGTAGACGGGTCAGCTCTGGCTGACCCCGGGCCTCAAGCCAGGCAGATGAATCTCATTAAGAAGAGTGAGGGCAAAATACGGCCCCTAGCAGCCTTTCCTTACAAGAACAGCTTCAAGCAGCGACGGTGAAAGGGGCACTCAAAGAGGCCTGTTACTGGGATAGAATGGGGTGAGTGATTAAGGTTAATGGACTCAATAAACTCTGGTTTGCCTCTTAAAGTCTGTGTGCTGATGTGTCCTCTATGTGCATGTTGGTGTGTGTGCACATACTATCATGAATGTGAAAAGACACTCTCTGTGACTCAGAGGCAGCAGTTAGCGAAAAGCCTTCTCTGAGATTCAGGGAAGCTATCTAGGTGAAGTGACCGAGCCCTGCGTGAGTCTGGCTACAAGCCTCGCAGGTGATGGATTACCCCACTCGCCAGGCTCAGCAAAACTGGGAAACAGCTGCTCCAGCTGACCAGCCTTTAGCTCCACCACCAATGTAATTGAAAAGTGTCACATGAAATCATGCATCATGTGTGAACGTTACATCTCTTTCCTGCTGGACCGACCTTCAGACTTACAATAACATGCTTTCTTAACAGGTAAAAGTCCACTTAGGTATTACACCAGCAACCTTAAGGTTAAAAGGCTCCAACCTTACCTCTAGCTATCAAGTTTCCTATTAAAACCCGCCCTAAAACAACAAAATGAAATGGCACCGATTGGTATATTTCAGACTCCCATATTTCAAGTCCATCCATCCGTCTATCCATGTTCCAACCACTTATGCTACTCAGGCCCGTGGGGATATTTAACAACTTCTCTACATTGTTTCTATTATCCTCTTGTCTACTCTGGGAGGGAGTAAGGGTGTATGCTTAGTGCCGTGACCCCCCCACTCCCTATGGATGATGGGAGAGGCCTCTAGCCTAAAGGTGAGAAAGTTGGTGGGGGAAGGGAGTGGGTTGCTGAAGGTCAAGATCGTGATTATCAACAGTTGACGGTCGGCTGGCCTCCATATCGATCCTTACATTGACTCCACACCAATTACAGAAAGAGTGCTGGCTTCTGGCTTCCAATGGGATTGGCGTGCCATTTGCGAATGGCCGCGTCTCTGGTGCTGTGCTCTAGGAAGGGAGCCGAATGGAAGGGCACCTAATTCAAACAATCCGAAAAAAAAAATAAAGCACCAAGGAGGACAGCATCACTGCAGTCACAGTTAATGTTTGTGGTCCCTCATAATGAGGGGACATTCAAACGGCCCAAGATGCCATGCTGCTCTGTTTTCTCTACAAGCTCAAAACATGTAATTATAGTGATCATAACGAGAAAAAGATGGGACACAGACACAGCGCTGCTTTTCTTATCAAGCCTCACCAACCTCGATGATGCACTGAGCTCAGAGGCATGTTGTCCTCACAATGAGCATGCGTGTTCCAGGTGTGACATATGCAAATCTTACCATCGCAAGCTAGTGGGAGGCAACGTGGTAGAACACAGCCAGATTTGGATTATCTCGCCTGTTGCCATGGCAATTGATCAGCAGCCCTGAGCCTACGGGCATCTCAGGTAATGAGTCCCAGCTGACCCTGATTAGACTGTCCAGTTTTAAATAGGGTCAGCCGGGCAGATCCAGTGGGCTTTGTGCATTTTATAATACTGGTATAACAAAGTGGCTTTTGTTTGTCCCCTGCCATCCTGCACCCCCCTCCTTCCACGTGATAGACGCTAGCCCCGTAACCTCTCCTCAAAGCTACTGCAAGGAAAGCTCTGGTTCTTTATGACTTTTTGGAGTATGTGTCTGTATTCCAGGTTAAAGAGGCCAAGCAACCAGATTATGCTGGCATTCCTGCTCTCATGTGTATGGCGCATTTTTTGTGTGACATAGGAATGCATGCCTCTGTTTTCAATCAGACTCGTTTCAGTTAGGAGCATGAACTTTGAAAGACAAGCACTATATCCTGCCTTGTGGGGCTTAAAAAAAATCACACTGCATGCAATTTTCTCCTCTTGCCATAACCTTGCTATTTATTACCACTGTTTTAAACTTCAGATCTTCGGGGCTGTGGATTTGGATCACAGAGCTGAGGCTGCTCATTCTCTGTATGATTGCGTGGGTTCGTTCTGAAGCTTTGGTTTCATCTCGCTGCTCAAAGTGCAGGTGAACGAATAACTATAAATGGTTTAAGGAGGGCCCCATGATGTTGACCAATCCTGAGGGTTCCCTGCCTCACCCCTTAATTCTTGGGACAGCCTCTGGACAGTGACTGTGTCTACAGACTGTTTCTGAAATTGATCCAGCAAGCATCCGCCCTTTGTGACTAAATTCTCTCTTGATTAAAATGGACAGAGGTACTAATGAGCATCTGGAAATGTTTATTTTGCTGTTCATCATCCTTTTTTATTGTTGAAATCATGTTTTACTATGAATTTTTTTATATAAATGATTTATAAGAAAAAAAAGTTTCCTGTCTGCCTGGGCTACAATTTATTTCTGAATCATATACCAAGACAACAGCATGCATACCCTCAAAGGGAATATAAGTACACCTGCTCATTAATGTAAACATCCGGCTCCTCCAAACAAGCCAATCATGTGTCTGCAACTGAATACATACAGCAAACAGACAGCGTCAAGAGGTTCAGTTACTGTTTGGCTGAGACATCTGATTTAAGTGATTCTGAAGGTGGTGTGATTTGTTGCTGCCAGATGTGGTGGTTCTAGAATCTCAAAAACAGGCACCCTCCTGGGATTTACACACACCACAGCATCTAGTTTACACAGAATGGTAATATAAACAAAAAAAAATCCAGTCAGCAGCAGTTCTGATGGCAAAAACACTTTGTTAATCTTCTTATGAAAGAAGTCTTCATAACACTTCTTATGAAAATAATATACCTAGCCTCATAACAGATTTAGCCTCGCTGACAGACTGAAAACCATTGATACTGATGATAAAGGTCTGAAGCAACACAGAACGGGTTACTGATTCCGGAGGTGTGCGTTTTCCGGATGCATACATGCGTGACATCGCAGTGGTGGCCCTGGAACAAAGCAGAGCTTTCCCCATGATGCGCAAAAACACTCGCACTGCTGCTCAATAAATTAAATGACATTAAAAGAAAAACTATGTCACCAACATCAAGTATGGTCACTGGCCCCAGCTACCGGTCACTAGCACCTGTGCCAACAGGTAACCTAATTAATAAAATCCAGCTGGCCCTGCACCAGTGTCACATGCCATGCCGCGTCCTGCATACTCACTGAACTACACGAATGCAGGACTCGCAGACGACACCTTAGAATTCAACGAGGGAGGAATCTGATTGGACAGCATTGGAAACGACAAAGATCAGCAAAGAACAGCGGGAACCTGGCAGGAGAGAAACATGGCACGAGGCGTCTTAAAAATGGCTGTCACATATTCTGTTTGCTGGAGAGCCAGTGAGCCGTGTTCATCTCGATCGACCATGAGAAGTCAATGCATGAAGGTTACAGATCAACCCCATCAGGAGTCCTTGCTGTTTTACAAAAGGTGGAGACCAGCGATCATGACAGCAATAGAATTACTAACCAACATAACCGCTCCTACTATCAGCATCATTTTTCCCCCTTTTTATTATTTTAAATGCTTTTAAATGGGAGGAGCCTCCCCTCCCCCCACCTTCACTCCCCTCTCCTTCCACATTTGTATCAAAGCGGTTTTGCAAACACATAAACCGTCGTTTGGCATTTCCCTCCTACCGTAAACATCGTTAGCAGAATGTGGACCGGTGCCCCACCCCCCACTGAGAGGGGGGTGGGGTAATTTCTTTAGCGCACAGTCCACCCTGATATCCACATGCGCTCTGAAGCGAGGAGGATCTGCCAGCTTTGCAGTGCGCGGGCCAACCGAGGTTGCCAGCTCCTGCCCTGCCCAATTCGCCTTCGGCCTGGATTTCACACTCCCACCTGCCGGCGAGTCTGTGGCACATGCAAGTCACCAAGTCCCTCATGAGTCAGTATCAAGTCCGATAAACACTCGGGGGCAGATGGGGGTAGCACTGGTTTTACTCTATGGTTTCCACACTGGTTTGAGCTCACACCGCTGCCACCTCTGAGGGGTATTTTTTAAAAAGCCCAGCAGCACTGAGAGGAATGAGGCAGAGGAAAAGCATCAAGCTATGCCTGGCTAGCCACTGTAAACCGGGCATCCGTGGGTGAATGAGGAGGAGTGTGTGGGCGTCTGTGTGCATGGGTGGGTCAGGCTGTGAGGGTATGGAGTAGAAATGTACAGCTTTACACAAAAAAACACAATAAATCAAACAACTACACATTTCTTCAGACTGCTCTGCACACACTATGCTGCCTGCGACAGGATGAAGGCCCCCGTGACCCTGCAATGGATAAGCGATTATGAAGGACGATTAGATGGATGTTCAATTTTCCGCAGTGTGACGATTTACTGAAAAAACCTTTTCAGTCATGCGTGCCGCTGCCATGAGCCGGACAGACGACACGGCCGGCTGTCGCCGACATGGATCGCTAAATGAATAATGCCACATGCACTCTTGATGGGAAACACTGAAAGATAATTAGCCAATTAATATTTAATTGCCTATGTAGATAACAGGAGGAAACCTGGAGAACTAACAACTTCAGTCCAGAGCAAAGCATTCAAACACAGAAATAATAAAGCCAGCACATTAATTTGCTGTATTGAATCAGACCAGTAAGCCTTGACATTTAGGTAACAAGATGTTCCTTATAAATCAAAAAACAAAGCACGCTTTTCTCCTGTCTGTTCAGTGGAAGCTGAGGTCAGGTGTCGACACGTCAACAGAAAGGTTGTTTTTTTTTCCCCATTCGCTTGCAGCCATACGCAGAATTTAAATGCATTCCTGAACAAATCCTCCCACTGTTTTTGTGTTCAGTGGAAAATCACAAGAGGCTTCAGAGAGGAGTGGTGAGTGGCGAGGCAATGGCAGTGTCTGAAGCTCATAAAACCAGCTTGGGCTAGCTCAGAATGTCCATTACCTTCATGAAGCAGGAATTATGCACAGTTGCTTTGATACATTGTTTGTTTTTGAAGCACCATTCATGTTCATCAGCTCTACGGTGTATTTCCACAATGTGTCCGTGATCTTACTCTAGCCATACCTGACAAGCCTAAGGTTCTATTAAACCCTACTTTTGAATCCCTATGTCCTTTATCCATCCATCTTCTTCACCCCTTATCCAGTACAATGTGGCAGTGAGCCTGGAGCCTATTCCAGGAAGCACTAGCAGGGGACTCCCTGAACGGGATGACAATCAATCACAGACCACACACTAAGGCCAATTTTGTGGGCGGAAATCCCAGCGCTCCCAGGGGAAATGCACACAAACACTTAGATAACATACACAATTAGGGCACAAACAGACCGGAAGCCAGGAATCAAACCCGCAACCCTGGAGGCCAGAAGAGCACCCGCTAAGTGACAATGACGCCACCTTCTTCCAGACGAAGGTGGCGAGGAGTGGTAGCTGCACTGACGGCTCCATTACAGCCACTCGATCTGTCTCACACCCCTGCTGTCCGAACGTGAGTCTCCCACACCAGCACTCAAGGCTCTAGTTATGCATTGAGGGGTTTTTGGTTGAGAGTCTGTCTAGAATAGTGGATGGTAGCACCCTATAAACTTGGGACTTTGCATTAAGCTGAGAAAAAGGTTATGAGTCAGTAGGAGGCAACAGCACAAAGCTAGATTTGCTCCATCACTGGGGCTTCCAATTGGTCACTGGCCCTCGCAGCCCAACTGGCTCAGAATACTCTAAAACTCGTTAGGATTTTTATGAGGTCAGCTGGGTGGGCTTCAGAGAAGCAGAGCCTGCATCAAAAGAGACCTTTTGGAGCTTTCGGTTTCTTTGAGTTTTACCGATTTTTACTTAGTAAACCCTTCTCATTGGGGCCATGACCCCATTTTGTTTTTTGTTCAAGAACCAGGTCAGCTGGATGTCAGTGAGTGAAGCCAGGAGAGAGCTGGCAGAATCCCAGCCCCTATCTGAAGGGAGAGTATCAAGGTGGTTAAAAGGGTACATCCTATCTGAAGGTGAGATATCTGCTGCCTGCAATTTGCTGTCCTGTGGCAGGACTCCACCCCTTAAAGCACGTCCAGTGTCATCATCAGCCTTGTCCGGCATACTGCCCACACCGTTAAAGCTCTGTAGGGGGGCTTGTGACATTTTCACAACGGTGAGGTGGGAGCCCATCGTGGAATGAAGACGAAACTGCAGTGTCACAGTGCCAGTGACCGTGAACAAGGTGACTATGAATGGCTGCAAGGTGAAGCTTCTGGAAACCAAACACTGATGTACAGCTGGAGATACCTTAGCTGGCTCTCACCTGGGGGGGGGGGGAGGAACGGACCAGCACCAGATTTTCTGCTTCCCCTTGATTATATACCAATATGGTCTGGAGATCTGCTTGTGTTTAAAAACGGCCAGCTGGCAGACCATTTGTATGCAGTGGTTTGTAAATGGCAGTCAGTTTTTTTTGGGGGGGTAGGGATGGTAGGGATGGCCGGGGGGGGTTAAACTGCATGGGTGTTTGAAAGATCAGCTTCAACTGTGCAAATATACATAATCCATCACATAAATAATGTCTCACTCATTGGCTGCTGGGATGTGTGCGTCTTTTAGTGAGTGACAAGCTAACAGCCGAGCAACCAAAATCTACATGTCATGCATCTTATAATAGAAGAACGACTGAATGGCAGGGAGGTTAAGTGCCTCAGAACAAGCTTAATTTGCTGTGACATTGCAGAGATGTAGGAAAACCATGTCTGGTTATAAAGGACTGTTTAATCTACAGCTGTTTCAGTTCTTCCTGGATATGCACTGGAATCCCATCCAGGGTGTCCCCCTGCCTTGTGCCCAGAGCTTCCTGGGATAGGCTACAGTTTCTCCATGACCATGAACTGAATAAGCAGTTGGATTATGGGCGGATGTGTCAGGCCTCAGTTACAAACTCAAGAATAAATCAGGGTCAACTCAGTTGCTTAACTAGGGTCTACTGGGTTCCAACTGTAAAAACTCCATCCATCCATCCATTTTCTACCGCTTATCCGGGGTTGGGTCGCGGGGCAGCAATCTAAGCAGGGATGCCCAAACCTCCCTCTCATTGGCCACCTCCTCCAGCTCCACCGGGAGAATACCTAGGCGTTCCCAGGACAGCCGAGAGATATAATCCCTCCGGCGTGTTCCGGGTCTGCCCCGGGGCCTCCTCCCGGTTGGACATGCCCGGAACACCTCCCCAGGGAGGAGTCCAGGAGGCATCCTAGATAGATGCCCGAACCACCTCAACTGGCTCCTTTCGATGCGGAGGAGCAGCGGCTCTACT
>JAAGVU020000123.1:2940467-2963010 GCA_011763525.2 Mormyrus iriodes | reverse complement strand
CCCCAGTCCGGGCGGGGTAACCTGATCCCTTATGGTTTTCTTCATGGGGGTCTGCTTGAACCGCACTTAGTCTGGCCACTCACCTAGGACCAATTTGCCTTGGAAGACCCTACCAGGGGCAACTGTCCTGGACAACATAGCTCCTAGGACCATGGTGGCACACAAACCCCTCCACCACGATAAGGTGGCAATTCATGGAGGGGCTGTAAAAACTCATTACTTAGTTAATATACAAACCAGATTTTTTTCACAAATGGGCAAGTGTCTTATTTGAGTCATACTTTAATGCCACTGAAGAGGCTACTGAAGTCTTTTTGTGTCACATCAACCTGGACATGATTCACAAGGACAACGAATGACAAGACTAAGATTCTGAGAGAGGACGGGAAACACGAGACAGAGCTCACAGGTAAACGTGTTTGTTTGAAGAAAAGGTAAAGTTTATATGGAGTGACACTTTTAGATTTCAAGTCCACCACATCAAAATTTCAATTATGCTTCTTAAAAAAATATTTTGCCTCTGGTAATACAGGGAAAAGACAGATGACAGTTCAGCCATTCGTGAGAACACTGATTACCTCTAAAGTACATGGGGTGTTATGATTTATGCCTCTCTCACAGCGATAACAGACAAACGTCTGCAACTTTGTTGGGAACAACCAAAGAAGGCAATTTTTAAAAGAGAAAATCTATAACCTTGACAGTCGGCCCTCAGCTCAACAGAATTAACTATTATTCTCTGCTCAAAGGGTTTGACAAAAAGAAAAACGGACGAGAAAAAACAACAACAAGAAAAAAACAACACAAATGCACAATCAAACTTGATAAAAAAAGCCCATGGGGTATTTCCAAAAATAAATGCACAAGAGTGTTGTGCAGTCATAAAGTTAGATGGCTATTGGTTAGCAAGGCTGACCCAAACAGGTCTGCCTGCTGGCTGAAGCTGATACAAACCACCAGTGCAAGACAGCAGCAGCATGTTGGTATGGCTAGCACAACCTCAGATCTCAGTGATTTATCAGCCCCCTCCATCGCTCATTGTCCAATCCTAAATTAATAAATATTTCAACAATGTCTACAAAAATGACACTACTCACTGCTAGTTACAAATGAAGAGAGTCCATCATATAAAAAAAGGAGGGGAAAGCCGCTGAAAATGTGCTGTTCGTTAATTAGGGCATAGGTAAGAGAGCTCACTGAGGGGCTGGCTCCTATCAGAGTCTTCTGACAGAGCACACGGGGTACCTGAGTAGAAAAGGACTCCTACAACCCTAATACCTCCAACATCTAAATTGCTTTGAGTATCACCATAATGAACAACCAAGCTTCTGATCGCAACTTAATGATTTCAACCCCTAAACCGTAAAAACATACCGGTTGTATATTTGCCATTTTATTTTTCTCTCAGATAGCCAGACATCAAGCCCCAAAAATTGGTCAGAAGCTTTACTTTAATGCTTGGCATGACCTATGTAAGTTCCAAGGCCACGGCCTGGCAGAAGGAGATGGAGGGGGCGTAGCCATACATCTTGGGAAATCACGGTAAGCAGCCACATGCTCAGGTGTGATCACAGTGCTGCCAGGTTCTTGCTGCTCTACAAAATGAACATCAAGACTCCCTGCAGTCAAGATCTTTTATGGTACCTTCCAAATTCACTACTACTGCTCAGCTGGAAACCCATCACAGTAAAAACTACATTCCCCAGAAGTCAAAAGCTGTCTTCTCAACTGCACCCAGAAAATCACTGACACCAATAACAGGATCCACACCATCATTCTCTATGGGGAACTTACCGAAACCCATTCACTTCACATCACACCTTTGAACTGCAAATGGAAACCCATAAATGAACAAGGGGAAATCGGTGTTTCCCAACTCGATCCTCGGGGCTCCACCGACAGTCCACATTTTTGCTCCAAAAATATGAGCTGGGAGGGAGCAAAATCGTGGATCGTCTTGGGGTCCCCAAGGACTGGGTTGGGAAACACTATGCTAGATTTTTTTTTTTTGAGTGCTGACTTTGAAATCACATCAGAAAACACACAGATAACAGTGATACTGAGGTCTACCCTATTCTATGTAAACAAAAAACCTTCTTTTGTAATGGTAGAATGACAGTATACACAAAACAGTATATACCACAGTGAACATTTATACTGTACGATTCCACTTGCAGGGGAAGCTTGGGTTACAACTATAGGCTTATGGCTTCGATTACTGCCCAGGATGTAATCCAGGTCTAAAGACATGCAGTTCAGGTGAATCGGCCCTTGAATCACTGTACCCTGGCTCATGCACTGTGCTTCTTACAAAAGACTTTAACCTTAACCCTGTAATGTATAAGTGGAAGGATGGATGGAATACTAAAGACTACAGTGAACACTCCTACACTATAGGCCTAAATCAGCATTCTTGTGAACATTCATTCACAACTATACTACACATTACAGAGCAGTGTTTCCCAGTCTGGCAGGCAGTTGGAAGGTAGCAAAAATGTGGATCGTCTCGGGGTCTCTTTAGACCAAAATGGGGATACACTGCAATGGAGAACACTGTGGCCTGTGGACTGGCATCCCATCCAGGGTGTACCCCAGCCTTGTGCCCTATGCTGGATGGGATTACCTCCAGGTCCTCCATGACCGTAACTGGCATAAGTGGTTGAAAGATTGATGGATGGATGGACTGCAGTGAATACTCCCACACATTACAGTACACAGTACAGTGAACACCCTACAAATGAAGATCGGCCACAGAACCATTTCTCCGCCTTTGGGTGACACAATGCTAGTCGATTCAGCAGTCTAACTGTCAGGAAGAGCATCTCACCACTGAGCCACAGAACATATTCTTTCAGCAAAAAATATTTCTTATTCCCCATTTTCCCCAATGACATAATCTGGCTTTTAGAAATTCAAATGTAAACATTTATAATAATTATTTGCACAGCAGACATCCTTATGCTGGATGACTAGCCTAACATCACAATTTCATGCTAATTTTATGCCATGGGATCCTTTTGTAGCACGGGTGGCTATGAAACATATAAATTTAATTTACAGAATAAATAAAACCAGTTGGGCAAATGTCTGTACTTCTGTTTATACGCGTGCAGTTACCTTTATGAATTATTCCCCTACCATCTGCGTAAAGACTTTCCCCACAATCCTACATGCTCTAGCAACACAGAGCAAACAGTACACATACAATCTGTATGCAGCTCTTGACTGTCACGGTTACCGCAAAGTTTCGACAACACAAGCAGTTATTTATTTACTTTGTGTTTTTTTGTTTATCTATCAATTTTTTTTTAGCTTTTAAAACATACTGGGTGGAAAATGCTGCTCCAGTGTGCATATACCCGGATTACGAACAGCCTGTGGCAAAGTGGTTAAGAATCAAGACTTAAACCCTGCCGATTGCCGGGCCCAGTCTCAAGAGCCTTGACCAGTGTATTTAACCTGATTTACTCCAGTAGATAGCTGGCCACATAAATAGTTAAATACAGGCATACCTCTTTATCAGAATATAATCTGTTTATTATAAGGTGTTGAAAGGGGATTTTTTTTTTTGCATAACAAAAGCTTTTTCCTTTTCTTTTAAACAAGATTAACAATAGTAATGCAACTTTTCCAAATTTGCCAAATTTTCCGAAATATCACTAAAACACATATATATCAAGCCATCAAAGATTTCTGCACAATATAAAGGATTTTTAAAAACCAACTACCAAATCATCATCAGTGGGTATGTTTATGTACAGTATGCAAGGATGCTGTAAGTATTAGATGATGATCTTTCATCTATACTCATATAGACATGATTTTTCATCTATACTCCAACAAACAGAAAAATGTAAATGAAGACTGAAATATGATAAAGATAACGCCAATGACACTTAGCAAAGTCAATAAAAGAATAAAGGAAGTTACCTATTGAGGAGTGTAGTTTTCTTCAAATGTTTTCAGACACAAATGCCTTATATCATTTTCATTTTCACTATCATTTATATCATCAGATAGTTAATTTAGGTACAACTTTTTTAGGAACAATATATATAATAAACCTCAACAAGACGACAAAACACAGAGCAATTTTAAATAACTTGTTTGACTAATATGACTCAGTAACACCTTAACTGCAGTCCACCGTTCCACATTGTGGGGTTTAGGGGTGCAAACCCCCTCCAGCAATCTGAAAAAAACACGTAAAATTTTTTGGGCCCCCTTGGCTAGCAAAGCAACTGTCTCGGATTTCAGATTTCTCAGTTTAGGGCCCAAAAGTGGCACAAAGACCATGTATGACAAACGCAAAATAGAAATATCACTGAGATATGTGAGAAACTGCAATAAACACACTTAGCATCCTATAAGCCAGCACTGTATATATATTTTATGCATTATGAGTTAGAAAACATTTTGTGTGTCATCTGCCGGCCTTCGAGTGTCTGTGACTTTGGCAAAACTCCCCAAAAATTCCCATATAATCTCTTATGCCGACCCTGCGATATAACAAAACCGTGATGAGAAAGTCATGATGCAGAAGGGTTGATTAATGGGAAACAATCTTCTGCAGGAAATGTGACCGAATCAACATTTAATTTAATGAAAGCAATGCATTTTTCACTTATATCTCATTGTTATATACATAGGCCTATATGTGTATTCATTAAAAATCGAGAATGACTCATTTTCCATAGTGTCTAAGTATTGTACTCAAGGACAGAATTTTATTGTGCTGCCCGACATTTTAACCTGCAAGCTTGAGACTGATCTCCATGCACTTCAGTGCAACTTCCCAGCCTGGAATTGCCTGTGGCAGGAAAATAAACCATTACGGACACCGGGGAGAGGAGCAATTAAAAGCACAATCGGCAGCTGTCATAACATAGTCAGCCCTCTAAGGGCAAGTGTTCATCCTGCACCTAGAACAAGGGCATGGTTTCATTCCTGATATTTTGATTTGGCGAGGTATTTAACACACGCAAAAGCACAAAACTTACGTGCACACACACACACACGCGCGCGCACGCACACACATTGCCCTTTGGCCATAAAAGATGCATACTTATCCACAAGGAGCTTCCGCTGCTTCCGTTGGTGTCGCTTTATTCCGTTTCTATGTGACAGCAATGCAATCGTGTCTCTGGGGTGGGGGTTGCACATGCAGGTGTTTTTATAAATCGCTGGCTAATGCAGCAGCACAATTAACTTCAGCTTGAACTGAATTTAACGGCCCCTAATTGCACTGGGAAGCCTTAACTGTTATTTTAAACACTCTCATCCTAATCACTTTGATCCCGCCCGTATCCACACCTTTTTCTTTTCAGGCTAGGTGTTTTCCATCTTGTCCCACCCCCCTTATCCTGAGGCTAAGGCACTGAATGGGGAAGAAGCAGCCAAGGTTAGTTGCTCTTATCTCCATAGCACAGCTGTGAAGCCCCCTCCCCCCAGCAGTGCATCTATCAAACATTCACCTTATGGTGGACTGAAAACAAGGGAGAGAAAGCGTGGCCACTCTTTCTTCTTCCGACAGTTCTCTTTCCAGGGCTTGATAAGCCTGAAGTGATTAGTGTTGGAAAAGAGGAAAAAACAGTTTTGGTTTGGCCATCCATCCTCACAAGATGAAAGCACAAAGCCTCATTCTCCTTGGCAATGGGTGACCCGGCTGTTAGGTGCTGTAGGATACTTTTTATCTGTCTTCCTGATCGTTGATAAAACATGTCTTTGTCTTTCATTACGTTTTTTTTTGTATACATTTATCCATCAGAATGTGGTGATTTTGTCATTGTTTGCCCTATGTACCCCTTTCTGCCCTGCCCTGCCCTGCTAGTGGGGGGAGGGGGACACGAGCCCAGAAATTAGCACTCGCTACACGTTGCGTGGGACATGTGGCTGACATAATGGATTTTCTCTGTCGCCATCGCTGACGCAGTGATGCACGGCCTCGGCAATCCTCCCTGGCTGCAGCAGGAGAGTGTTCGTTTCAGGGGCTGCAACAGCGGGTCTGGCCAGGGAACCCGTACTGGCCAGCAGTCACATGGGGTGTCATGCGAAAAGCCCATGGAGACTTCCACATGCTGCGAGTGCAGTACACCCTACATACCTAGTCATGCAAGCACATTTAAGCAAGTTGGCTTGGTAGCATAGTAATTGGGGACACAGGGTTGTGACCAGTAGGTTGCTGCTTCAACTCCCAGGTGATACCTTGTTGTTGTGCTTATGAGCAACCTGCTTAAACTGCATTATTTTAGCAAGATAATCATATTCAGATATGGGCAAATTGTTCTGTGGGGGAAAAATAACCTGAGAAAATAGCCTTATGATTACAAGTCATAACCCTCAGTGCCATACACAGTCTCTAGAGGATAGGGTCTGCCATTTTTCCAAAGCCCCTGGAGCAGTTTTTGTAGATAAGAGTCTTAACTGCCCAAAGGCCCAACACTGATATGGTTACTCTGTCGGTCGGGGGATTTAAACAGAAAACCTTCTGGACATAGGCACAGACTCCTAACCCCCAGAGCATATCTACAAGGGTAATTGGTCAAAAGTTCCCATGTTTATTTCTGAGCTCTATACAGGACTTGCATACATGCTATCCTAAAAGACCACCCAGCCTTGAATAATCTTAGATTGCCCAACTGGCATTATCTAACATCTGCACGTGTCTCATCGGGACGCTGCAGAGTAGCAGGAAGTGCAGACCATTGCAGGTTTTTCCTGCAGCCATGTGTTCTAGCAGGCCATAACCCCTGGATTCCCTTTAATTACTCTTAAGAGATAAGGAGAGCCAGCAGCTGAAATCAGGGCAATCTTTGCCCCAAGAAAGACTTTCTTATTCAGCTAAATTAATTCCCCCATAACCGTCTATTAGATCCAAGTACATTTAGCTTTTATAGGTGAAAGAAAAGCTTGGATTAAAGGACAATACTTCATCAAATCCAGCTGCTAGTTACCATAACAAAGATCTAGAAAGGTCTCCTGGGGTCACTGTCATGTGATTTGTACCTTTGGGCACAAAACCTGTCTATCCAGGGAAGTCCTATTCTATGTGGTAATTCTTTTGAAGTCTAACAGTCCTTAAGTGGAAACATTCCCAGTCAAATTCAAAATGAGGTGTTCTAGACCTCCAATAAGGCTAACATCTGATATAGTGAAATGAAGACTGTAATAACATGAATCGAGGCTTGTTCACCCTGTGGTTGAGGTTTGTTTTACTGTGGATGCTAATTCACCTGCATGAGCAGATAACACAAGATGTTCAGGAGCTGCCTCCTAAAATTCACCCTTGCCTCCTTCAGAACAGCACTCTTTCACCACATGCCAGAAGCGTTTGAGGTGGATTCCATTCTGGGTTCCAGGAAGACTACAGCCGTAAGGAGAAGTCAAATTCCCGGGCCCGAATGAGTTTTACAATCATATATAGACGAGGCCTAGCCAAGCCCAAGAATGTGCCAGAGGACCCCCTGTTCTTCTGTACTTGTTCTCTTACACAATAACTCATTCTTATTCAAAAAGGGCCAATGTATGATGTTCTGGATCATCAAAGAGTTCTGGCTGTCTGACGGCCCTAGGCAAAGATTATAATATAATGGCAGAGAGAGACTGTCTCCACTTCATCAGCATGGTTACTGGAATATGAGGGTCCCTTAAATTGCAGAAACATTTTTCAATATCTTAAAAAGTGGAGTTTTCTGCCTTTCCCTCACTATAAATCTGAATGCCAATCACTGGCACCAGGGGCTATGAAGACAAGTTAGTGAAGTAAAAATAGACAGCACGATAATATGACAGTCAGACAGACAAATAGACAGATAATATGAAAAACATAAAAATAAGCATCTTACCAGATACAACTGCTCATCTGCAGATATGATAGCTCAGGGCTATTCAAATCATGTTCCTCAAGGTCCAAACCCTGCTGAATTTCCAGCTTTCCTTTACCTGTGAGCCTGATGTAAAGCCTCTGTGGCCAATCAAAATCAGTAATTATTAAACTTACTACCTGGGAGAACTGAAAACAAGGCCTGGATTTAGAACTGTGGGCCAGAAAAGTTCTGTGATAGCTTTCAATATTTCAGGTATTTTTGATTTGTTAGCGATTAGCGTTACTGTGTGTTCAAGGCTTCGGACGTTTTTTAAATAGGCGCCGCGCCATGTGATTAATAATTGGTGGGTACTGTGGCAGTGAGGCTTTACTTTTGAGCATTGCAATTAAACTCCTGGGGTCCTTGTTCCCACATATCCTGTTGACACCCCCCACCCCCACTACACACCCTTCGTCTGAAATTTGTACTCATCTCGAAAACAACTGTGAAAAGACTCTTGGGAACTTGTTAGCTTGCAGCCCTGTTTAGCCTGCAGGCTATCAAGTTCTGGATATTGTGGAAAGTTTTAGGGAAAAAAATAAACGTTTAACGCAGCTCCGACATATAGAAATAACAGGTCAACATAACAGAATACTGTATGGGAACTGTGTATAGGAAAACTGCAAACTAGTCAGCAACCAAAAACACAGAAAAAGTTGCAAGGTAGCATTTATTATTAACTATTATATAATAATTACAAGTACTTACACATGTAATTGCTTTCATTGTCCTAATCCATTGCATAATTTATTCAAAATGCTCATTTTGTGTCTCTTTCTGTCATATGAAATACACTTTCAATTTGCTGAAATAAGCAAATATTGATTTGGGGATTGAAACAGTACTCATTCACACTTGTCTAACAGATGTTTTAATTAAAGAGTAATTATAAAGAATTTATTTTTTCATAGCGATTCTCTATTTTAGTGATGGAGCCGGGTGTTTTTCCAGAACATTCTTCTTTCGAATGGCCAACATCCTGATAATAAACCCAGTTTACGAAAATCTGTCTTTGGTGGTTTATTACTGTCTTTCTATATAAAATACAGCATAGTCCTGTTTGTGTAACAAGATCCATCACATTTGGTGCTAGAAAACATTTCTTAATTAAAAAAACATTACAAGTAGTAATTGTGTTACTCATTTTCATTTAAATGACATATTCAGGTATTACAGCACTTTTAAGCCTATACAGCATTCATGGTCATTCTCATCACTACCGGTTAACCAACACAGGTTGAATTTTTAAATTGTTTCTTGATTTAAAAAAAGATTAGGAAAAACACACTGAGATTAAACTACCTAATTCAAATGCGGCATAGCGTCTAAAATACGAACAGCTATGCCCGAAGAAAAAAACGAAATTAATTAAAAGAAATATGCAATGTACCCTCAGTCAGCCTGAAAACCAAACCGTCAAATCCCAGCTATGAAATATACAATCCCCTTAAAAACAAAAAAACAACGGCGACATCGAAGATCTGAGGCTGAAACAAGAGAAATGAGCGCCGTGCATGAGCTAAATGAGCTGTACGCCGCGAAGGGCGGAAAAGACGCAGAGAATAAACTAACAAACGAGCGAATTAACACAACGCCGACGCCGGCTCTGCGCTTTGGCTCTTTAAATGATAGGAAATGATCTCCTTCGACGAGCGGGGAGCTCCGAGCTCCCAGACGGCACGCAGGGATGAGGGAGCCGGAGTCTTCCGCGGCCGCTCCATTAAATAGAAGCGCGTCTAATCGCCTTAATCAATCATTTCCCAGCCGCATTGGCGGCGTCATGGATAATTTTTTTCTTGCATTCATCGAGGGTGCTACGAAATGTACACAAATTATATTTCAAATTATTCTCATATTTATTTGGGGTACGGTTTGCTGTGTCCTGGGAAGATGTCCTCCAAAAGCCTCCACGGTGTGGCCTGGAACCAGCCCATAACGTACAGGGGACACAATGTGTAGGAAGGAGAGCGACGGGCGGGGATACTAATTGACAGAAGTTTGATTCCTAAGTTTATGTAATCTGGTTTAAAACAGCTTTTTTGAATTACTCAAAAGAAAAAGGAAAAAAAACACAGACAAAAACCTGTTTCTAAGCGAGAGCAATTTGGCGGGAGCCTCGCAAGCCTCCTTGGGGTGATTCAGGAGTGTTATGGTCATCGTAATATTACTGCAGCACAACCAAACCCAAAACCCAAAGAGAATCAGAATACTTCATTAATCCCGGGGGGAGATTTGTTAATAAAGTTGATATCTGGGGAAAGGGTAGTGTCACGTCCAGCCCCGCCCTACCGGTCTGTGCCCTGTGTTTCCCACAGGCGAGGCTTTACCAGCCACGCCTGTAGCTCCTTGCTGTTACCTCATGTTCCTGCCCCTTGTTAACCAGCCACAGGTGCCCCGTGTTCATCCCTGCCTCCCCTGTGTGTAAGAGTTTCCCCAGTCCTGTGCTCCCTGTCGGATCATTGACGTTATGGGCTGTTCCTCTGTGTTGCGTGCCGTAATAAAGTCCCTGCTCAGGATTCTTCCCTCCGTGCCTGCGTTATGCCTTGCCGCCGATCCCGCGGTCATGATAGGTAGCCACCTTTTATTTATGAAAAACCGGGACACTTGGACATTTTTGAAGGGGGTGGTGGGATTCAACCATATTTGCAAATGTACTAAGATATCTGTAGGTCTCTCGTACCTTGTCCTGATGCAGTAGCACTCACTCTGGACTCCTTTGTCTGCTGCTGTCCCTTTCTACGTTAAATCCAGATTTTTTTTGCTTTAACGAGTAAATATGTATTGTCTAATTATCTGTTATAAAACCTAATCTTAATAGGTCCAAAGGTTTTTATTGCTAAAGGGGATATACATTATTAAACGTATTAAAATTATAAACAACTTTTAACTTAATGAATTTGGACTACCTAACACTGACATTGCTCACCTTTTTCTATGTTTTCCCTTAAACTGATAACTTAAGCCAAATATAAGGATTGTCCAATAGGAAGGTCGCTTACTTCTCCTCCTATTGGACAGTTATCAGTTTGGCTCAAGTTATCCAGTTAAGTGGAAAATCTTGCTTTGTGGGATGCCCCCCAAATCTCCTTGGTTGGGCCTTACTCATTCAGAACGGTTTTCTCTGTGCGCACATACAATTGTACGTTGTAAATCGTTTTTTTCTTTGACACGTCCGATATTGTTTTGTCGTCCTTCTCGTCCGTCAGTCCTCGCATTTCACAAAACGATAAAATAAATAGAACATTAAATAAACTAACCAACGTTACGTCTAGCTAGCAACTTAATTCACGGTGGGGTCACGGATTTCGACGCGCGGAGCAGACGGAGAGTTGCTAGGTAACTAAGGGAAGCTTTCATGTTTCTGTTAAATCAAAGTATGGACAAGGCCAAGCGTCGCTGTTTTACCCGTCTTTAACCGCGTACGGACACAGGATTGGCTATATAGACACAACCAGAAAGAAAAATGAATAGCGGTAGAAGGAAAGCAAGACGTTTTATTTAGGACATTAGATGTACTTTTTTAACAAAAAATCCGGGACCATTTGTGTATCGGGAAAGAATGCTAGTTTTCTGGGACAGCTACTCAACAAAAAGAACAATCCCGGAAAACCGGGATGGGCGGCAACCCCTTTTGAGGGGGACACAACTTTATAATTTAAATACTAAAATAGATTTACTGGGGGGGGGTGAAGGAATCTAGATTAAATATTGGGAGATACACGTTCCAACCGGTCCTACGGCCCTGCTTTCTGACCTGACAGGGCACCGAACATTAAATACCTGGTTTCCCTGTGCAATGAAATTGACAGGCTGTGAATAAATGTTTCACAAGGCTTAATGAGACGTCCCAGCGAAACGTCCGTACAATGCGTCTATGATTTCTATGAACTACTATGAAAAATGCAACACACACTTGCTCTTCAAGTGTAAGTTAAACTGTAACCCACATAAATACGTATAAACGACGTATTTGAGACATCGAAGTGGATGACACACATTTGCATGCAATGTTAGCCCAGTACTTTAAAAAGTGCCTAAAAGCATATCTGATCCTTTGTTTTTACATGTGGGATTGATAAGGTACGTTGTCATGGAAGATAAACGGGGCTCTATAAAATAATTCTGCTATTACTCTTAAAGTGGTATCCATAGATTTTTTTTTTAACTGAATCTCCTATATGCGACCTTTATAAGAAGTAAAGAATTAAACAATTCTAATAGGCTACTTACACAACTTTTTTTTTCTTTCACGGAAATTTCAAAGGATGTACATAGTCTGTCATCTTTCCCAATATCGCCGTCGGTACCCTAATCTGATAAAGAAGTCAAGCTGAATGGGCAAATTGATGCGCTTAATTGGTCGTAACGGCAAAACACTCCGCGTGATTGATCCAAAACTTGAGGTAAAGCCCCGTTAAAAAACATTTTTTTAAATAAAAAAAGTCCTATTTTGCAATTTAGCTGGGAATACGCCATAGCTTGGCCATGGCGGGCAGCCCAAGAAGGCCAAAGGACGCCTTGAGAACATGGCACCAGTACTCCCTGTAGGACTATTACAGTGAGCCCGAGGCTTAGACCTGTATGACCTCTCCCTCCCTCATTTTCATATTTGAAATCTTTTGTTAATTAAAAATAAAACTATGTCCATCTTGCAAACCACTAAGGATTTAACGGGGAGCTGAATCCTTTCCAAGGTAACATTGGGAACAAAGCAAGGGACACCATGGAATAGATGCCCTAACGCATCCCAGCATTCATCTCCTGCCATTCTTCATTTTATTTGGCCCTAGTTTTCCAGTCCCCCAAACCTCCTCTTCAAAGCAAACGTAAAAAGCACTTTGCCTATTTAATGCCTTTTGAGACATATTAATTCTATCAATAATCTTCATTACCATGCCAGCATGGGTAGCTCTGTTGCATTACATCTACAGGTTTGGGGGTTTCAATCTCAGCCCCATTGTGTGTGCACAGTTTACACGTTATCTTCCTGTTGCATGGTTTTCTTCCTGAAGTATAAAAACATGCGATTAGATGAATTGGCATCTCTACATTTCCTGCAGTGTGTGTGTCTATGTGATGGACTGGTGTCCTATCAAGGGTGTCCTGTGTCCTGCGCTTCCTGAAAAAGGCCCCAGACTCTCTGTAACCCTGTACTCAATAAGCAGTTGGAATATGGCTGTAATCTTGACTTCAGCTGAAACAGAAAGGGCAATTTCTGTATTACACTGAATGCAATTTGAAACTGTTTCACAGACAAGCCCATTGTTTTTCAACTTGAACTTGTGCTTAATCAAAATCCTTTTAAAAATCTATATCTATATATAAAATTCAAGGCTTGGTTCTGTTCTCATGACTGAGGCAGCATGGTCAATTAGTGGAAGTGATAGCATAGTACATTTAGAGGCTGTTTTAATACATCAGTGTGATTCTTAATTGCAGTAACGAAGAAGAAGACTAATTTGATTTACCTGGAAATGTTGCATTTTTATTGTTTGAATAAATCCATTTTAGTACCCTAAAAATGAATAGCAAAGGGTTTATTGTAAAATCAGTACTGGCCCAAATGGGGGGGATGGAGGCTATTGCAGCGAGTACCAGCTTCCTTTTCTCACAAATGAATGTCAATGTAGACGCACTTCTTGGGGTAATTTTCCTGGTCAAACAAGGTCACCAACCTCAATGTCTTCCTATTTTGTTCCTGAGGCCACAGTTGTTCATGATGTCGGCAATGTGCCGTTTTAATTAAATATTCAAGTAGTCTCACCGGAAAGTAATTATGGAAATTTAGGGCTGTTAGTTCATTTGAGATTGAACAGTTTAGCAAGGTGAATACTGTCAGTTTTACTTAGGCAGTTCTTACTTTCTAATCTTTTGGTAATTTTCTCAAACGTGAGAAACAAATTTGACACCAAATTGACCTAAGTCAAATGAAGGGACATTGTTTTCAATATTATTTTGCATAATGGTGGTTAGCACTGTATACTCCAAGGCTGTGGCTTTGATAACTTACTCTGTGTGTGAATGTTGCACGTTCTCCCCATGTTCGTAGGTCTTTTTTTCCCTCAGTCAGGAAATAGAGAATCAAGTAATTCTAGGGTCTCTTTAGATTAGGTATTTCTGTGATGGATTGGTATTCTGTCCAAAGTGCTTCCTGGGATAGGCTTCAGGCTCAACCCTCCAGCTGATAAAAAAAATATTGAGGACGGATAGATGGATATAATAAAACATGCATGCTGTATTGGATGAAATCTGAATTTTGGATACATTCATCATAACATGTTACAGTCTAGGAGATTAATGTAAACACTCACTGGATTATAACCCCTATTAAATGAATGACAAAACTAACTTGGCCATTCTTTTTTCAAAGACTGACCTTGTCAGGTTTGTTTAACGACCTTGTCAGGTGAGGCAGATGCCTGTATGTTTAATTACACTGTCCTGACCCGTGATTAAATGAATGTGAGTCTTTCTGCAAAACCCTCCTGTAATCCCCACATTGATACAGAGGAGGAAAAGCACAACATTTAAAAAGTGCACTATTGCACTATGGATGGCTCCTATCAAAGACGAAGGTAAGCCAAAACAGCCTTCTGTGCTGTAAAAGAGCATTAATCGCCTAACACCTTGGCAGTGATGCTTATCCGTGACCCAGGCGGCGTCAGAACAGGTGGTGTGATGTGGATGAAACAGAGCCTTTAACAGAAGAGGGGCCCAAAAATGCCCTGAAGAGTGGCTAGCTCTCCCTGCAGGAGGACAGCAGGTGGGGCTGTGGCTGTGACATGTCCCAAAACTTTTATAAACCCCACAGAACATGGGAAGGAGAAGGCATACTGACCAAGGACGAGGACTTATGTCAGAAGAATTGCAGGTCTAAGACCTGTCCTCAAAAATATGCTTAAACCAAACAAACCACTCATTTCTATGAAGAGAAGGGAAAGCTCAGAATACCTCTAAATAAAAGTGTCTGGTAAGCAGCTTAAAATGCACCTTTTCTTCTCCTCTGCTACTAAGGGCCTTATGATTTATCTGCCAGGATGAAGAAGGTGAGTATGGAGAGGTGGATGGCAAATGTGTTTATTTCAACCAACTCACAGATGCCTTCAGTGTGTGATGGGGAATATCTTTTGCCATTACTCAAAAAGATGATGGAAGGATGGAGGTTCTGGGCTAACTCTGGGGGGCAGGATGGGTCGAGGCTGTGCTTTTTTGTCATCTTCTCCCTACTTAGGCACGACATGTCGTTCATCTTAAAGGAAAAGCAGGAGGTGAAGCAGAGAGAAAGAAACAGCCCCAAAACCACACAAACATGGGAGCGGACATGAGGTGGCTGATGTTAGGAGAAGATGATTTCATTTTGCACCACCCCCATAGGTTATTGTTATGTTAAAATCACTGTTGTCCGAGATGCTGGCTATGTAGAAGGTCAATACTTTGGGAGACGGTGTGGAGATAAAGAGAGTGAAGGATGGAGCCCCCCCCCCCGCCCCCGCTCAGAGAGGGAAATTGACCATCACGAGGGAGATGGGGGGGTTTTGCTGCCGCCTGAGGGATGGGGGGGTTTTGCTGGCTTTGAAATCTGCTCCGCTTCCACCTCCCTCCCCAAAAAAATGCTTCTGTCAGTAACTGTAGCCAGCACCCGCTCCCCCCACCACCCTTCCCCCTACCCTTTCAACTTTTAATAAACTGAGTTCCAGCATTTTCACGGTCCCTTTATTTATTTATTTCCCTTTATGTTTAATCTGCACCGGTGGGACATTCTGGGTGACTGAGGGGAGCGTGTGCGTGGGGGGGATGGGTGGGTGATGGGGGCCCAGTGATCCCTGTCCAGCCCGATCCGTGGCACGGTAATGAAGTGCAATCTGTGATCTGCCCGCACCTCAAGGCGGGGATATGGGACAAGTCTGGAACAGGCGCTCTGCCTCTCTGACGCTGGGCAGAACAGGACCCCTGGTCTCAAACTGCCAGATTGTTAGAAAGATCTGGGGATTTCAAATAATCTGAAAATGGCAACGTCCTGCTCCAGTGCAGGACATGCATTCCACCAAAGTGAGCTGTCAAACAAATACATTTGTATCTCACAGACATAAAAAACTCATAACTGACGTTTTATATGAATGAACAAAAATATTAAAACCTTCTGTAAACGTACCTGTCATTTCAAATAGATTAAATAAAAATAAATCTCTGTATTTTAATACAGTTGTTTCATGGCCAGGCAAACTCTTTTACTTGAAGCTACTCCAGATCTTTTTATTTATACAGCTGAATATAATTTACTGGGCAAATTTAGAGTACTTGGTTAATGGATATAACAGCCATTCCTGGGATTTGAACCTGCAACCTTGAGGATTATGTGGATCTTTAGCCACCACACCACCTGCTGGCTGACTGGGTTAATTGTCTGTCACTCAATTCTGTTATTACATACAATTTATTCCTCAGTGTCCACAGCTGCTGTTTTTATTAACTAGATAATACTTCCTGGCAGGATAAACGGGAAAAGCCTAACTTCGAATATAACATTTAAACAATTCTGTTCCTTTCCTATTCTGCAAACTTGGTGATGGACGTTAAGTTGACTTTGCATTACGATGTGACTGACGTAACAGCTTGCAAATGGTTTATGAATCATTCATGAACAGCTCGCTTCCACCCTATGGGTGAAGGGAAAGGTTTATAAGCTATACCACGCGCATCTAGTCAGTCGATATTCCAATTTTTATGCATTCCACGCCACCAGATCGCCTTAATTTTTCTGAATGCTGGTGAATCTTCAACCAGAAAGGCCTACCTAGGAGATTTCCTGACACTGCCCTCCCCCATGAGTAGCCTCAAGAAACTGGCAGGCCAATTCTTTGCTCTTCATGTTGTTTGATTCCCCGGACCCTGTAAATAACATGCAACTGTACGTTTCCATGCATAGCAACCTCTAGCAGAATACTAGCACTAACACATGTGGCCCTGAGCAATCCAAGATGACAAAAGCCTAGGCAAAAATCATAATCACAATTATTTTGGTCAATACTGAGATCACCATTAACATGAATACTCATTGACTTTGGAAATTGCATGTATTCTATTTCCAAAAAAAAGCATGTATTTCTAACAATAGATTTCCTTGAACTCTAAATATAATTCAACTAAGAAAAAAGTAAAAAAGGGGATGGAAAGGAGTGCACTGGATTGAAACACAATACAAAACAGGAGCATCGCTGGGAAATGAAACACAATAATCGTTTTATCTTGATTATTTTATGTTGGTAATTGTCGGAATTGTAATTGATATTAAAATTCGATTAATTGCCCAGCCTTACAAAAGCCTATCCCTGAGATGTGCATAAACGTAAAACGTAAAATGATATTTGGAGGAGCAATTGATTGATCAAAGACAGACGGTGAGGGACTCCACATGGTTCAGTTTCCTAATCCACCTCCTTTTTCCATTTTTAGGAGCGCAACCTAACGTTGGTCCCTGTTGAAAGCCTTGAGATAAACCCATTTCTTATGCTATTAAGTGTGGTGTCATTCCAGACATGTTATTCACTGCCTTCCGGAGTCCTGTCCATTATCTACACACACCAACGCACGCCTGATCACCCCCACCTAGCTATCACCTGCCATCCCCACCACCCTGCAAACCACAGCCAGGTAGAGGGCCAAATGCAGCACAGCTATGGGGAAAGTCCATCGGGCTTCACAGATTATGGAAAAATGGTAGCTAATGGTTCATTGTCCTCGTGAGTTTCAGACACCATTTAGCTTATATACTCAGAATTTGGCCAAAGGGTCTTCACAGGAGGGGCATGGATACTCAGACAGACTCATGGAGCCCAGCACTTTACAGAGGCCCCAGTATATACAGTCGAGGCTGGGTCAGAAAAATTTACTAACAAAGTCTACTGAGGGGGACCCCCAGTTGGCAAAATCAATCTCAGGGTCCAAGGTGACATTTTGCTACGGGGCCCACAATTTCTAGCCACACTCCAGGTACACCTTCATCCTTACTTCTGTTGTATCACTTATTTTGTGTTGTAAAGCGTTGGATTGTTGGTCACATTTGACACCAATCTGTGCCACATTCCATCCGCCTGTGATCGTGTCACCTCTTCTTCGTCCCTTTCTCGCAACGCCACACCACGATTTGATGTGACAAGCAGAACGGATTACTAATTGTCCAGCTCTCTGCTGTCATTATGTTGGGGAAAAAAAGGAAACTATTATGACAGAATGGGGGAGATGATTACTACAATATGACGCGGCTGAAAAAGTTGCCTGGCAAATTCATTCAGGATAAACTATGTGTATGGAGCTCTCTCTCTTTCTCTCTCTTGCTCTAACTCCATCTGCCTGGCTATCTTACTCTTTCCTTCTGTGAAGCGTTACCTACTGTGCCTAGTACCTAAAAGCGTGCCTGTGTTGATCCTCCTCAGACCAGTAAAGGGTCACCTGACGGCTGCCCAGACATAAGACATCAGGTGTCAAAGCAGGAAAGGTGAATCACAATTTTCCCACCCCCCAACATCATTCCAAGTTTACCCAGAGATCTATCTGGCCTGTAGCTAGTGTAAATGCACCTTTAGCCATCAATACTCTCTGGCCACCTTATTCCTGTGAGACTCCACCTCCTCAAACACACCCCCCCCCCCCCAGCAAAGTCCGCCTCCTCATGGCTACGCCTCCTTCAGGCCCACAAACCAGTTCCTTGATTTCATGACATGGCATATTCTGCAATTTCTGGACCAGTCATTTCTGAAATCAGGTAGGGCACCAGGGCATCATTGTGGTGCAAGATGGAGCTTAAAAGTCCAGAATGGCTTTGGGTACATGGCCACTGCTCTCTTCCTATATGTCTCTAAATATTTCCAGGGGATTTATCTGTCTGGTGTGGCAGGGCACGGATGAGCACAATGACAGTACCCATCATTTTTGTAATAAATCTTCGATTGCAAGTTAGTATGGGGTTTAGCTTATTGCTTGATGCATTTATGATCACCGATCATGGTGTGATTGACTGGACCTCCAGTATCACCATGGCTGCTCACCCACTGGATTCAGAGGTAGCATGACAGTCCACAGGGCAACCCTAGAGGTGGGGACATACTCTATTCTTAAAAGTGCTCTTGATGGTCTTGTCCAATAGGGGGCAGTGTAGCACTCCTAAGAGCCTCACCTGGGGGCCCAAGTTACAAAATCGCCACCATAAAATGTACTTATCTTTTTCAGCACTGAAAGAAACTGCATTAGACTATATGCATGAAAGGTTCAAGCAGCTACAGTGCAGCACAGGTCATGTTTGTTAGAAGGTCAGCTGCTGTCCATACTCATTTAGCCTTTGACTGGTGCCTATTCTGGTCATACATATGATGCACAGATATTCTCTCGAAATCTGTCTAAAAATGTGCTGCCCATGGGGGTTCTTTGCTGACCTTTTCACTCCTCATGTATTGACACATTCGGCCTGGCTGAATATGAAATGCTTCTGTCAAGAGAAAAATCCCCCCAAGACTGTGGCTTGTAACCCTTCCCCACCAAGTACAAACAAATGCTGAACACATAAGCAGGTGCTAATGCTTATAGTCCTTTAGAGACAGAGCAAAGCGTTGGCATCTGGCTCGAGGTTATTGTCAAGTGGAGGGTTACCGAATGGCAGGGTAATCAACCAATGAGAAAACAGCACGCCTAAGTGTTAATTAGCACAGACGTTCAGCAGCCCAGCTGACACATCACACCAGGCAGGAAATCCTCCATGTGCTCTGTGGGCATTTATCCTTCCTCAAAGCAGAGAAGGGACAGGAAGCAGTAGACATGTGACATGGGCTCGCTGGGCCCCCATAGTGGCCCCATTGTCAAGCAAGCCCCCCCACAAAAAGAGTTAAGGATTCCCTTGCCATCACACCACAAAATGACCCCTTCCAAAGCATGTTGGGGAAAAAAAATATGAAAACATATATTAGCACCCGATTTTTCCATTTACGGATCTAACAGCATACTCGGGCTATGCTAATGCCTACCTGTCTAGTTACAAGCTTCATACGTCCTCCTGAGTAATGCCCCTTCAGCAGCTATTTTTAGCTCCAATAAGAGCGTTTCTGATAATGGCGTTTGCCAAGCGACAAACGGATACAGGTGGAATTAATGAAAGGTTTGCGAATGGGTCACGGCCGTGATCGGGGTACGGTGAGGGATTTTCAGACAAAGCACATCCTTCTCGACAGCCCGGCCAGAGAAGAAAAGGGTTTTAAATCAGCAAGAGACTCAAGAAAGCTTTTGATAAATGTCATTGAAAAGGGCCACTGTGAATTCCAGAACACCGACCGGTGAGTTTGTAGCAGATGACCGACCAGGAAGGTAGGTGGGCCAGACTCATTTGCTTGGCACTTGCACACCAATTCTGACATCGCAGCCGTTTGCACAGAGGGTTTTGTTTTTAATAGCCAGCATCAACATTTCAAACTTAAGGTCCTGTCACTGTTGGGTGGGCAGATTGGCGGAAATCGATGGGCCGCGACCTGAACTGAGAAGATAGCTGAAGGCCAGGAGGCTCAGACGACAGAGATGGGACATGACCAGAATGGGCGATCACTATAGAGCCTGTCTGAGGAGATTGGAGGGTTGGGGAAATAGGGGAAGGAAATCGGGGTCTACAATATTGTGGTGCAGAATGCCTCAACCTGCTTAACTCCTGTAAGTTACACAGCATCCATGAATATCAAAGACCTCATCTGACAACTTGGCAATCCGGCAGAATGATAATAATGAGGTCACCGGAAAAAAGCCAAGAATGTTCCAGAGATCGCACTGCAGAGACAGGGAAAAATTTCCGGAAGAGTGGTGACAGAAATAGAATTTATTTAGCAGTCTGTCAGCTAAGGTCCCAGAAAAATATATAATGTAATTAGCAGGTACAGGGTGCTTACTTAAGAAATAGTCTTTTCCTTTTTAAAATCCAAAAACTTAAAAAAAATCTCTTATCAAATAAGTCATCATCAATTAATGGTTTGAAAGAGCTTCATGCCAAACTCCTGGAAAAAGTGAGCTAAGGAACATGAATAAAAGAGGACTGCAACTAATCTGATGAAGTGATTTTTTTCTTCATGTCCTTCTGTTAATTAAGATGAGCCCCCCTCTTCCTTCATCTCAGTCACTCAGCCCATGCTGCCATAATACACAAAAAGAACACTCAAAAATAAATACATAAATAATATGCAGTGGATCAGTGGGGGGGGGGGGGCACACTCCAGTCTAAGTGTCATACCCTGCCACAGTTACCACCCAGACAGGGGTGATTCTAGGATTTTTAAAGGTGCAGAGGGCATAAGAGGGGCCAGAATTCATACAGGGCGTCAAACTTATCATTAGCCAAGTATATGTTTTGAATCGGTGAGTGACAGGGGAGGGGCACTCTGGCAGCCAATCAGCTTTCACCTGGGACCTGGGACCAGAAGCCCTGTGACAGCACCTATGTATGCACCCCTGCATCTGGGAGTGATAGGTATGGGGAGACAAATCTCTTCTCATTCACACGTCAGCAGAAACTGGAATCATTCAGCCCAATGCCATGACCATCGTACATTGGGGGGGGGGGGTTGGGGGAGTTATTGATAATGGCCTCACACCCTCTCCCCTGCCAGGGGATTCAGTTACAGGCCAATCTTAAGAAGTACTCTCTGCAGAAGAAAACAAATTCCAGCTAGAATGGCTGCCGTGAATGAATTCACAATTCGTCTATTTACATACATATTGATTGTATTATGATGAGCCACCCGCGGATAATTGCTACTGCAATCATAATTAATGCTTGCAGCTATATTCAGGCCTAGCCATAATTGATTAATCCAAGCATTATACCGGGGACACATAATGGGTAATGAATGTGTGCATTCTGCACTTCAGAGCTAATCTTATCATGCTTCTTACACATTTAAAATCACATTCCAGTCAAAGGAAACTGGCTCTTACCACAGAGCAAGCAGCTGTAAAAGAGGCACCAGCAGTATTGCCCCTTAGGGATATTGCCACTGTACGTTCAGTCAGGTGTGCCCGCCACAGATCACTGCAGATCCAGCTGTTTAACGGATAACGGCCTATGAAGACCGCATATGTACAATAGTAGCCAAAATTGTGGAAACTGAATTTTTAGATATTGCAGAACTTTATTCAACTGTTGCTCCAGTTACTTATTTAATCATCCAGTGTATGATATTTGTAACATTCGTTTATAAACATTACTGCCAATATTCGTGTGGTATTTTTTTAACCTGAATGCCAAAAATGCTAGGTGTTTCCACACTTTTGTCCACTAGTGTATGTTAGGTTAGGTAAGTGGTCAACACGGCTGACCGTGAGCACACCACTAGCCTTGCTGTTTCAGAGATGTTCTGACCCAGTCGTCTGACCATAATGATCTGGCCTTTGTCAAAGTAACACAGATGTTTCTTCTGCATTCAGCATGTCAAATATGAGTAGCGAATAGTAGCTTACTGTCTAATATATCCCTAACCTTGACATGTGCTGTTTTTTATGAGATCAACATTAATCACTTCACACAGGGGTGGTCATAATGTTTTCATGTTGTCAATGTGTGTGTGTGTCTCTCTGGCCTCAGCTCTGAGGGCTCACGCTTTATATTGTGACTCCGGGAGGTCCAGCACGTTCCTGAACTTTCTTGTAATTGC